>CM021106.1:544684190-545068505 GCA_007115665.2 Sequoiadendron giganteum
ACCACCATAGATAGTCTTCATCTCCATATACAATAGTTTCCTGACACTAAAATAGACAAACAATTGATGCATTATGGATTATCCCTTAGATGCACATGAGCATATTGGAATAAGTGTCGTGGTGAATTGTTAAACATGATCAACCAAATAGGCTCCCCCACACTATTCTTCACATTAAGTGTTATAGATACCAAATGGCCTAATTTACACCAACTATTTTCAAAGGGGACAATGCCAACATCAATAAATAATAACGATAACATTGTTACGAACCCACATACCACATCCTTCTATTTGCATCAATGATTTACAATATTCCATGAAGAAGTCTTAAAGAAGCTTTACTATGCAAAAGACTTTTGGTATAGATAGGAGTAGAAACATTGAGGGTCTACACATGTACATGGATTCCTTTGGCTTGAAGGTGCACTAAACATGGACAAACTTGACTGGAGAAATCATACAAATGTAGACATAGGGAGATCGTTCTTTGACAAATATGTTAGTGCTTGGAATCCTCAAAATCTAGGAGACATGACCAACACACACCATCAATCTTCACAAGACGATCCATGCTTATTAACAACACCCAAAATCTTCACTATAAATGCACTTTTTGACTATGAAGAGTTGCTCAACCATGTCCAGAGACACACCGAATTTTCAAAATAAACTTGCCTCTAGAAGAAAGGAAACAACATGGAGTGCCAATATAGGGCGCCCTGGATTGAATGTGCCACCTCTTCATTGTGCACTGATGAAAATGAGAAAAAAACCTTTACCCTTGCATGTAACGATGATATGTTGAATATACTATTGGAATATGGCTTATGGAGATTGTTGGAATTTGGTGTTGTCATTGATTGTAACCTAAGTCATAGATCTAGTATGCACTTCAGTATCTATTCATGTCAGGAGTCAGAGTGAAGAATAGGGTATCCAACTAGAGTTTAGTCTTTCGATCAATATGCATTATAATATTATCAATTCATGTTGTGAATCTCAAGGAAGGTCATTGGGTATCTGGAATACCTTATTCTCAATTTTTTTGTTGGCACATCAATTGGTGTGCGAGTTAGAAAATCCAGTTTATCAATTTTTTGTTTATCAATGCTAGAAGGTTGACTAGTGGATATAGCCATTGTGGATGTTTAAGGAGTAATTGTTTAAATGTTTTTGTGTTCAAACATGTTTATTTAGGTCCTCACTATGCTCTGGCTGAATTTGGCTGGTGCACATTAAGAATAATTTGTGGATTTAGCTGACGGTTGGAAAATATTATATGTTTTGTTAAAGCTGACATGAAGATAATATTAACCTTTGATGCAGATATATAAGATTGATTGTTTATATCATTTTAGTATCAAAGCATGATAGATATAAAGTGTGTCGTTGTGTGATGCAAAATTTAGAAGGACAGTTGTGTGATTTTATCTAGCACATATAAGATTTGTGATGCGAGTTGTAGCAGAGCAGAGCATAAGAGAAAAATCTGACAGAAGGTCAAGAAACCGACTAACGAGCTTAACAGGAACTGTAATTTAGCTTAGAAGATGTTATTCCTTCAGTTCAGGGCATGTGGAGGATCATCATGCAAAAAATAGGAACTTAAGTGGCAATAAAATTCAAAAAAATCTGAGTTAAGCAACTTGATGTAAAAATTTGAATAAGCTACCTATGTTATTTCAAAAACATGTAAGAATAGAATCTGTTGCAAATTGAATGTAGTTTCTAAACTACTAGGTTTATTTTTATTTAAAAAAAATCTATTTGGTGAAAATTTGAAATTTCAATGCAGTAGTACTTAAATTTGAGGGAAAAAATAAGAAGTAGGTGTCTGTCTGACCACCCTAACCACAATAAAATGATAATATTTTTTTATAAGACTTTAGATATAAGAAGAAGACTCTTGTCCCGATGCGATACATATTATTTTGTAAATTTTTTCCAAGTAAATAATTAATTATGTTTTTTTTATTACAAATTTTTTAAAATATAAAAACTCGTACGTCTAACCACCTTAACTTGGTCAAAACTTCATCAAATTCATTTTTTTTTTAAATCCTATAGTATGTGAAGCATAGAATGTGACGCATGTTTCAAATTCAAAAAATGTGATACCATTTGAAAGCTATAGATTTTTTTCAATCAACCTATCAATCAGGACTTTAGTCGTAATTCAAATAGAAAATGAATAATAATTATTTATTGAATTCAAAGTAAAGCATAATTTATATTGATGGAAAGCTAAGAATCTCCTTTAAAAACCCTTTTCATTTCATCAATTTTGGGTAAAAAAAAAGTCATCAACCACATAGGCCATCATATCACTTACATATTGCCACTTTTTGGCCCATCATGATCCTGCAACCCTTCAATTTCTCAAATGGATTTAATCTAAACATTTTGTAAGGTAGTGAGCCTTCCTATTTTGAGCAGTGAGCTCTAGGTAGTGTGTCTGAATGCAAGTGCATTCCCATTTTGTAAGACTTATATTTGAGTACTCAAATTGTGGATTGACCTCCATCATGGCTTTTCCCCTAATAGGGTTTCCGCATAAAAATCCTTGTGTTATAGTGTTGTGGATAATTTCTTTGTGTGTTTTCATATTTCCTTCAGTTCAAATTTGTAAATGGTTTAAATATTAGATTAATAAAGTTGAAGATTGCATAACACTGATTCACCCCCCCTTTTAGTGTTCCCAGATTCCAACAATTGGTATCAGAGCCTAGTTCCTCAGAAGAAGTTTGACAACCTAAGGTGTATCTTGGAATCTAATGGACTCTGGTAGTCTTGAGAAACAAATTTTGGTGGCACTTGATGGTCTTGATCAGTCTAAAGAAAAATTACAAGAATTGACAGAAAATATTAGGGATGCTGAGAAATTCATTCAGACATTGAAGGATCAGATTGTAGAATCTAGGGAAAAGAGAAACGATCTTTGTGATCAAATTAAGCAAAAAGAGAGCGAAAAAATGGATGATGCTCACCTGAATCAAACCTTGAAGGAAATAAATCAAGAATGTGAGAAGCTTGCCAAAGACAATGCTATCGTAAATCATGAGATGGAAGCTATGGTGATGAAGCTAACTAAAGAAATTAAAGAAAGAAAGAAGAATGAGGAGAACCTTGCTCAGTCCTTAAAATAAAGATCTGATGAATATAGAAGAATTGATGGAGAATTCATTTAGTTAGAAAATGAACTGCAACAATCCAGAAACAATGAAGAAGAGCTTGAAAAATAGATTGTTATTCTCAGGGATGAACTTGCTACTGCAAATGAATACAAAGAGAAGTTTAAGATTAGCTCAGTTAAGCTTGATGAGCCAACTCAAGGAAAAAAGAATGTAAATGACAAGTGAGGCCTTGGATATGAGAAAGGAGAATGTTCCAGATCTGGACAAAAGAATTTCAAGCAAGGAAATTTGATGAACAAAGCAAAAAGGCATCCCATAAGACAACCTAATGCTCAATATTTTAATAGATACTGTTTTTATTGAAATAAATTTGGTCACATGGAAGCTCAATGTAGAAGTAAAATGAAATCAAGTGATCCATCATTCTGCAGTTAGTCTTTCAATTGCAAAAAATTTGGTCATAAGTCAATTGAATGTAGAAATGTGTCAAAGAACTCTGTTAGTAGAAGGAATGTTGAATGTTATACCTATGGAAGATTTGGGCATATTGCTAACCAATGAAGATCAATAATAAATCAATGGAATGATTGGTCTCGACTAGGAAATATTGTGTGCTACAATTGCAACAAATACAGTCACACTATAAAATTCTATAGAAACAAAAATGTGGATAGAAGAGGTCCAACATATAGAGGCAAAAATACATAGAAAAATGATTAAAAAAAAGGAAAAGTGACTGTGGATGAAATAAGAGATCAAATAAGCAATACATGGGTAAGAAAGATTGAGTCTGATGCAAGAAATAGTTTTGTACCAGAACCTACTTCTGATAATTCCTTTGGAAACAGATCACAAGACATTGGCCTAGGGGGAGTTTTTCAAGAAAATGTTTTTTCCCCTGTCCGTATCTAGTACCGAAATGTGAAAGATTGTCAAAAGCTATATCAATGATCTACAGATTCTTTGGAAAATATTCACAAGAAAATTCAAGAAATCATAGGTCTGTAGAAGAATTTTTCTCTTGTTGATAGAGAAAACAGGGTATCGAAAATACCTAGGGCAAAAGCATTTATTACAACTAAAAGTTAGATGTGTGAAGTTACAAAAATACATATTGAGACCCTCATTTTCCACTTTATCAAATAAAAGAAGGAGAGCGCTCTGCAACAAAATCTCAAAGGCGTGAAGACATTTCAACAGTGAAACCCTAATTCATTAGGTACTTCAAAAATTTTCATTTTATTTGGTGTGCGGTTGATAGAAACGAAGCATGAGTATGGAAGTTAAAATGGAAAAAATCAAAGGAATGATCAATCTAGATGAGTATAACAGTGATAATATTAGAGTCATAAGGAACATGTTGTCACTCGATGAACTGAAATGGTTGAAAGAAGCTAAACACAAAAAATTGGACATTTGAAATGAATTTCCCTATTTCGAGAATGCATAAATCATTAAGTTTATTTTGAGAAGATTGAATGACTATACTCTAAGTCTGGATAAACCCTACCATATCTTGAAAGAAATGATTGAAACTCTAACAGGATTATGCAAAGTTGGGGATGTACTGAAGAAGTCATTTCGAAATAAAGAAGTCGAAACCCTAACTAGAGTTATTGGAGATTAAAGGGCATTAATTATCTCGACAATCAAAGATTCTGTGACAAGGTACATTGCACATGGAGTGTCCTAAAAAAACTTTTTCAGAAATAGAGAAGGTGCAACTTCAGTAGGTGTTGTTTACATTTCTCACAAGATGATAATGGAAGATCAGGATTTTGATCTTTGTGGATTGCTGAAGGGTCAATTGTTGGAGAACGTGCAATTGTCAAAGATGACAGGTTACCCTTTCAGGTTTGGTACTTTGGTTATATGTCTAGTAATGTACTTTCTAAATTGCATATTGATGAACACCAATGTAATATGGAAAGAGAGTGAATCGGCGTGCACAAAAAATTACATGCACTTTCACAATTTGGAAAACTATGATCAAGTATATGAATGTTTCTTTTAGGGTTTGCTAAGAAAATTTGGATCTGTTGGTACTTCCCTTTCGATAAGGGAACTTGAGGTTGGTTTCTCCTCTGGTGAGATGGAAAAGAAGAAGAGAAGAGAAAAATAAATTGTTGTTTGTACTCCTCCAGTATGCAAGACTCCAAGAGTTGAAGGGAAAGGAAAAAAATAGGTGGTTGTAGATATTCCAGATGAGGAATCTGATAAAGAAAAGGAGGCCACCTAGGGAAAAGAACTAGAATCAACTGAACCAAAACAAGAAAATGCAATTTCAGAAGGAAGTGAAGAAGAAGGTGATTTAACCAAAGAAAAACTATTACAACTTATTCATGAGAAAGATGGAATGCATAAAATTGCTAAATTATGGTCTATCATACCTTCATATGAATAGGATATGATTTTAAATGTACTAAGTGCTCATATTGTGCACAACCAAATCAAATTGGAGAGTTTGGAAAATATTTTTCTAGAATAAATTATTGAATGCATCAAAGAAATCATGGACTTTGAATCTCAAAACAGGGAAGAAGAAGTAATCTTACATCTAAAGAAGTAGTACAAAGTATCTCTTGCCAAGTTAAAAAGGCACATGATTTAGCTAAGGTAGTGCATAAATTTAGCAAACAACACTTACTACGATCTTTGTTGGCCTCATGCAATTGGAAAGTACAAAGAGAATCTGGAACAAATTGAAACATAATTGAACAATACTAGACAAAACTTTGATATCTTTCAGGATCATGATGGTGAAATCAAGAAAAGGATTTAAGAATTACAGACAAAGCATACAAATTTCCAAAACACCAGAAATAAGATTGTTGACACATTTTGGAAAGTAAAAGACTTAACATAATGCATATTGGAACAGTTGATTGAGATACCGAGGAAAGGTGAAATACTAGAAGAAACCATCACCATTCCAAAATCTCTCATCAATATTATCAATCAAACATCTAAAAAAAAAAACCATGATCATAATCTTAGGGATTGCAATAGAAGCATGGAAAAAGTTTCTTCCGGAGATGAAAGAAAAGTTCAAAATAATCTTTTAACTCAAGTTGTGGATGGATGTCATCAAATTTTGAACCAGTTTTTGGATAAGTAAGTTTTTGAATTTTTTTCTTGGCTTTGTCATTGATGTCAAAGGGGGAGAAGAGCAGTGAAAAATTCCTTATCAAACTCAAGGGGAGTTGTAAGAGAGTTGTGTCAGTTATAACTTTTTAAAGTATTGAAGGATTGCAGTATGTTGGTTTTGACACTTAGTCATTTTTCACTAAGTGTTTCCATCAATGCAAAAGGGGGAGATTGTTGGCATATGGCTTATAGAGATTGTTGTCATTTGGTGTTGTCATTTATGGCAACCTAAGTCATAGATCCGGTACACATTTCAGTATCTATTCATACCAGGAGTCAGAGTGAAGAACATGGTATCTGATTGGAGTTGAGAATGTTGATCAATATGCATTATAAGATTATTAGTTCATGTTGCACATATCAGAGAATTTCATTGGGTATATGGAATACCTTATTCTTGAGTTTTGTGTTGGCACATCAATTGTTGTACGAGTTAGAAGATCACATTTATCATTTTTTTGTTTATCAGTTCTAGAAGGCTCACTTGGTGGATATAGCCATTGCGGATGTTTAAGGAGTAATTGTTTAAATTTTTTTGTGTTTGAACATGTTTATTTATGTCCTCACTATGCTTTGGCCAACTTTGGATAGTGCACATTAAGAATCATTTGTGGATTTAGCCAATAGTTGGGAAATATTATAGGTTTGGTTAAAGCCGACATGAAGATAATATTATCCTTTGATGCGGATATATAAGATCGATTGGTTTGTATCGTTTTGGTATCGAAGCATGATAGATGTGAAGTGTTTTGTTGTGTGATGTGAAATTTAGAAGGGAAGTTGTACGATTTCATCTGTGCATATAATATTTGTGTTGTGAGTTGTAGCAGAGCAGAGTAGAAGAGAAAAATCTGACAAGAGGTCAATAAACCGACTGACGAGCTTAACTGGAAATGTAATCTGGCATTAGAAGATGCTATTCCTTCAGTTCAATTTCTTAGATGGATTTAATCTGAAAATTTTGTAAGGTAGTGAGCCTTCCTATTTTGAGCAGTGAGCTCTAGGCAGTGTGCCTGAATGCAAGTGCATTCCCATTTTGTAAAACTTATATTTGAGTACTCAAATTGTGGATTGACCTTTGTCATGGTTTTTCCCCTAATAGGGTTTCCATGTAAAATTCCTCGTGTTATAGTGTTGTGGATGATTGCTTTGTGTGTTTTCATCTTTCCTTCAGTTGAAAGTTCTAAATGATTTAAATATCAGATTAATAAAGTTGAAGATTGTAGAACACTGATTCACTTGCCCTCTTAGTGTTCCCAGATTCCAACATATACATAGCCCAAATATGCTTTCCATATGGAGAGCCAATATGGATTTTCAGCCTGTGCTTTCAAAAACAGTTGTTCTAAAGTACATTGCAAAATAATCCACAAAGGCAGAAAGAAAATATGAAAGTTGTATTCATATGTTGAAAGCAAGCACCTCGAGAAAAAGCACTTGCAGTGTACAAAAAATTCATTCCTTATATTGTTGCTGATTGTGACATAGGTGTACAAGAAACATGCCATATGTTGCAAAAGTTGCCCCTTGTTGTTTGCAATCATGAATTTATGGTGCTTAATGGTAGGTGCAAATTTTTTAACCGAATTAGGACAAAATCAAATGAAAATACATTGCAACGAAGTTACCTCCAAGTATACACATAATGTCCTCCTCAAATGGAAACAATAACATTACTTGAATTTGCATGATCATTCTTGTTCTCATCAATTCAAATATAGTACAAGTGGAAAGAAAGGAAACAAAAGGCAATTATTAATGTCTTCCACTTAGTTACTACTATTCCAAACGAGGATTCAAAATATTTTGAGAAATTTTCCTAGAGTGAACTACTTCTTTAAAAATAGTTTCGTAACATTGTCATAGACATAGGTATCGAGAAATAGATAATTGTTGGAAATTGGAAGGTGATGAATAGTGAACCATCAAAAATGTAACACTTACTTAGGGAAAGAGGATTCCATTTACTAGGCCCCTAGAGTTTCTCACCATAGGAGCTCTTGGTGTGTAGGAATGACACTCTTTCCGCTAGGGGGTTATATGGTTTTTGGTGGTTGCATTCAAAGGACAGACTAATTGATGAAGGTTGTGACATGTGTGTGTTGTGTGACTGAGTGAAACTAATGCTAACTAAGAAATGTAAATGAAAGTAAATATCAAAAAAATGTAAACTAAGCTATATGCCCTAAATGTATGCAAAATAAAAAGTAAACGGGAGGATTCAGAACTTGTGCACCTGGAAATGGAATGTTGTAGATGAGAGGCCCCAGAATGCTCTGAAATTTGTCTAAAATCAATAGAGGGACACTTATGCCAAGTTGGGTGACCTAGTCCTCCTATCGAGAAATTCTACCGGATTGGGTTTCGGGGAAAAGGGTACCCAAAAATGCAAAAACCCTTTTCCAGGCTTAGCACAGGCACAAGGTCGCCAATAGTGGTGACCTAGTCCTCTTTATTCTTTCTGAGGATTCAGGGTCTGATTCTGTGGATCCCGGTTGATACTTCCCTTTTCTGTGGTAGTCTGTGTCTAACACTACTATAAATGACCTATAACTTGTCCTTTTTCTCCTTCTAGGGTTTTATGCATTGATGTGACTTGAGTGGAATGTTTTTACTTTCTCCAACACTTTTTACTTCACCAAATCTAAATACAACCTACAAAGCACATGCAAAGACCAAGAGAATGTTGGGGTTAGGGAATAGGGGTTTGTGTAAGTCAAACCCCTTTGATGGTAACTAAACCCAAATGAGAAACAAACCAAAGGAGAGATGCTTGAATGATAAACAATGTAAATACTTACCAAATCCTTTGTTGTTGAGGTTTGCAACATTCAAGAACAACTCCAATGGAGGTTTCTTGTGAAACCCTTGTGCTTGATTGCTTGCTTTGGAAGTCTTGAGTGCAAGAGTACTTGTGAGGAGATTTAAAAATGAGCTTGTGGGAGATCAAAATGAGGATGAAAACCCTTACTTATACATGCTAAACTCTAATTTTCATGAAATGCAACAAGAAAGGCTGACGCTAGGGTTTAGGAGGCAATATTCCCGTTAGGTTTTGTTTTAAATTTGAAATTTATGCCAAAAGGGACTAGGTCACCCAAGGTGGTGAACCAGTCCACTTGGGCAATTTTAAGTGGTGGTCGGGAATTAAATAATGTTTAATGTAGTTTATTAGGTTTGCCTCCTGAAACACACTCAAGTTAGGACTAAAAGTACATAAAGGGGACAAATTAACATAGGAAAAGGGTTAATTAATGGATGATAAGCCTAGGAAGATGTGGAAATTCCTTACAAAACTTTACAACACCTTGGCACAAGGCTTGGAAAGGGGTAATACAGTGTTGTTTAGGTGAATTGTGTTCAAAGGGTCTTAGAAAAGTGAAGAAATATGTTACAACACTTCACAATAACTTAGTAAAATATCGTTAGGTTATTGTTGAATTGCAATCTGATCCACCAAAAACATATACAAGAAAGGGAAGGAGGATTCCCCCAACTAGGCCCCTAGGGTTTTTCACCTACGGAGCACTTGGTTTAGGAATGACACTCCTTCACCTTAACTATATGGATATTTGGTGAGTTCATTCAAAGAGTTTGGGGGTTTGCGAGGTGTTTGAATGTGATAAATTGAAAATGGAATGATTTATTGAATGCTAAACTATTGAAATTTAAAGTGCTGCAAAACACACAATGATATGCAGACATATACAAAATGACCTAACATTGTACATAAACTATACATAAATGAGAGAGATAAAATGTGTGCACTTGGGATTTGAAGAGGAATCTAATGGAGGTTTGGAATGCTGATGAAAATGTTGTAGAAGCTGAAAGGGACACTTGTGTGCAAATTTGGGTGACCTAGTTCGAGATTCTCGAAAATTGGTATGGAGTCTGTTTCTGCCAAATGGGTGTTTGGAAATGTGAAAATCAAAAAAAGGCCTATCCAATAGGACTAGGTCACCATTGTTTGCAACTTGGTCCTCTTTAGGATTTTTGGAATTTTTGAAGGGGAAACAAAATCCCTTGGTTTGCACCTTGGTTCTTCATAGTTGTCCACTTTTGAAACTCTGATATTCGAGCTTGAAAGTGACTTTTGGTGGATGATTTGAATTTGCATGAAAGGGGTGGTCTACAACAAGTCTTCAAAGTCTTAAATTCTCTTCAAAGTACCTAAATCTACAAACACACAAGGAGAGAAAGAGAAAAATGTTGATTGTTAGGGATTATGGGTTTTCCTTAGTCAAATCGCTTTTAGGTAACTAAACCAAAATGAATAGAAATGTAAGGCATGAATATGAAACAAAAAAATAATGGAGTAAGTTACTTTTCCATGATGAGGGATCTTGTGTTGTTGCATAAATCAACCCTTGAATGCTTCAGAAAAGATGTCTTGTTGAATTGGAATGCTCAAACCCTAGCTTGCTTGAGAAAAGGGAGAGATGAGAGATGAGAGGAATGTGAGTTGAGTGGTGCATTTTATGAGAAATTAGGGTTTTGAAGCTTATTTATACAATTTATGCCCTAATTTTCCCAAAATAACACCATACAGGCTGACCTTAGGGTTTTAGAGATAAAATCCCAAAAGGAAATTAAGTTTATTTTAATTTTTAAGCCACATGGGACTAGGTCGCCCAAGGTGGCGACCTACTCCACCTGGGAAAATTTGATTGATTTTCGGGGATTAAAGTGTGATTATTTATGTTTGTCGGGATTGTCTCATGAAAACACACTAAGATAGGACTTATATGTGTATTAAGGGGTCATTATAGCATAAGAAAGGGTTGATTAAGTGATGACAAGCCTAGGAGAGTGTGAAAATTTATCACAAAATCTTACAACACTTTGGCACAAGGCTTGGAAAGGGGTAAAAAGAAGTCCAAAAAGGTCCAAAATCCATAGGTAAAGGACCAAATGAGTGAGAAGTGTCAAAGACCACTTTTTGGTAGCACACAAGCTTACAAGATTGAATCAAGGTAAACAAGGCCAAAATCCAAGGGAAACAAGGCCAAAATCCAAGGGAAAAGGCCAAAATGAGTGAAAAGTGCCAAAGACTACACTTTTTGGCAACACATTTAGCCCCCACTTTAGTGGGAGTATGAACTTACTTCAAACTCACACTAAAGTAGTTGAATCATGTGTGTCGAGCAAGATCTAATGTAATCATGCTAGTAAGGTGAGATGACTATGATCAAGAGGGATGATCAAACCCCTAGGATTAGGATCCCATGGAAAACTGAACATAAGCACAAAAATATCACACAAGGAGTGATGTAAAAGGGTGAGGAGAGAGAATAAGTCAGATCAAGCTTTGACAATTTTTCCAACTAGTTGTGGATCAGATCTAGGTTGTTTGTCCAAAAAGAAAAGTATGTACTCACTCTGGGTCGACGAGACTTTCATTTTGTTCACTAGGTCAAAATGCTAAAAAGGAGGTGAGATACATACACATGATTGGTATGCACTCACAATAAAAAAGGGTGGCTATGGGAAAGTCATGCCGCTAGTTGGGCTTCCCGCTCAACCATACCAAAGTTATACCTCCTGATAACTTTGATAAGGTGCCATAAAAGAAAAGGGTGCAGTTCATGAGACAAGCAAAGCCTTGGATGCTTAGAACTCATGAACAAGTGCAAGATGGCACCACAGTCATGCAAGTTGTGTTATGCAAGGTGGCCATGATCGCACAAATGCAAAAGTGCAACATGCAAAAATGCAAAGTATAAAATAAAAAAATGAAATATGTAAAAAGGGTGTTCCAAGGAGTCTTGTTTAGTTCATATGAGGTCTTTGACTTAGGTAATATTTCATCTAATGTCTCCTAGAACAAGACCTATCAACGGATAGAAGATTCACAACTTATGGGATGCACTGTGTTGGATTAGGCCACTAGGAGGAATGTAATATGCTAAGATAAGTCACACTTATGAAGGACGTTACACTGAATGTCATCCAAAAAGTGAGAAAACACATCATGTGAAGTGATAAGGATGCACTAATAAGCACAGCCAAAGAAAAAAAGATGAAAATGCAAAATAAAATAATGCCAATGTATGCCCCCACTTTAAAGGGATTGCTACACATCATTTTGTGAGAAATTTCTTTAAAGTAGAGAATGGAAAAATGTACGAAGAAAGAGAAACAAACATGAGAGCCTAGTTGAAAATCCTTATGTCATGTGAAGGAAGAAGATAAAAGAAAGGGAAAAGGGGTTGCCCCCAAAATGAAAAACCACAAACGCATAAGGGATCTATGGATTTGGGGCCAGTATGTTCATTGCTGCAATGTTTATTTAGAGATCATGAAACTATAATCACTCCCCCAAGTATATAGAACTGGAAGGTCACAAAGAGAGGAAAAATAAATAAAAAATAAGAGTCAGTTTGGGTCAACATGGAAGAGACATAGAATGTCTCAACACTTTGCATTGTCCCCAAAAGGACAAAAAAATCAAAAGAAAAGATAGATGAAAAAGAGCCTTGTGTTTGAGTCAACATGAAGGAGACATTGCGGTCTCAATGCCTTGCATCATCCTCAAATGGAAGGAAAAAAGAGCAAAATAAAAAGGAAAGGAGTCCATTTGGGTCAACATGAAGGAGACATTGCGGTCTCAATGGTTTACATCATCCCCAAATGAAAGGCAAATAGAGAAAAAGAAAAAGGAAATGGGTTCCATTTGGGTCAACATGAAGGAGACATTGCGGCCTCAATGCCTTGCATCATCGCCAAAAAAAAGGAAAAAAGAGAAAAAGAAAATGGAAAATGGGTCCATTTGGGTCAAGATGAAGGAGACATTGCGGTCTCAATGCCTTGCATCATCCCAAAATAGAAGGCAAAAAGGAAAGCGAAAAGCAAAAAGGGATGCATGAAATATAGAAGAATGGAGATACATATTGAAGAATGCCACCAAGAGTGAAAAATAATAAGCACATCAATACGGGGGAACAAATGACACATACATGCAAAAATGAAAAGAAAAAGAAAGACTAGTAAGGCACATCTGCATTACTCTGCAAGAAAGTTAACCACCTCCCAATATTGCTCAGTATAAAACTTGGGAGGGTGACTAGTGAGAGGAACATCAACAATTCCTTAACTAGCGTCAAGATCAATGCTTGTACAAGGGGAATTTTCATGAATGCTCATGGAAGAGGAGAATAGTGAAGTCAAGGTCTGGTGTACCCCTTCATCGATTCAAGCATTCTCATCATCTAGGTTGATGACAATGGTAGGTCAAATGACAATATCAGTAGTGGCATGTAAAATGGGTGGTGCAAGAGGTATGGGATTAGGTTGCAGGGGTGGAGGAGGAGGGTCAAAAGGCATGGCTTCTGGCACAGGTGGGTTGTGATTTTCAGTGTTTTCTTCCTCATGAGATTGGTGAGCAAGGGCATGACGAAGACACCTACAGTTCCTAGCTTCTTTATTCCTTTTTTTCTTTTCACTTAAGGTGCATGGGGGAAGGAGCGGGCTGGTCCACCATAGGTTGCTTATCATCCCTAGGAGGAGGGATATGAGGAACTATGGGTGGCTCAACCACTTTCTCCTTAGCTTTGTAGACCTATTTAGTGTGGGGAGGGAGAACGGAATTTCTATCATGATGCATAGGCCTCTTGGATGATGTGGAAGAGGTTTCAGGTGTGGGTTGAGTAGGCATGTCAGAATCAGTTGGCAACATAGCTTTATCAAGGATAAGTGATTCTGAAGTAGAAGGAGGTATGTTGTAGAGAGAAAGTTTGGATATTTTCTTGGCTTTGAACTTTTGACTATGGAAATGAAAAAGAAGTTTAGTCTAGGGGTGATGGGTACCATGGGCTTAGACCAAAATGCTTCCAAAGAAAACTTACCTTTGGAGGATAAAGTATTAAAGCCACTATGGTGGATAGTGAATATGTCATTGTCAATGGGAAACATTAGACTTGTGGATGAAATATGGGACCTCTTTCATTGAATGAAGCCATGGGTGGCCAAGGCGTAAACAAAATTGGTTTGATTGTAGTATGATCGAGATGGTAACGTCCAATGTCTTCAAATCTATTTGTAATGGGAGGGAAATCGATGCAATTGTTGGGCATGTAAAACCGTTATGTGTTTTGACCCAAGTAGTAGGTCGATTATAAACATCTTGAGCAATATCATATAATACAAGAAATTATTTGATGATCACATTTTCACCACAGGTGGGATCTATGAGTATCCCATTAGTGTCCTTGTCATAGATTCTACCAACTATGTAGAGAGAACCATTAGGAAGATTTCATTGTATATCTTTTTGTGAAAAGGTGATCTCAAGAGGTCCTTTTGTCCTTATGATGAATAATGTCAATTTATCCTACCATTTCATTAATAGGTGTGATAGAGGTTGCCATGGGAAGATAAGAAGATTGTGTATCTTGTGAATCAACATTCAAAAAATCTGGTGGTGAAGTTTTGCTTTCTTTGACAAATGACACATTATGCTTGGGCATGGGGTTGGTGAATATTTGCAAGTTTTGGTTAGGGGGTGCCACAAACTTATTTCTTTTATCATTGATGCCAATAATAAATAGACGAATTGAATCAATTAGGTCTTGCACAAGGTGCTTGAGATGCTTGCATTGTTCAGTATCATGTCCGTTTTGTCGATGAAAGTAACAATAAACAGTGGAATTATAAGATGGAGGTAATGGTTTATTGGGATCAGGTGTATGGACGGGAGGTAAAGAGATCATTTGTTGTTGGAGTAATTGGGTCATGGTGTTATGAAGGGTGTCGAGCAAGGGTGTGAAGGTGCTCCTAGGATCTCCATAATTGAAGGGCACTATGGACCAAACATCGACCACTTGGTTATTAGCAGGTGGAGGGGTTTGGGACGAAGGGTTAAATTGGAGGAACCCTTTGTTTGGTTTACAAAATGGTTGAGGGTTGGAATGGGAAGGAGAGCCAGACTTCTCAAATCTACTAGAAGTGGATCGTGAATCACGACTGCTAGTTGAGTTATGATAGTCACAAAGGGATTGGAACAAGTGCATAAAAGAGGGAAACTTCATGAGGTGAGTTTGTCTTGGAGAGGTGTTAAGAGGTTTTTAGTTTAAACATATTTTGCAGATGGGTGTCAGGTATCTTAACATCAATCAAGGAATAAAGAGTCTGATAACGATAGATAAATTCAGTTATCTTCTCATTAGTGTCCTGCTTGCATCTCATGTGGTTAGCCAAGGTTTTCTTAGGGGTCATATGGACTTGGAAGTGATTAATGAAGGCGTCCACTAGTTCGTTGAATGATCTAGTAGAATTATTGGGAAGGGAGGAAAACTAGTCCAAGGTGGAATATTTGAGATTCCTTGGAAATAACATAGTGAGTAACTTGTCATAAAGAGAAAAGTCACTACATAAGGCAGTATAGGAATTGACATGATTAGAAGGGTCAGCCTTCCCTTCATACTTCTCGAATCTAGGAATCTCTATTCATTGTGGCAAGGGGGTGTGTAGGATGTTAAGGGATAATGGATTACTACAAAAATAGTGGGTAGGGGAACCATGTTGGCTTTGGCTGATAGTGAACATTTTTTGTTGCATGGAGGTGACGATGTGAAAAATTTGTGTAATAAGGGGGTCAGTGTAAGTGCTATAAGGTGGAAGGGAGAGAGGTGAAGGAGTGAAAGTGGTGGAGGCAGAAGTGGAAGGGATAGTAAGAGTAGGGACAATGGAAGAGGTTAAGGGGATGGATGCCACAAGGGAAGTAGAAACGGTAGTAGGGATGTTGAGGGAAGGTACCACATTACTAACTTGTTGCAGAGTGGTTGTCATGCTAGGAGATGCATAAGTGGGAATAGAAACAATGGTTGAGGGGGAAGGAGTAGAAGGTCTACCTTGGCCAATCATAGGGGTGGGTGAGTGAGATACCTTTGGTGTAGAAGAGGCATATTTTTCATAGATTCCTACTATCTTCTTCATGAAATGTAGGCCATCATCATGGTCATGTAAGCGGTGAAGGTTCTCGATGGCAGGGATGGCAGTGCCAGATATGGCCTCAAGTCTTAGTTCATGTTGAAAATCAACTAGATCAACATGGATGTTAAATACTTTATCATGTGGGAGGTTATTTTTATCACCGGTTGTGTCTCTTAGGTGTACGAAATTGCTAAGGATAGTCTCCAAGCCTAGTGTACCATCGTCAATACTAGGATTTGAAGTCTGAGAGATCCCAAGATCTACAACAATAGTGTTGTTAGATTCCATGATTCTAGAACTTCATCTCACAACTGTATCGACAAGGGAACACCAAATTCTCATACAAGGTTCCCTAAGGATGGGGTGGAGGGTAGGGCAATGTAAGCAAAACTAACAAAATTGCTTGTAACTAAACTTTTGTAACAAAACACAAAAATGCAAAACCAGGGAACTGTAATGTAAAAAATATTGGAAAATTGCAAGAAATTTCACAGTGAATAGTTCCAAAAGACTAGGTCACCCAATGTCGCGACTTAGTCCTAGTAGTGTTGTTTTTGAATTTTTTTGGAATTTTTAACTAAGTTTTATGCTTTTTATGATTTGTTGTTGTTGATAGAGAATGGAAATGCAATGTTTTTTGCATTTTCTTACTGAAAATGTAACGCAAAGTGCAATCTAGCATGAACTTTCACTAATGCACTTTTTATACAAACTGTAGGACACAAACAATGCAAAATTCTCAATACAAGGCAAGCTACTTTCTAAGATGAAATGCAAAATTAGAAAGTTAGCAAGTGGTCGACAGTCAGGTTCACCGAAATGAACCACCAAAAATATAACAACTACTTAGGGAAAGAGGATTCCCTTTACTAGGCCCCTAGGGTTTCTCACCCTAGGAGCTCTTGATGTGTAGAAATGGCACTCTTTCTGCTTGGTGGCTATATGTTTTTTGGTGGTTGCATTCAAAGGAAGGACTGATTGATGAAGGTTGTGATATGTATTTGTTATGTGGCTGAATGAACTAATGCTAACTAAGAAATGTAAATGAAAGTAAATATGAACTAAATGCAAACTAAACTATATGCCCTAAATGTACACAAAATAGAAAGTAAATTGGAGGATTCAAAACTTGTACACCTGGAAATGGAATGCTGCAGATGAGAGGCCTTAGAATGCTTTGAAATTTATCTAAAATCAACAAAGGGACACTTACACAATGTTGGGCAACCTAGTCCTCCTGTCAAGAAATTCTGTCGGATTGGGTTTCCGGGAAAAGGGTACCCAAAAATGCAAAAACCCTTTTTCAGGCTTAGCACAGGGACAAGGTTTCCAATAGTGGCGACCTAGTCCTCTTGATACTTTCTAAGGATTCAAGGTTTGATTCTATGGGTCCTAGTTAAAAATTCCCTTTTTTGTAGCAGTCTGTGTCTGAAAGTCCCAAAAATGACCTATAACTTGTCCTTTTGCTCCTTCTAGGGTTTTATGCCTTGATGTGACTTGAGTGGAATGTTTGTAATTTCTCCAACACTTTTTAATTCACCAAATATAAATACAACTTGCAAAGAACATGCAAAGACTAAGAGAATGTTGGGGTTAGGGAATAGGGGTTTGCTTAAGTCAAACCCCTTTGATGGTAACTAAACCCAAATGAGAAACAAACCAAAGGAGAGATGCTTGAATGATAAAAAATGTAAATACTCACCAAATCTTTTCTTGTTGAGGTCAGCAACATGCAATAACAACTCTAATGGAGGTTTCTTGTGAAACCCTTGTGCTTGATTGCTTGCTTTGGAAGTCTTGAGTGCAAGAGTACTTGTGAGGAGAAGTAAAAATGAGCTTGGGGGAGATCAAAATGAGGATGAAAACCCTTACTTATACATGCTAAACCCTAATTTCCTGAAATGCAACATGATAGATCAACACTAGGGTTTAGGAGGAAATATTCCTGTTATGTTTTGTTTCAAATTTGAAATTTATGCCAAAAGGGACTAGGTCACCCAAAGTGGTGACCTAGTCCACTTGGGAAATTTTAAGTGGTGGTCAAAAATTAAATAATGTTTAATGAAGTTTATCAGGTTTGTCTCCCGAAAGACACTCAATTTGGGACTAAAAGTACAGAAAGGGGAAAAATTAATATAGAAAAAGTGTTAATTAATGGATGATAAGCCTAGGAAGATGTGAAAATGCCTTACAACACTTTACAACACCTTGGCACAAGGCTTGGAAAGGGGTAAAAGGGTGTTGTTTAGGTGAATTGTGTTGAAAGGGTTTTAGAAAAATGAGGAAATGTGTTACAACACTTCACAAAACTTTAGTAAAACACTATTAGGTTATTGTTGAATTGCAAGCTTACAAGCCTTAATCAAGGTAAAAAAAGGCCAAAATCCAAGGGAAAAGGCCAAAATGAGTGAAAAAGTGCCTAAGACTATATTTTTTGGCGACACAAATAGACCTAAATATAATGTGTGGCATATTGATCATGTAATTTTTGAAGAAATAAATCAACAAGAGGTAGAGGAAATAGATAATGAAATCAATATAGAAAATATAATACAATTGAATGAATGGGAGTTCTTATCATAGTTGGGTCTTAGTACTACTATAAATCTTAATTCTCTTGATATGCTTGGAAGATGTGACTTTGAAAATTGCAACAATTGGAATGACTATACAATACCTCAAGCTTTACATGAAACTTTAGAGAATTTCATAAGCACAAACAAGGTTAACCAAAATGACGACCCAACACCATTTAAGGTTAAAAACCTCCCATATCCACTCTCTCCCAAACAAAAAATCACTCTTACACTTGTTTTGGACCAGCATAGTGCTTGTGAATTCAAAAAACCTTGTACATGATCATACAAGGCACAACAGGAATAGGGAAATCCTATCTTATTCATTGAATTAAACACTCCCTTTCCAGTTTAGTACCACAAGAACATAGCCCACTCCTTCTTGTTTCTCCTATAGGAATCACAACATTCAACATACATGCCTCGACTATACATTAATCATTGAAGATTCCAGTCAAGGAAATGCAACTATTGAAGGGGCAATCACTTGCAATGTTTCAACAGAACATGAGACACGTAAAATATCTCCTAATTGATGAGATGATCCTTATTGGCCCAAAATTACTCTTGTAAATTGATACTAGGCTACGTGAGGCTTTCGCCCAGCAACACCACTTTTGCTTTGATGGATGATCCATCATTCTTGTAGGCGACTTTGCACAACTACCCCCTATTATGGACAAACCTATATATGCCTCCCACATAGATGTGAAAGCCCTATGGGAATAATTCACTATTATTGTCACTTTAGGAAAAAAATTGACAAGATGGGGGCACTTAAGATCAAGTTGACTTCCAAAGAACTCTACAAAATATTCGTAATGCAGAATCAAATGAACAGGATTGGGAGTTACTAATGAGTCGCACAAAAACAATACTATCAAACAATGAATTCAACTCTTTTGACCTAGCAATGCACTGATTTCTAACCAATGACTTAGTTGGAACACACAACAAAAAAGTGATACACCTGTTAAATCTTCCTATTACACTCAGTATTGCAATAAAAACAAGCACAAAATCAAACATCGACAGTGATGTTGACCATCTACCCCATGAACTTCTACTATGTAGAGGCCAATACATCATGCTAACTACAAACCTATGAACTTAGTCATGCCTTGTAAATGGTTCTCTTGGAGAGGTTTTAGATATTGTATACACAAAAAGCTCTAAACCACTAGACTTACCATTATATGTAGTAGTAAAATTTGATACTTACAATGGCCCACCTTGGAACATACATGCTCCAACAACTATTCCAATATCACCTATATTCCTAGGTGATCACAAGTAGTTACCACTATGCATGGCATGTGAAATTATAATACACAAATCCCAACAATTAACAATCGAAAGAAAAATAATCGATATAGGTAAAAAATAAATACAAGGATTGACTTTTATAGCTATATCTAGAGTTAAATCAATACACAGACTTAGGATTGAACCACCATTTTCCTTTGATCGATACTCAAGAATGAAGAACAATCCATACACAATTATCAAGAAAAAAGAAGAGTTTCGACTAGGTCTTCTCTCTTTATGATGAGTATAGGTACACATACATAAACACACCAGTCTCTCAATAAACTATTTTTGTTTAAATTTTCTCTTTACCATATTCATATAATACATATTATTTTTTATATATTTATACCACATTGAAAATCACATGTAGGTGGATGTTCCAGAATCGTATACTAATACAATAGTTGCTTAAATCAGAAGATTTTTTATCAATGTATGCTAGAAACCTCTCACCAAAGTCTATAAATGGTCATTTCGATGATCCAAATCCACTTCAAAATCAAAAGAAAATTGAGCCAATTCCCATACCTATTGCTTAAATTGGAAAACCCTTTGCAAACAACCCATCCTTTCAAATTGTTCCATGTCAAGAACATGAATGAAAGGATATTGAAGACAAAACCACATAGAATTAAGATCAAGAATTGGTACCTCCAATATACTACCATGATCTAATCAAAATTCTCCAATCCATACAAGATGGCACAAATGATGATCATATCCATACACCACCTAGTCCTCCATCTACCCATGAGATGCTTACTCCTAAATGCACACATAGATGTTCTACAAAAATAAGGGTCTCCCACACTAAACATCATTATCAGTGAGCAAGAGTCTTCTACTATTACATATATGTAATATTATGCAAGTTCTTTATTTTCTAGCAATTAATGAATATAGATAACTCTTAAACACTAGAGGGAACTTTGTCTACTGAAAACACCAACATGGGGAGAATGTAGAGTCCTTATGATAAGAATCGCTATCAAAGCTATAACTATTTATAACTTCAATCAACATTCACGCATCATCCCATCCACAAACTATACCCAACCACATGAGAACAAGGTATATCAAAGAAAGGAACAAATGAATGAGGTCAAATAATCATTGAAGAAAAATGGACAAATAAAATTCAAATGGATACCAAAAAATACAAAAAAAAATCATCCCTATCAACCTCCATTAGTCAAATAAACTATGGGGAAAAAATCAAGAAGGGAAGTTCATCCATCCAAAAAGTCCAATAGTGCACAAGAAAGCTTCAAGAACAACCTACAAGATATATCAAAAAATTTGTACCAACCGAATCACCAATTCTACCTACCATTGTTCATCTCCCAAGTTTGGAAAAAAAGATCCAAACTATCAGCCAAACAATCTACATCTCATATCTCTCAACATACACCACCATAAACTTTGACATCCATAATATCTAAATCTTGCATTAACCGTGTGTTGACAACAACTCTTTATCATAAGGACTCTGTTGGATCCCTATCACGATGTATACATCTAGATGAGGCTAACTCTGATATTTGCAAAGAACAAAAAACACTTCAAGAAATGAAAAAAACAAGAAAACCCACAAGAAAAAGAATCCTTTATTGTGAACCACTATAGTGGCAAAAAAGGTGTCATGTGTATAATGGAACATCTACGTGTACGAAATCAAGTAGAAGCATCTCACCCCATCCATATGATATCCAACACTTAATCCATCTTATCCATAATAAATTTGTTCATCCATGGACAATCTATCAATTCCATGTTCACCGATCGCCATCCATATTCCAAATCATTTTGATCTTGGTCAACGATTAGTGTCCACTTAACACTTGCTTATGGTAAATTTATTGACATGGTTCATTATCATTCACCATACCCACTATTATCTGAGCCATCAACTATTCTCCAAATGACCATCCACAATCCAAATTGTAATCCTTTCCATCGTTTGTATGCCTCACATATCCATTCATCCATTCATTTATCCATGCATACACCCATGTTACATTCCATACACTACTACGAACTAGGGCCGAATACTTACATCTTGCTTCAAGAACATCATGATCTATATCCATCAAGTCAGAATTAAAAATAGTGCTTGTCTATTTAGATGATTATGCCATCTTAGTTTACACATACATCTATTCTTTTCATAGAATATATATTACAAACAATTTATATTTAATTCAAACAAAATTGTATATATATATATTTGGGAGTACACAAAACATGCTAAAGGTGTTCTCTATATATTACTGATATTTTCTATATAATTTGAACAAGATGGAATGAACACATTGTATGTTTACTTCTTTATTAAATGATAGAGATGGTTATACAACCATTATCTTTTCGCAATGTCTATTTTATTTTGCTACTAGCGACTGGTTGTATCCCAAAATATGTATTACATCTGCTTTGTAAAAAAATACAAAAAATATTACACAAGTTCTAAACTACACGTCACTCCCCTTCTTACTACTCTATATATTTCTATCGGTGTAACCCTTGCACCCCCTTCGGTGCAAGTGCTAGTATATGTTTTATGTCCTTACATGTTTCCATATCTAGCTCCTAGAGTTATCTTTCTATTGTTATTTGTGTAAAATAATAAAAATATTATTTCAAATGATTTTATATCTCTTAGTCTTATATATTTAGTTTATCATGGTGTGTCTTTCAAATTGTTATAAAAATTCTTAAATTTAATCATTTTCTTATAGTGTCTAGAAAATATTATTACACATTCATTGATATTTAAACCATATTTACATACTTATCATATGATTCTATGTTTTACAATTATTTATCAGTTTTACTCATTTTCTCTAATTCTTTGCATCAATGGTATGTAAGAAATTTTAGGGGAAAATATGTCACTACCATTATGGATTAAATTATGTTTTACAATAAAAAGATTATATTGATTTGCATGTCTATAGAGGTTTCCCAGCTTTATTTACTTAGTTAGAGGCATTTTACATTAATTCACCTATTTGGAGCCCTCTTATTGATCCATCTACAAAATGACATCCTTATCTTTATAGTTAGACCATTGTATCACTTTATGTGAAAATAAAATTATTTCACCCTTTTCTCTTCATTTTCATTTTTATTTTTATCATAGTTGATTTTTTAATCTAATTATACTATTTTAAAATGTATTGTAGATAGTAATTATTGCATATTGTTCTTAATTATATCTAGGTTTTAATGGAGTGTTTTTAATAAAATAACTATTCAAGAGTGGTAAAGTAATATTAAATATCTTTTAGGTGAGAGAAAGTTAATAAGAGCTTGACAATAAAGGGGTTAACTTTTCACTTTAAAAATAGATTTAATTATATTGGAAGTATTAATTTGAAGTACTTTTAGATACAATTTGAACATGGCGTAGAAATATGAAATGTATAATTGTATTTCTAGTTTTTAAATATGTATCCCAATAAATAGATAATAAAAGAAGACTAAGCAATTAAAGTATTAAAGTGGTCTATTTATTCAACTTTAATAATTTCAATAATATGCACATGTACAAGTGATCTTGAGACTAGAAAATGCGATTAATTCGAACAAATCAATTTATGGACAAATAAAAGTAATGTTGAGACTTGAGATGGATATTTTTAAATATATTTTATTAATTATTTAATGAGATTAAGGTATAAAACCTACTTTATGTTTGACCACCTTAACATGTTCTAAAATAATTCTAACATGAAATAATATTTTTGAATGTGTAAATTATAATATCTAGCTTCAGATCATAATTTAAAAAAAAAACTAAACTATATACATTTCCATGTTTGTGAGACATTGTGTTTTTTGAAATTAATAAATAATTTAAAAATAAAGATTACATTACTAAATAATTACATATTTGAAAAGTAGAGATTCTCCTCTATAATGCCTATAAATTTCATCTCATAGTATAATAGAAAATCATGAACCATTTTATTGGGGTCAAGTTCATTAATGGTTGTCTAATGAACTTGTAATTGTTGATCGAAGCCTAAAATGAAATAAATAAGGAAGGAACATGAATTTTCATTCATGCATCAATATTAGTATCTATTTCATTAGAACTAGATATTCATTTTATAAATATTTTTGAAATATTGCAAATGTAATTTAATCAAGTTAAAGTGTCATTAGCTAATGACATCCTATATATCATACTTTTCTACTAATAATCCCTACATTTCTATTCTATATATATTTCACCACCCTACATTAGATTTGTAGGTGTGAACTTTCATCGTTCTCCATTATCACTTCATCCTAATTTCAGCATAGCTCGATATAAACATCGCCAACTAAAAGCTCGTATAGCTGGATCAGCATAAACAAACTTGTCCATAAACTCACTTGAATTTGGATTTATTCTAGTCACTTGTTTTGAAGGGACACCACAAGAAATACGAAATAATCATTTAACGCTTCATTCACTATATATCATCAAGAGGATTGCCATCCATTCACATATTTTCTTACCAATTGAAAATCTTTCAACTCCATTAATTTGCTACCCTGTGGTAAGAAGAAAAACAGTAGACTAAAGCAATGGCTCTGCAGATGGGTTGCAAAGAGAATGAGAAAGAGCTGTTGGCAGACTGGTGCAAAAGCCTCCAACATCGTATGGGGGGACTACATAATGACGCCACAAAGGTATTCATGCAGGCAGATTGTTTAATGAACCGTGAAGCTCTTCCCTGTCTTCTGCAACAGCTTATCATCCGTCACGATTCTTTACTTTCTGAGTTTCATTGTATTGAACTTCACGAGGATGAATTCCCTGATGATATTGTGTGGATACGTGAGGCATTTCGTACTTTCTATTTAGTCCTGGAAAGGATTATGGAGATAATAGAGAATGAAAGGAAGTCGAGAGAAATGGTAAGAGGCACTACCCAATGTAATCATTTCAGCTCTTCATGTTGACGGTGGACTTCTTTGTGCAGTTTGCAGAGATGAGTTTATAATGGGAGAAGAGGTTTCTGAAATTCCCTGTAAAATCCACATGTATTCCGTTCTGAATGTATTCAGCCATGGCTTGAAACCCACAATACTTGTCCCCTCTGCACAACGCAATTCTCCATGGAAAATAAGTGAGGACCACAACCAGAAGATTCAGAGTACAGTGTGTATGGAAATAATTATTATTCAGTATGATTTTACACGTCGCAAATGCTTCATCCTCTTAGGATTTGGCTTAGACTTTATTGATTTGAATTAAGATTGAATTGTATCAGCGAAATACGTGCATCTCTTTAAACTATTTCTTACTAAGATAATTGTTGTACTTTTAGTACTTGCTATGCGATATTATTGAACTTAAATTTTTTGTTTTGTTTTGTATTATGTGCTTAAAATATTAAGCTTAAATTTCTAAATTTTCAAACAAACATAAACTATCTTTATATTTCTTAATTTTTTTGTAAATTTAAATAATAAAATTATAAATTAATGTAATAACATCTATACAATAAAGATAGTGAGAATAAGGGGACTAGGCTCAAGCAATAGAATTAGAATGAAAAGGGATTTAAGAGAAAATATGGTGACTTAGGAGAGGTTAAAGGTTTTTTAATAGGTTGTAAAGTGGAAAAAAGGTGTAGTAGAAATTTGGAGGGGCTGGTTTACAAGTAGTGAAAATAAAGTGTTTTGTTGTAAGGGTGGATGTGTAGGATGAAAAGTGGGGAAGTTGGTTGTAATATGGAAAGGGATTGAAAGGTTTTTCTATAGAATGTGAAGGACGAATAGGTGTATAATGATAGCATTAGAAGGAGGTAGAGGAAAATTATAAATATGTTCCTCATATTTATGATAAGAAAGATACTATCTAAAAGATATAAATAATTGAACATCATGTTAGGTTCCTCAAAGTCTAATTTATTCCTATCACATGTGCAAAATTATTCATGCTTAGTCAAAATGTGTGGTGAAGTGGTAAATGTAGGTGATAAGTTAGATGTGGAGGATACAAGAATTCACTTAGTTGAAGGGAAGGTAGATGAGAATTTTGTATCAATTGGAAAAGGTGAT
Source organism: Sequoiadendron giganteum (assembly GCA_007115665.2). NCBI lineage: Eukaryota > Viridiplantae > Streptophyta > Pinopsida > Cupressales > Cupressaceae > Sequoiadendron > Sequoiadendron giganteum. The sequence continues at coordinate 544,710,355 of CM021106.1, forward strand.
GGATCATATAGACATGAAGATGTATAGTAGATGAAGGAAGTGAAAAGTGACATGAGGGGAAATCAAGGACATCGTTGTTAATAGAAGAGTAATGGGGTGGGTCATGTGAAATTAGGAACAATAGGAGAAATGATAATGACAGGAAGGAATAGTGATGGTTCAATGAAGGGATGAATTGGATCTATATCAAATGGGAAATGCATAAGGTGGTAGAGATGTATCAATGTCATGATGTGGTTTATCAAAAAAATATGTGTTGAATGGTACTATGGGCTAAATTCTTCTAGGTCCATTTCATCTATGAGGATCTCATGAACACAAGAAGGATACGAGGTAGGTAAAATCAATGATAGAGAATTTTTATCACAGAGATCATCATCATAGGGATCATGGATAATTTTCTCACAATAAGAATAACTAAATATATCAGTTGATAAAGCATTAAAATAAGTAGAAGATCCTTTATATGAGGGGGTGGGAGGGAAAATTATAATGTTTAGAAATTAATAGATTGGGATTGGTGAATCTTCAAATGAAGGGGACAAATTCCTTTTACACTAGTAGGGGTGAGAAGAAGTAGTGACAACTTCATTTGCATGCTAATTAATAAATGACATAAAATTCTTGCTACACTAGTTGTTTGGATATCAACTTAGGATCATTTCATGTAGGCTCATTGGATGATTGGTTTTTGATCTATCTATTAAAACCTAATTATGTATTTAAATTACTTCCTATGAATAGGACCCACTAACTTTAGATATCTCATAACAATGAGATAGAGAGAATTCTCATTTGAAACTCTAATTCTTTGTAAAAATATAATATTAATAAAATTATAAAATCTTTAAATAGAAGGTTTCTTGGGGTTTAAGAAATACATAGAACAATAATCGATATTTTTTATGAACAAAAAACTCAATATTTCTTTGTAAGCAATAAAATTTCCAGTTTCCCAAGACACTCTCTTAGCATCTCAACTTCCCATTGGTAGTTGCTTGGGGGAACATACTCAAGTTCATTATTGATCACTAAATCATTATAGCTTATTAGGTTAACTCACACTACCCTCTTAATAAAATACTATGCAACAATGAATAACAAGAAGGGATTATGTTGGTGTCATCCACCTCCTAGGAGCACCATTTGTAGAATAAACCTTCATGAAATAGAGAGAAGAAAAAGTTATTTCACCAAAACGAGTGATTAAATTACATATCGTACAACCTTTTAAAAGGAAAGAAAATATGTGGTGGGTGTAAACTACTCGAAACGGGAAAAAACCACCCAAGTTCTAAATAAATGCAAAACTAATGCCTAAGTAAACTTAATCGTAAATGCAATTTACTCTAACAATATAATGCATTCTCCAATATTTTGGATGTCATTACATCAATGATAGAAATGACTAGCATAACTGACACTCTTCTAATATCAAGGATAGTATCCTTTGACATCAACATGACAATATATGTTAAAAAATGTCCCCTTTTATCATTGATGGAAAATAACAAAATGTTGTTGGCACATCAACACAAATCTAATATGTCAGGATCAAGAACACCCCCTATTTGAAGCCTCTTGACATTGAGTTCGACTTTCTCTCCTTAGAGTATATATCATTTTGAGTTCCATTTCTCCCCCTTTGACATCAATGGTAAAGGATAATAACTCACTACTCAATTTAGAAACCTATCTCTCAAATAGACTCCCCTCGAGTCCAGACATGAACTAGTCCTTTTGATCACTCTACTTCTACTCAACTAGGTTTTGAAAGACTGCGCAAGACCACCAATTATTCTTGCAGCAAGGAGTCAACACTCCCCCTCAACTAATGCTTCCTCTAGAATGTCAAATAGGAGAGATCTTTCTCTCTCATCTTCTACCTAAAGAACTCAAATGTATTATCATATTCTTCCTTTTTGTACCAAGTCTATTTTTCACCCTTCTTTCCCAACAAGTATTCTATCTCTTTGATCTCAATGAGGTCATCACCTCCTATTTGCAACTATCCACAACAAGCTCACCGAAACTTCCTTCTATGGTTTCACATTCTTTGATGCCCAATGCAGAAATGTAGCCTTTATCTCTGGATTTGCCACATATCTCAGATTGACCATGAAATGCAGTAGGAGGGATTACTGACCTTTTATAATTCTTTTCTTTCAATTTCTTCTTCCAAAATTTCTTTAAATCACTATTTTGATTTACTAAATTACTTCCTTTAATATTCGTCTTAGAAGAGCTCATAAAATTGCTTCTATAGTTTCTTGCAATGTGTCCAAAGTTGTTGCACTTATGAAAAATGATATTGGACTTAAATAATGGAGCAAACATATTTTTTTTACCAAAATTATTTCTTCTTACTAGACCTTTCTTACAATCCACAACCTTATGACCAAAATAATTGAAATTGAAACAATAGCCAAAAAAAGAGTGATTGATCCTAGTATTGAATCTTTTTCCTCTTGGTGCTTGTCTTTTAAATCTCTTATTTTTTTTCCATACTTGAATGAAGCTACCATCCATCTTCCTAATTTCTTTAGTAGTCACAATTTGTTCATATTTTTAACTTCTAGAACCCTTCTCTTTTGGATTCTCTAAAACTACCTTCATAGATTGTTCAACCATCTTTCCCTTTAGTTATTTTGTAAAGGGTAGGTGCAGGAAGATGGGGGGCCAAAACTTGTGGCCAACCATATTTAATTTTTTTTAAAAGCCATAACACGAGCATGTTATGTCATATATAAACAAAAACATAAACATTTTATCATTTTCACCTCTACATTTTCTTGCTAACCAATGGTCTGCAAACCTTCAAGAGCATGCTCATGTTATTGAAGAGCCATTTCTTCAGTAAATCACTGCCCAATCTTCACCAAAATGCAACCACGATGTCGAGGAGGTCTTGAAGGAGTAATTTTTGTGTGAATTTATTACTAAATAGGTAGATTTAATATGTTTTTTGATGTAAATTTATTTAATTTACAGGAAATGATAATGAAACCCCTTCTCCTCAAAAATATTGAATCACCTCAACACCAAATAATCCCACAACTCCTTATAAATATTTCTCAATGACTTCCAAGAAGCTTCTAGAAATATTATTATTTTATTCCCAAAATCCAACTCTCTTAAATATTGAACTGCAATATTGAACTGCAACTTTTACAATGCTTGAATCCACAAATACTAGTCACCTCTAATAGGGACGACTTACAAAAATAAGCCAATGACAATAAAACTAATGGAAGCAATACAATGTTAAATAGTTGAGGTCTGCTAAAGAACAACCCCAGCAAATACCCCCAGTAATTCCTCAATATGACCCTAGAACTCAAGAAATTTTAATGGGGCAAATTGAAAATAACAAAAGAAAAATTAGGGTATAATTGCAAGGTTGAAATTTTTTGCAAGCTCAACCTTGCATAGAGCCACACTTTCCCAATCACTTGAATCTATGTTATCAAATTTAGATTCAATTAGCAAGAAAATAACTACTTGGTCACATAAGAGGAGAGAGTTTGGGAAATTCTATGCAGATAAATTATCTTATAAACAAGTCAAATATGAAAATATTACAAAATTTGACTTATGTAACTCCCTTTCCACAAACTCACAAAAAAATCATCCTCTACACCCCTCAAGAAAGAGGTTCCCTATCCATTAGCACAACCACCAAGGGATAAAGAACCATTTTTAGTAGAGGTGGTGGATGGTTTTTGACCATCCTCCATGCAATAACAATGAAGCACCATAATATTTTTTGAGGAAACTCTACTACATGAGTTTATCCTTTATCAAATCCATAACTATTTTGATATGCGAGACTTACATGGTAGAGGTGAGGGGTCTACACAGGATAGAGCGGGGGCACGTCTTGACCCACAACAACTAGTGAGACAAGCATTCGCTAGACGAGCCTATGAGAACGTGGTTATCCCTTCCACTGTGAAGGAGAGTGTCAAGGTCAAGACACTACAATCCATTAGTTCCTTGACCTAGAGCATCATAGAGCATGTCAGTCTTGTAGCACAATGTGAGTTAGGTGAGTCTTCCGGAAGTAGAGCTCCACCCCATATTTGTCAAGCTTGTGGGACACCCTATGGTTATGATCCCACATATAGTTAGGACGTAGGTGCATAGGCTATATTTGTAGTTGAGTAGTTGGTGATGATATATTCCCCACTTAATGAGGAATTCAACATCGATAGTCAAGAAAATGTTAGCAAGCTCATTGAATTTAATTTATTAAATTTTATTTTTGAAATATAAGATTAACTAATTTAGTTTAGTTATTATAATGAAATTTCAAGATCATAGAGTTCATGCAGTTTTCAATGGTCCTCCACCTCCCTATTACATGACAACATGTATTGTTGAGGTATGTTAGTAGTAAATAATTATAAATATTACATGTGAATAGCATTGTTATATGAATGGTATTCTTATATTTGATTTTAGCTATTGAATAGGTTAATATTGGAGATTCAATGACAAAGGTTAATATCAAAGATTTGACAGAAACACCTCCTAGTGGAGGTGGACACCGAAGCTTCACTCAGGTAATAAAATACAGAGTTTAACTAATGAATTGTAGAAAATATTTTTTTGTAGTTTATATTCATATCGTTGATTTCATTGCATTGCACATCTTTCAAACTCAAAGCATTACTTCACATTGCATAAATAATAACTAGATGTTAATACATGACAACATTTTAATTACAATATAGTTTTTAGAAATTCAAGATAAGCAGTAATACAATTACTTCACATTGCATAAATAATAACTAGGAGCAACCACCAATTGTATTTGCTTGTCATGGAATTTCATGAGACCACATTTTTTTGAGGCATTTTTCAAATAGTTCACTATCTTTTCTATGCTATGGGTGTTTGGAAAAAATATATCAAAGCATAATAGTAAGCTATAGCATAGACAAGGCAGTGAACTATTTGAAAAAATGCCTCAAAGAAATGCAGTCTCATGTATCATCCAAGACAATATATTTATCAAGAAATTTCTCAAAAAAAATCCCATATGTTATCATGCCATGAAATCAAAATTTCCATAAGGTTTAGTGTTTCATAGAAAAATAGGGTTCACCAAAATGAATCAACAAGATGTTGAACCACTAATTTTTTCCATGAAACATATAATTATGTATATGATATGATGCAAATAACAATTAGTAATCAATCCCAACTATTATAACAACAATGAGGGAGGTTTTAAGAGGTTGAAATAATGTCTACCTTGCTGAAAAGTGTTGTTTTGGGGTCATTGAGGAATCATTTTCCCAAGGTGGTGAATGGGTCCCTGCTAGGGTTTTTGGAAACTAATTTTTGGGTTCTATTTTTTGTTGTTTACACTCTTAGCTCCTAGGTGATCAGCTCCCAAAAATCTGAAATCAATTATCTAACTTCATTTCCATGTTCTTGCAATATGAATGAAATTTTTTGCAACTTTTCAATCTTGACAATTTTTCAACTTGTATTCTCCACTTGATCTTCAACCTAAAACTTCCAATCACACATCAAAGGAGAAATTTTTTGTTGTTGATTGTTAGGGAATAATATTTTTCCTTGGTCAAACCCCATTTAGGTAAATAAACCTTGTGATGAAATAATGAAATAGAAACATGAAACATGAAACATGAACAATGATACCTTGGATAGAGTCTTGGAATGTAAATCTACAATCTAACATGAAGTGGCCATATAGAATGTAGATCTTGATCTTTAATTAGATAGGAAGAATGATTAACCTGGTTCTTCAATTCTACATCAACACATTAGCTCAACCATGTTCTTAATGCACTATGCCTTTGACATGATGATATTATCTTTAATTGTTGTAATAAAACCTTGATAATATGCCCTTGAATGTCTTTGAAATGATCTTGAATGCTCAATAATGCTCTTGTGAATGTACTCTTAGCTTGCATGAAATCTTCTATATATGAAACTCTAGTGTCGAAAAATGGGTCCTTTGACATTTTCACACTCGTTTGGGTCCTCATGGATTTTGGCCTAATATTGCCTTGATTTAGTGTTGTAATGTGGATAACACATTCACATTAGGTCTTGGGCCCTTGTGAACTAACACATTTCAAAAGTGTTGTGAAGTGTTGTAACACACTTTCACACTTTTCTAGGGTTTTATCAATTAACTAAGTATAATAAACATAATTTTAATTATAATTAACATTAATCTTGCCTTATTCAGAGTGTTGTAAAGTGTTGTAACACACTGTCACACTCCTCTAGGCTTGTCATTAATAATTGGGATTTCTTATGATTTAATTGGCCCTATTTTGCATCCACAAGCCTCATTTATTACATCTTTTCGAGGATAATCCCGACACCAATCAATAACCAATCATAATTTAGGTGTTCCTAGCTTGTGTGGCCCAAAGTTAGTGTTTAGGACTCATTCGCCACCTTGGGCGAATGAGTCCCACCTAGGTCTTTTTGGCCCCGATGCAAATTTCACACATTTCTAAGAACTTTTCATTTTGGGAAAATGAGTCCCATGTGACCAAAATTCAAATTTAATTCAAATTTTTGGTAAGATTTTATTCTCCTAGATTTGATGTTAGCTTGTAGTGTTGCAATTTTAAGAATTCTTGCATAATTGAGTATAAATACAAGGTTATTTCACTCATATTCACACCTAGCATTCAAGAGATCACCTAGCAAGTTTAGAAGTCATTGAGCATTCAAAAAGTTATTCAAGGGAAGATTATCAAGCATTTTTAGAGCAACATTCAAGTGCCAATCATCATGTCAAATATTAAATTCTTAATGTTTGTTATTGTGTTAAAAATTGTGATGTAGAGCCCATGATTCAAGTAATAATTGCATTCAATATCAACATCATTCAAACAAGAATCAAGAACCACATCCATTGCAGCCATTTCAAGCATAATTGCAACACCTTATTGCTAGGGTTTGGTGAGTTGCAACATTGTTATTTGTTCATTCATCATTATCCATTAATATTTTCTTTAATTTCAAGGTTTAATTACCAACAATGTGTTTTACCAAGGCAAACCCCTATTCCCTAACCCCATAACATTTTCCCCTCTTCTCATGTGTGATTTGCAGGGCTAGGTTGTAGATTTATCAAAAAGAAAAGTTAGAGAATTTTTTTCAAATCTCTAAAGTTGTCAAAGTTGTCATCAAGCCTTGGAGAAGCTTGGAGAAGATCTATAGGTGGCATTTTGTAGTTTCGGATCTGAAAACCAGTCAAAAAGAGAAGAGCATACCGAGAGGCACATAATCCACTTTATAACTTCTAGAAAAGTAGAAGTGGACTAATTCGCCACTATTGGCGAATGAGTCCTATTGGTTATTTTTTTGGGAACCAAACTTAATCTTACCACTCGCCTATGAATATTCCATAATTCAATAGTTAGGAAGGGTAAGGATTGGCCAAAACATAAGTAAGGGTTCAGAGGTCCTCACTTCTTCACTTCGGGCTCTGTGAAACCTAGGAGGGTGATCCCTAGAAATATTTGTAGAATAATACTCCTATACCATTTATATCAACAATATTACAGTATAGATAGATGATTCTCATATAGATGCTCAATTAGTAACTATATCAGAGAAGTTGGTTGTTTCTCAAACATAATTCACTCTTAGAGCATGAGAATGGTAAAACCTCATAAATTTGTAACCCTTTTTTTATAGAATTTGATTTGATGAGTGGGTAATGAATGAGTTAATCAACACTATACAACATAACTACTAAACTTAGTCTAGTGCCTCATCCTTGGAACAGAGTCAATATTAATACCTACATAATAGGATAGTAACTTCCACACCTAAAAATATATGAAGCTCTAAAATAGTACATTATAGTATTTTAGCATTGTGTTTTAACCCTTATTCTTACTGGCATCCTAGCATTCAATTTAATACAAATTTATAGCCATATTTAAGCATCTACATTAATTCTTTGAATTAATAAACAAGAATAGAACCACACATCCATCTGAAAGTGATAGAGACAAATAAGATAACCTTGATTAAATTATTCATAATTTGTAAAAATAGTACATAGGAGAGAAAAATGGTGTTGAACTTGCAATATTACTATTCTGTATTGCTAGTATTACTATTAAGATTGCATATGCCTATTGAAAAACTTTAACCTAAGACATATCACTAGACTATTCAGTAACCCTTTCAATCCATGTGTGACTAAATCCCAAAATAACTCACTACCCAACCTCTCTTAATAAGCCCTAGAATCCCACTTATAAAGACATGGGATCAACAAGTAATAGGCTGAATTACAATTACATTTGCATTTGAGGGAAAATTTCACCCAAATTTAAGAGATTCCCATAACCATTACAATTAATCATTCCAAGTCAAGGGGGAGAAAAAGATAAAAAACTCCATGCAGTTAGTCCAAAAAGATGAGCCAACCTTCCAAAAGGAATCATTCATTGATGAAGAATCACAAAAATCCCACGTTCACGAAGAACAAAGAATATTCTCCAGAAGTACCAGAGGAAAAAAATCACTCACTTCCTGGAAAAAAGCATATTTGTTGTTGAGGATACAGAACCCAACACTTATCCATTACACCAACCCAAAATATTTCCACGTTAGCAACAAAGACAAAAAATTACACACATGTTGAAGAGGACGATCCTGATGTAGTGGCAATGGTGCCATAAAAAAAAAATTGGGTTGAGACACTACTCTGATTCGTTGGCATCAAAGTATGATCACCCTCTTTGTGTTCACACTGAAAGTGGAAGAGAAACTACTCCTCCCTCATTAAAGTCTTCAAATGACACTAGAGAAAGAAGGTAATCGTCATACTCTGGGTTAGTATCACCTCCACGATTCAAAGGGCTATCAAAAATCTCAATGGGAGAACTGTGCCTCCCTAGATAGGCCTTACAATACTTGTGAAATAGTCCTACTCCTCAGGTGGTAACTACTCCTGACACCACCCTTCTTGGATTTCTTGTGTGCTTTCTTCTCCATTGGTCTTTTAGGATATCTCGGTATCTCAATTTTATTTTGAGGAGCATTTTTTGGGGACTCAAACAAATTATGTCTCCTAGACCTTCGAACTAGATTGATAGACTCATTCAACTTACTCATTTTTTCAATGACCATAACGAGAACAAGGAGACTCTTAATTTGTAGAGAAAATATTCACAGGATTACTCCTAAAAAGACTCTTGATGAATAGACAACTCAAGGCTCCACAACTCCCATTAACTCAAATAAAATGCAGATTATAAACCCTCACCATCCCAGGATTTAGGAACCCACAAATTGATATAGATGTAATTGAAACAAGCAAGTATGAGTACCTACTTACTCGAGGAAAATTTTATCATGATACCTTTCGAACCATTTACCAAAGAAATTCTTCACCAACCTTTTCTCAGAATTAAGCTCAATTTTTAGCTTTTGGTTTCAAACTGTGGAGAAAAATATGGCTAGTGATCCTCATTATATTGAGCAATATAAGTGTGCCAACCATTAATACTCAAGGAAAGCTTGTGCGAGAAAACTAATGATCAACTACTTGATTTTTGAACCTCAGCCATCAATCACACATTAAGATAAATCATCATGTAATTACTCAAGATGATTAATTATGACAAAGCTAACTGCATACACTTTATGCCTTTTCATTAATCAGAAAAGCCCAAGTGGATAAACATCCACTCTGTTTGCATATTAATCATATACTTAGCATTAAAAGCATGTCATGTCATGTTTACCCACTCGCCCATGGGAAATAATCCACTTGCAACTCATTGCCATAAGACAATGAGGAATGATCATGATTTAATCCCAAAAAATTGGCTTGTACCCTACCTTACTTAAATTTCACCTTCCCATGTGTACCAACATTAGACAGAATTGACGGTCACATCCAAAAGCGTTCCCCAAATCTCAAACACATGCCCAAAGAAAATAGTTCTAAAATGGCACCGTTTAGGCCTCATGTTATCTCTACCAAATTTTAGCAATACTACATCTCCACTAAAATCCATCTGATCCCATGAGATATTCCACATGGCATTCGCTCACTCGCCTGTTGAGAACTCAGTAACAAGGGTGGGACTCACATGGGATAGTGGGGATCAATCAGGATTAACCCATGTGTCATCTGCTATGAACTATCACTCCCTGCTCAGTAGTAACATTCGCCATCATCCAAGCCAAGTGGGACCCTTCAAAAGGAAATAGGTGTCAATCCGCCCGTTAGCTTGTGATATTTTAAAAATACCAAATAAAATCATACGGGGTACGGGGAGTGGTCGAGATGAAACCATGTCACCCAACGACCACCATATATTTTACTTTGATTCCACTCACAAAACACAAAAGGACATTGGGCCCACCAATTGTAGATAACATGTGGCTTGCGCCCGCTAGCTCTTGTTATTAAAATAATGCTAAATGAAACAAAGCGAGCACACGGGGAATGACTTGGATGAAGATACATCTCATAATATTGGTCGTTGGTTTTCCTCAAAGCTCTACTTGCTAACCCCACGAAAGCACTAGTCCCATCACCAGATATGACATGTGGCAACCACCTGCCAGCCCATGGGATTTTTTAAATGAGAAAATAAATAAGGAGGGCACACGGGGAGCGATCGAGATTCATTCATGATGATCAAATGGTCATCATACAATAAAAATATGTACATGATGTAAAAGTTAGCTTTTAAAAGAGGGCCATCACTAGGAAGATGATAGTCGGGGGCATTAATATATGGATTAAAATTCCTAAGGTGAAGATTAAAACCTGATCATAGACTTAAGAAAATTATCTTTGAAGGACACCAACTCTTTATAAAATAATGACAACATTTTAAAACGACTATGAGAACCGACTGGTATCATTGGGAATTATGGGCTGGTAAAAAGATGAACCTAATGGCACAAGTCACAACATAGACAACTAAGAACCTGCACCAGAAGTTCAATAAAAAAATACAGTGCCATCCAGAACCCTCAGACTCAAAGATTAATTTGGAAGGGTTTTAGCATCACAAACCCCAAGCACTGGTGAGGAACATAACCCTAAGCCTAAAAACAAGGGTCTAAGCCAGATATTACAAGACTTAAAATGGAACCAAAGTGAAATTTGGGGGGTTCCATCAGTGGTTCCTGTTGGGGACGTATATTCCTCAAGAATAGAGTGAGATTCTAGAATCTTAGGTTGAAGCAGACTAGGCACAAAGAACAAAACCAAGACTTGCTTGGACCAGGCAAGAAGACTAGACCAAAATAACCAACATATGTATAGTATTTACATAGGCCACAAAACTCTAAAACAAGAGATCCAATCTCCATCTTCCTTGAAGGATTTTCTGAAATGCAAGCTTTCACTCTGCATTCTGTAATTTTACCAAACTTCAACTTTATTTGGTGGCCCCAAGCCCCCAAACTTAGGACTAACACTTGCCCCTGTGAAAAACCTTCTTTTCCATTGTTTGTATCATGTCAAGGCTAAGAGAATTCTCATGAAATGCCCACTTGTTGATCACACTATAGATGCTAAAATCAACCATTATGGACATATGTTTGAATTTATTATTATCACTATCATTCTTATCCAACTGAGAACTATAGTCGAGCATTGACTGAAACACATGATCAGTGTAGCATTCTATCTGACTCAGCTTACAACCATATTCCACCAAATACCTATCCAACTGGATAGGAAAAGTGAAGCATTCATAATCTATCTAATTACTATCACAATATAAGCTAACATCGAATTCATTTTTCTCTTTAAATTGAAACCCTTATACATATTCCTTTCAGGAGTTCCATATGGGGGCACATACTTCGACCCTTTGAAATGATATTGAAATTTTATTTCTAGTATTCTGGGGTCATAATCACCTAACTTCTTCCCCATACCAAACACACATTCACTTTGTGTGATGAACAAGAAATTTTCATAAATAGGCTTCTGTTCAAATTGGTGTTCATATTCATTAGAGCAGTATAAACGAGTTATGCTTCCAAATACTCCATTTTCTTGGGAAACTGAGTTATTAGATTCCATAGCATTTTTTCTTTCATTTTGGTCATGGATTTCCCTACAAATAGCATTATCCAAACCATCCCAAGCATCAAAGAATATCTTCATTTCAGGTTCATTAATATGGTTCAATTTACCCTTTGTATCAACAACCATCTCAAAGAAAGATGTCTCATAAGATGGGATAAATAGTTCAAGAACGATAAGGTCCACAACAAGGTTCCCAAATTCTTCCTTAATTGATGAATTCACTGGCTTTGGTATGAAAAGTTTGTTACCATTTGAATTTTTCTTGTTAGGAACCATACTTTTCTCTTCACCTATTTCCTTCTTGATACAATCCTCATCAAATACAACCCTGTCCATCTCTGCTCAGACACTCACATATTCTATTTTTTTTTATATGGATAGTCATAAATAATTAGGGCTTGATCTTGTTGCTCAATAACACAACTCTCATAATTCTTAGCACTAAATTTAGGTTCAAGACACTAAATACAGATTGTCTTATCTTGAAACTCATCACCAACCATACTACTAGCACTTTCTAGTTCTGGTACAACCAAATTGCATTCCAAGAATTTTTTATATGTATTTTGTTCATTCACTGGTAGCGATAAAACCTTATGAGTATTGATGTTGTTGCACCTTTTAGGTCCAAATAATGCCTTCAAATCATTTTCACAAATAGATTCATACTCCTCATAAGAATAATTAGAATTCTCATTTTCACTACCTTGATTATCAATTTACAAAGATGTATAAACAATATTTGCAAATCTACCAATATCTTCACCTACACCAATAGATAGATGTTCATCCTCTAAAGTATCCCTATCATTACTTGGATAGGTCTTTGATCCTTATTCACAGGGTGACTACCACTATCTTTCTAAAATTTCAAATTTTGTATGTAATCATACTTGGCCTCCTCAACAATTTTGATCCAACCAATTATTTGATCAAAATCCCAAGGCTTCAATTCTTTGGGTAAGGTATCAAGCCCTGGCTCATAAATATAATAGACTAAGTCAATGCATACTAGATCTACAGGTCTCAACTTTTGAGGAATTTCTAACAAGGCATCCAAGAACCTTGCTAACAATTCATATGGTGGATCTCCCTCATGTCTTTTCATGCTAGACAATTTTTTAACAAAGAACTTTTCATCAACATTGCTTAGAATTTGTCAAGGCTCATCATGGATCTGTCTATGATTACTATGTTGCAATTCTAAAATATTTTCAAAAGCATCATCACCTTGATCTCCTCTTTCATTCTTATGAATTTCATTTATATGATGTGCTTTGGGACAACAAACACTTGCAACCATATATACCTTCATCATTGAATATATCATATTATTTTCAATATCTGTAGCTAATGTAAATACATGTTGCAATGTTAAGGGCTCCTTATCTCTTAACATATAGCCCATCTTATTACCAAAGCCACCCAGATACACAATTAACCATTTTGCATCACTGGGTCTCATATTTTCAGGAATATTTCTTAATGCCTTTGTAAATATGAGGTTGAAGGATGGAATCAACTCCTCTTCATCCTTTTGGATTTCCCTAAAAAAATTCCTTACTGCATTGGAATTAATCCTTTCACTGAATTTTTCTATGAATGCTACCATTAGCTCAGTCCATGAAGGGATAGAACATACTGGAAAATATGAAACCCAGTCTTTGGCATCTCCCTTCAAATATTGAACAAATAATTTTATGACAAAATCTTCATGATCTATCTCATAATCTTCCATCAAATATGAAAACTCCTTTAGGTGGCAAGATGTTGATTCTGAGCTTTTCCCTTTGAAATTTTGCAAAACATTCCCTAACTTCATTAGGAATGAGGTTTGGGAAACCTTGAATACCACTAAAATTTAACAGTGTATATCTTCCCATAGAGAAGCTTCTTTGATGACATGACAAGGGTTGCACACTCTTCATGTTTACATCATGTACCCCACAGGGATGTATAATTGAATGATACATTTTAGTACACCCCTTTACAAACTTTAAACATCAACCTTATAGTTGATCACTATCCTATTTCTTGCTTTTATCATTACCTTAAAATATTACAATGCATAACTCAAATACATCTACATCTGAAAAGCAGATTTCAATAACAAGCATACGTTTTCATTACAATATAGAAACTTCAAATTATAGCTCAAAAATATGAAAATATGACCACTTCCATTCCCTTTGTTTGTGCTTAATTCACTTAATAGGGAATCAACATTCTTTCAAACTATCACATATGATCTTTATAACAATTTTATGCTCTATGAAAATCCAAATATGGGAAGTACCTAGATGTGTTGTAATTGTCTTGAAGAATGCTTTCGACTAGGAAATTTTGCAAATCTGAAGCCTTCATCACATCTTCATCAGGTTCTTTAGATAGATTCACCACCTCTTTTTACAAAGTATTGAACTTCAAGTAGTATGAAGCTCATTCAAAATGAATTTCATTTAGGGGCTCCTCCAATAGCATGTCACACAAAGATTTCTTATCCTCTCTCAACAAATTTTCGTTATACCTTTTCTGGAGCTCTTCAAATAGTGCATACTGGTGCAGAGATCTTGGATTTACCACCCACATTTAGTAATATTGTGAAAATATTTTGGAGTTATAGTTAATCTTCAAAGGATTTGCAGTTTCAAAAGAACACAAAAAAGTGATGAAACAATTCTTTGATTCACTTACAGACATCCCAACTATAGATATTTGGGGATAAAATACTTAGCAAAACATTTGACTCCTCATTATTTGCAATCTCTTGTTACATACTATCTTGAAACCTCAATGACTCTCTAAGCCATGAAAATATCCTATCAGGATTTCCTCGGGTCTTCCCCAATGGAGTCGCCATTTCTATTGGTTATTTTTTTGGGAACCAAACTTAATCTTACCACTTGCCTATGAATATGTAAAAATTCAATAGTTAGCAAGGGTAAGGATTGGCCAACACATAAGTAAGGGTTCAAAGGCCCTCACTTCTTCACTTTGGGCTCTGTCAAACCCAAGAAGGTGATCCCTAGAAATGTTTTCAAAATAATACTCCTATGCCATTTATATCAATGACATTGTGATATACACATATGATTATCATATAGATGCTCAATTAGTAACTATATCAATGAAGTTGTTTGCTTCTCAAACATAATTCACTCTTAGAGCATGCGAATGGTAAAACCTCATAACTTTGTAACCCTTTTTATAGAATTTGATTTGATGAGTGGGTAATGACCGAGTTAATCAACACTCTACAACATAACTACTTGACTTAGTCCAATGCCTCATCCTTGGAACAAATTCAATATTAATACTTACATACCATGATAGTAATTTCCAAACTTGATAATATATGAAGCTCTAAAATATTGCATTATAGTATTTTAGCATTATGTTTTAACCCTTACTTCTTACTAACATCCTAACATTCAGTTTAATACAAATTTATAGCCATATTCAAGCATCTACATTAATTATTTAAATTAATAAACAAGAATAGAGCCACACATCCATCTGAAATTGATAGAGACAAATAAGAGAACCTTGATTATATTATTCATAATTTTTAAAACCAATACATAGGAGAGAAAAATGGTGTTGAACTTGCGCTATTACTATTTTTTATTTCCAGTATTACTATTAAGATTACATATGTGTATTGATAGACTTGAACCTAAGACATATCACTAGAATATTCAATAACCCTTTCAATCCTTGTGTGACCAAATCTCGGAATAACTCACTACCCAAACTCTCATATAAGGCCTTGGAGTCCCACTTATAAAGACATGGGAGCAACAAGCAACATGCCGAATTACAATTACATTTGCATTTGGAGGGAAAATCTCACCAAATTTCAGAGATTCCCATAACGGTTACAATTAATCATTTTAGATCAAGGATAAGCAAAAGATAACAAACTCCATGTAGTCAGTTGAAGAAGATGAGCCAACCTTTTAGAAGGCATCATTTTTTGATGCAACATTGCCAAAATCCCACATCCACGTAGACCAAAGAAGATTCTACACAAGTACGAAAGGAAAAAACTCACACAGTTCCTAGAAAAAGCATATTTACCATTGAGGATATAGAGTCCAATAGTTCTCCATTACACCAGCCCAAGATATTTCCATGTTAGCACCAAAGAAAAAAAATTACACACATACTGAAGAGGATGATCCTAAAGCAGTGGCAATGGTGTCATTGAAAACAAAAATTGGGTCGAGATGCTACTCTGATTTGTTAGTGTCAGAGTATGCTCACCCTTTTTGTGTTCACACTGAAATTGGAGGAGCAACTACTCCTCCCTCATTAGATTCTTCAAATGGTACCAAAGAAAGAAGGTAATGTTCATACACTAGGTCAATATCACCTCCACCATCTAAAGGGTTATCATAAATCTCAATAGGATAACTGCACCTCCCTAGATAGGCCTTACATTAATTGTTTCTTTTCTTTTCTCTCTTCATAGGCTCAACCAACTCCTCCCCTTTAAAATTGACCAATTATTCTAAAATGGTCCTACTCCTCAAGTGGTAGCTACTTCTAAAACCACCCTTCTTGGATTTCATGTGTGCTTTCTTCTCCATTGGTGTTTCAGGAGCTTTGTCTGGGGACTGAAACATATTAATTCTCCTAGACCTTCAAACTGGCTTGACAGACTCATTTGCCTTACTCATTTTTTCAACAAATAGAATGAGAAAAAGGAGACTCTTAATTTGTAGAGAAAACCCCCACAGGCTTACCTCTAAAAAGACTCTTGATGAACAGACAAAGATCAAGCCTCCATAGTTCCCATTAACTCATAAATAAAATGGATATTATAAACCCTCACCACCCTAGGATTTAGAAACCCACAAACTGATATAGCCATAATTGAAACAAACAAGTATGATTACCTACTTACCTAGGGAAAATTTTATCATGATACCTCAACAACCTTTTACCAAAGAAATAATTTGCCAACATTTTCTCATACTTAAGCTCAATTTTTAGCTTCTGATTGCAAATCGTGGAGAAAAATATGGCTAGTGATCGTCATTATATTGAGCAATATAAGTGTACCAACCATTAATACTTAAGGAAATCTTGTGCAAGCAAACTAATGATCAACTGCTTGATTTTTGAACCTCAACCATCGATCACACATTAAGATAAATCAACGGATAATTAATTAGGGTGATTAATTATGGCAAAGTGAATTGCATGTGCTTTATGCCTTTTCCTTAATAGGAAAATCACAAGTGGATAAACATACACTCTATCTGAATATTAATCATATACTTATCATTAAAAATCTCGTCATGTCATGTTTACCCACTTGCCCATGGGAAATAATCCACTTGCAACTCATTGCCATAAGACAGTGGGGAATGATCATGATTTAATCTCATAAAATCAGCCCGTAACCTACCTTACTTCAATTTAACCTTCTCACATGTACCAACATCAGATAGAATTGACGATCTCTATCAAAAGCATTCCCCAAATCTCAAACATGTGCTTGAAGAAAATAGTTCTAAAATGGTGCAGTTTTAGTCCTCATGTCATCTCTACCAAATTTTAGCAATACTTTATCTCCACTAAATTCCATTTGGTCCCATGAGATATTCCGTGTTGCAGTCACCTGCTCGCCTATTGAGAACTCGATAGCTAGGGTGGGACCCACAAGAGATAGCGGCAAGTGGTCAGTATTGACCTATGTCACCCACTACCAACTGTCGATCCCAACTCTATAGTAACATTCACTGTCATCCAAGCCAAGTGAGCCCCTCCAAAAGGCAACATGTGTCAATCTGACATTAAAAATACCAAATAAAATCAGACGAGGTGGCGGCGAGCAGTCGAGATGAAACCACATCACCCAACGACCACCATATATTTTACTTGATACTGCTCACAGACCACAAATGGATATTGGTCCCACCAGTTATAGATAACATGTGGCTTGCACTTGCTAGCCCATGTGATTAAACTAATGGAAAATCAAATAGAGCGGATACATGGGGAACGACTCAGATGAAGATACATCTCATAATATTGGTCGTTGATTTTCCTCAAAGTTCTGCCTATTGACCCCTCGAAAGCATTGGTCCCACTACCGAATATGACATGTGGCAACTACCAACTTGCCTATGGGAGTTTTTAAATGAGAAAATAAATAGGGCGGGTGCACGGGGAGTGGTCGAGATTCGTTCACGATGATCGAACGATCATCATACAACAAAAAATTGTACATGCCGCAAAAGTTAGGTTTTAAAAGAGGACCATCACTAGGCAGGCAACAGTTGGGGGCATGAATATATGGATTAAGTCCCAAGGTGAAGATTAAAACCTGATCATACACTTAGGAAAATTATCTTTGAAGGACGTTAACTCTGTAGAAAATAATGACAACATTTTAAAATGACTACAGGAACCGACTGGTATCATAAGGAATTAGGGGCCGGTAAAAGATTGAACCCAATGGAAAAATTCACAACATAGAAAACCGAGAACCTATACGACAAGGTCAACAACAAAATAGAGTGCCAGTTAGGACCCTCAAACTAAAAGATTAATTTGGAAGGGTTTTAGTAACACAAACCCCAAGCACTGGTGAGGAACATAACCCTAAGCCTAAAAACAAGGGTCTAAGCTAGATATTGCAAGACTTAAAATGGAACCAAAGAAAATTTTGGGGGATTTAATCAAGTTCCACTGTATAGGCCTGGCAAAGATTTTTACAGATTTGGATACCCTTTTGGTTGAAACCTATATTTGCACATTTTCTCGGAGGTAGGATTGATTCACCCAACTTGACAAATGAGTCTTAGTCAACATCAGTAGAATATTTTTTAGTCATCCATACCTCCATTCTACCTTCTTTAATCTCTCAGGTGCACACTTTTAGTTTCATAGCTATTTGTTACATTTTTTTCATCTTTTTATGGTCATTTAGGGTTAGTTTGCATTCAATTAGGGTTTTTTTTTACAACTTGCATTGCATTTTATTTTCCAAGTCTATACTTGGTGGTGAACCCCTTATTAGCTATTATCCCATCCCTAGAATAGTCCCTTTGCAAGATTTCAATCTCCTTTGCATTGAAATTTCAAGGGTTTGTTCTTGAATGAAGAGTAAGAAAATTGTCTCTCTCCTTTTAGGTCCAAATCCATAGAAGTGGAAGAGAGAACACCATTTTATTCTTTTCATTTTGGTGAATTTCATTTATAACATCATAATTTTGATTTGGAGTGCATTTACATCCTAGATTTAGCTTGCATTAAGATTGCATTAGTTAATTTGCATTCTAGGGTTTCAATTTTTGTATTAGTTAAAAGCTCATTTAGCTTACATTATTGCATTCAATTTAATTGGAAATTAATCAAGATCTACATTTGCATTTCATACATAGCTCAGAAAACATTAAAAGCATAAAATCCTATCCAAAAATTCTATAAAATCTTCAAAAAAAATTAGTACCTGGACTCATTTGCCACCTTGGGAAAATCAGTCCCTCTACATATTTTCACTACATTTTCTAGCATTTACAGTTAATTTTCTAAGTTAATTTTTGTTTTTTTTGTATTTTTGTTTTACTTTTGAAAATTTTAGTTATAAGCATTTCATTGTTCTTATCCTACATTGCATTTACACACACCTTGCATTTATTAGCCTTTGCATGAGTGTTTTGTGTCCTATTTCTAATACTATAGTGAGAAGAAGTTTGAGACTCATGTCTTCCCATGATAGCACAATCGTTGTGGATCTTGGGTTATCTAGAGCTTCCACTCCTAGTATTGACACTAGTACACTAGGCATGGATAACACCCTTAACAACTCTTTGCCTTCAAGTAGCATGCAAGTTGAACCAAAGAATGATAGTATCCTGCAAGAAAAAATAATTCTAATTCATGAGGAGTTAGTAAACTTACAACATCAAATAAGCCTTGAAAAAAATTCAACTACTACAATTCCTACCATAGAAAACATTCACCATATGCTTGAAAGTGAAGATGGCCTTGACCTTGTGAAAAACATAGTTGAGATCTTTGGAAAACATCTTCCCTCAACCACTAGTTTTCCTTTACCAACAAGCAATGTTACAATTCAAGGAGGATCTCAAATTCCTCCTCCCACAAAAAATGCCTCAATACCTACCTGCACCAATCCTCAAGTCACAAAAACAATGCAACAAATTAGTAATGTGATTCCTTCCCTGGTTATTCCTACTAGCATCCCTAGTTCCTATGTGGCATCGCAAGCTATATCTCCTACCTTACCACCAATAAGCATTCCATTCACTTATCCCACAAACACATACACTCCATCACAACTTTCACTTCCATATCATAACACAAGCAATGACTCAAGCTCATAACTCAACGTTTCCAAACCATGTCATCCCTTCAAAAGAAAATTTCCACCACCAACCAAAATCAAAATGGACACCCACATATTATGTCAAAATCAGTCCATTATCCTTGGAGATATTATGAACACTGATGCAACAAGGTGTAGAGGTTCCTAGATTTGATAAATATGGAGGGAAGGGAGATCCTTCTAACCATGTTAATGCATACACTACCTTATGTAGTGACTTTTCCCTTGATGATAAATTCTTGGAAAAAATATTTTGTAGGTCCTTAAAAGATACTGCCTTGGAATGGTTCTCTTCTTTATTGAACAACTCAATTCATTCATTCAATGAACTTTTTGAGGCATTTTTAAATCATTTCCAAGTGCATATGACTCCCAAGATGACCTTGGATGACTTTATGACATGCAAGAAAAAAGAGGATGAAAAGATAACTGATTTTATCTCACGCTATCAATCACTTTATTCCCAAATCGATGTCAAGGTCCTTGATCCACACCTTCAAAAGATGTTCAATAGAAAATTTGCAAACTAAGATTCAAGAAAAATTACCATGATGAAATTCCCATCCTTCAAGCACTTGTGCACTACCCTTTGTGATTATCAAAATTTGGTTAGTAGTCAAGATACAAAGTCCACTTCTAGCCAAATTGAGAGATCCGAGCCTGCAAACCAAAACAATTCCCAACCTTTTAGAAAATAAAATAAAAGGTTCCTTCAATTTACCCCTCAACAAACAACTCAAAATGTCAATAACCAAATAGTTGCTATCAAATCCATAGTGCCCTTTAACTATGGAAATCTGAAAATACAATTCACTCCCCTGCCTGATACCCTTCATAATACCATGTCCCAACTCCTAGAACAACAAATGATTACCTTACCTCTCATTCGAACACTCAACCCTAATAAGCCTTTACCCCAAAGCTTTAAATCAAATAATTGTTGCCACTATCACCGACAAAATGGACATGACATAGAACATTGCAAGTGTCTTAAATATCTTGTGCAAGACCTAATTGATTTTGGTCATCTATCTGTTGCAAGTGTTAGTGATCAAGGCAATAAGTTTGTTTCCCCTCTGAACCAAAATTTGAAAATTTTCACCAATCCCATGCCAAAATATAATATTTCATTTGTCAAAGCCAGTGAAACTACAAATAATGATGTGATGAATGTTGATATAGATGATGAAAACAATGATTGTGTTCTAAATAATTCTATCAATGCCAATCCTATAGATGAAATGGTAGGGGTGATAGACATTACCCCTCATAAGGGCCGACCTAAAAATTCTCTTGAAATTTCTTTCTCCTCTAAGGATATACTTAAACATTTACCTAATGGTACTCTCTACATAGCCAACCATATCTATGATAAGCCCACTAATGGGATATTAATAGATCCCGCTTATGGAGAGAATGCGATCATCGAGGAATTTTTACTTTTACATGAACTCTATCAAGATATACATGATACACCAAAAGCATGGACCAAGACAAACAATGGTTTTGATTGCCCTACATTTGGATTGATCACCCTTCCATTGCAAATAGGACCAAAATAATTAGATGTCACATTCTCCATCATCCCGTATTCAGACCAATTTCATGTGAGGCTAGGCCACCCATGACTTCAATCCATGAAATCCATCCCTTCGGTTGTGCATAAATCCTTAGAGTTTCCCCTTGAAAATGATATATTCATTTTTCCCCATAGTGGCTTTAAACCCTTGTCTTCCAAAGGAAACTTTTCCTTAGAAGCCTTTTTCTCAAGCCCATGGAACCTATAAAACCTTGAGAAGACATATTTTTCTTGTCCTATCAAAAATTCAAGGCAAAGAAGATAGAAAAGATATCTCTTTGAAACATGTCCTCATTCACCTCTAAACCTCCCATCCTTGATAAAATTATGCTTGAACCTAAAAAATACCAAAACAACCAAGACCAACCCAAAACAAAAACTTCACCTACATCCTACAACGACCAAGAAATAATGAAACCAATATCGTCACACCTCCTAGAAATTTATTTTTATAGTAAAAGAGAAAGTAGTTGAACAACCTCCCATAGTTCCTTTCGTTCCTCCCCTTAGGGAAGAAAAGAAACCAATGGCTGATCAACCCACTCTTACATAATTGAGAATTGTAAACAAAACCAAAAGAAACAGAGGTGTGAGGGAGCGTAGATGTAGACATCATACCCTTTCTCGCAAGTTACATGATGAATTAAACAAAGAAAATTAAGATCCAAACTTTAGTGAAGCAATGCATGATGACTCTACCTCTACCCTAAAACAAGACAATTCAACGCAACCTCCACAACAAGAATTGTTCTCTTCCATGGAAATTATCCTTCGACCTCCTATTGTGATCAGCTTAGATGATGATGACGAGGTTGCTAAAATTGACGAAGAGGTGCGTAATGAACTGAATACATTGTTTTCCTCTTCCATGAGCTTAAATGACAAATCTCCTAGAAAGAGTGTTGAACTTGGTGCTTCTCCTAGTTTGTCTCTTGCTCTTGTCCCTTTGGCTCGTTACTCATTGTCTATGTATAATGAACATGATTGGGAAGTGGATGACTTGCTCATAGGTTGACTCAAATTTTCCTTACTAGTCTTTTACATCATTTCTTTTTCATTTTCTTTTGTGTGACTACATGTGCGTGATGTGATCCCCCATGATGTTCTATTTGATGTTCTCTCTCTTTGTGATATTCCTCTATTTGTACCTTCATTCTTCTTTATGTCATGTATCTATTTCTCCTTTTTCATTTTTTATTGTGTTTTCCTTTAGGGGATCTTTTTCATTTTGCCTTTCCAGTTTCTCTTTTTTCACTTGTCTTGTATTTTCCTTTTGGGGATGACACAAGGCATCGAGACACCCTATGTCTCTTCCATGTTGACGCAAAAGGTTTTTCTTTGTTCTCCCTCTCTTCGTGTCATTCATCCATTTCTATGTGTATTTTGGGGATGATGACAGTTCCAAGCTCTCTCTAAAAAACATTGCAGCAAAGAACATACTGACCCCAAATCCATAGATCCCTTATGTGTTTGGTGTTTTCATTTTGGGGACAACCCATATTTTTTCTTTCTCTTCAATGACACAAATTTACTTGGAAACATATGACTTGGAATCTAGGGCTTTCCAAGTTGGCTCTCATGTCTTCCTTTTTTTTCACATTTTTCATTTGCTACTATAAATTAATTGCTCACAACATGGTGTTTAGCAATTTATTTAAAGTGGGGGCATACATTGGTATTATTCTTTTGCATTTCCCTTTTTCTCGGATTTTAGTGTAGTCTTTTTACTTCATACGATGCATTTGTCGCTTTGTGGATGACATTGTGTAAAATTTCCTTTAGGAGTGTGATCTCTCTTAGCATATTAGATTCATCTTAGTGGCTTGATGTGATGCATTGCATCCCCTAAGTTGCAAATTTAATATTCTTTGATTGGTCATCTCTTGGAGACATTAGGCACAATGTTCCCTAAGTTAAGACATCACATGAACTAAGCAAGACTCCATTAAAAATTTCATATTTTTTAATTTTTCATTTATTGTTATATGGACACCTTGAATATTACAACTTGCATGCCTTTGGATCCATTTTGTTTGTTCATGAGCTCCAAGCATATGAAGTTTTGCTTGCCTCATGAAGCTCAAAAACCATCATTTTTTGTGTGGCACGTTATTAAAGTTATCAAGAGGTATAAATTTGGTATGGTTTGATCAAGAAGCCCAATCTGAGGCATGAATTTCCCCATATCTATTTGTGTATGTGTGTGAGTACATACCAGCCATGAGTGTATGTGTCTCACCTTTTAGGACTTCTCACCTAGTGGACAGCTAGGACTTTTGTTGCCTCAGAGTAAGTATGCATTATTCAGACAAACAACCTAGATTTGATCCACATCGTGATGGATAAATGGTTGAAGCTTGTTTTGATTCTTTTTATTTCACCTTTTTCTCTTTCATCTTTGGTAGTGTATGTTTGTGCATTGTCATTGTTCTTTATATCATTTTCATGTGTGTTCCTTTGTGCTTATGTTGGTTTGTCATGGGATCTTGATCTTGGGGGCTTGATCACCCCTCTTTATCATTGTCATCTCATCTTTCTAGCATCAGTATAATGGAACCCCTCTTGGTGCATGTTTGTCTACTTTAGTGTGATTTTGAAGCAGGTTCATCCACTCACTAAAGTGGGGGCTAAAGGTAGTGTCAAAAAATGGGTCCTTTGACATTTTCACACTCGTCTGGGTCCTCATTGTGGATTTTGGCCTAATGTTGCCTTGATTTAGTGTTGTAATGTGAATAACACATTCACATTAGGTCTTGGGCCCTTGTGAACTAATTTATTTCAATGGTGCCTTGCAAAAGCATTGTGAAGTGTTGTAACATACTTTCACACTTTTCTAGGGTTTTATCAATTAACTAAGCATAATAAACATAATTTTAATCATAATGAACATTAATCTTTCCTTATTCAAAGTGTTGTAAAGTGTTGTAACAAACTTTCACACTCCTCTAGGCTTGTCACTAATAATTAGGATTTCTTATGCTTTAATTGGCTCTATTTTGAATCCACAAGCCTCATTTATTGCATCTTTTCAAGGATAATCCTGACATCAATCAGTAACGAATCATAATTTAGGTATTCTGGGCTTGTGTGGCTCAAATTTAGTGTTTGGGACTCATTCACCACCTTGGGCGAATGAGTCCCACCTAGGTCTTTTTGGCCCTCATACAGGTTTCACACATTTCTAAGAAATTTTCATTTTTGGTCCCATACATTGTGCCTAGGTGGACTCATTCACCACCTTGGGCGAATGAGTCTCATGTGACCAAAATTCAAATTTCACTCAAATTTCTGGCTGGATTTTATTCTCCTAGATCCGATGTTGGCTTGTAGTATTGAAATTTTGGGAATTCTTTCATAATTGAGTATAAATAAAATGTTCTTTCACTCATATTCACACCTAGAAAGTTTACAAGTCATTGAGCATTCACAAAGGCATTCAAGGGAGGATTATCAAGAATATTTAGAGAAATATTCAAGTGCCAATCATCATGTCAAAGATTTCATTCTTCATTTATGTTATTGTGCTAACAATTATGATGTAGAGTCCATGATTCAAGGAAGAATTTCATTCAAGATCAACATCATTCAAGAAAGAATCAAGAACCACATCCATTGCAGCCATTTTAAGCATAATTGCAACACCTTATTGCGAGGGTTTGGTGAGTTGCAATATTGTTATTTGTTCATTCATCATTCTCCATTCATATTTTCTTTCATTTCAAGGTTTAATAACCAACAATGGGTTTGACCAAGGGAAACCCCTATTCCCTAACCCCACAACATTTTTCCCTCTTCTCATGTGTAATTTGTAGGGCTAGGTCGCTGATTTGTCAAAAAGAAAAGTTGGAGAAAAAAATTCAAATCTCTAAAGCTGTCATAGTTATCATCAAGCCTTGGAGAAGCTTGGAGAAGATCTGTATGTGGAATTTTGCAGTTTTGGATTCAGAAACTAGTAAAAAAGAGCAAAGCAGGCCGAGAGGCACAAAATCCAGTTTAGAACTTCTGAAAAAGTAGTAGACTGATTCACCACTATTGGTGAATGAGTCCCACTGTACAAGACTAGTAGAGATTTTTACAGATCTGGATACCCTTTTGGTTGAAACCTTTATCTACACATTTTCCTGAAAGAAGGACTGATTCACCCAACTTTGCGAATGAGTACCAATCAACATTAGTATTAGATTTTTAAGTGATCTAGACCTCCATTCTATCTTCTTCAATATCCCAAGTGCACACTTTCAGTTTCATAGCTTTTTGTTACATTTTATTCATGTTTCTAGGTCATTTATGGTTAGTTTGCAGTCAATTAGGGTTTTGTTTTACAAATTGTATTGCATTGTCTTTTCCAAGTCTAAACTTGGTGGTGAACCCCTCATTAGCTATCATTCAATCCCTAGAACATTCCCTTTGCAATATTTCAATCTCCTTTGCATTGAAATCTCCAGGGTTTGTTCTTGAGTGAAGAGTAAGAAAATTGTCTCTCTCCTTTTAGGTCCAAATCCCAGAAGTGAAAGGAGAACACCATTTTCTTCTTTTCAGAAACTATGTGAATGATTCTTGTATTTATACTAAACTTAATATTTAATCCCAAAATTAAAATAACCCAAGCTGACATTATATCTAGGATTCAAAATCATTAAAATCCCATTACAAATAAGTTTAAAAAAAGTTGTGCTAAGTAAGGATGACTCATTTACAACCTTGGGCGCATGGGTCCTAGCATAGTTTTCTAGGACCAAGTTTCGCGGAGGTGAAATAATATGCCAAAAGGGGGTCTTAGGATATAGTGAGGACCCATTCAATAGGTGGTGAATGGGTCCCAAGTCACTATCCTAGGAGTCAAACCTTTGCAAATTAAGTATTATGGAACATTATTAATGAGTGTCAGGATTTATCCTTTGAAAAATGCAATAATTAAGGCTTGGATTTGAATTTAAGGGGATAATTAAGCTCTAAATAATCTCAATTAATTAATGAAGCCCTAGATTAGTGTGAAATTGTAGGAAAACACTTTAAAACACCTTAAATAAGGCACACTTAAGTCCATTTTATCATTAATTTTTCATTCCCAGACTAAGCATGAAAAAGGGTTACTTTTTTTATGCTACATTTTTCCCCCACTTTAGTGATCATTTTCCCCCATTTCAAACTCACACTAAAGTAGACATTCGAGAAAATTAAGTATGCAACAATGATAAAGATACATATTTATACCCTATCAAAGACCAACTAAAATAAAGGAAAACAAAGGATCAAGCTTCGATCGTTTCGACACAATGTGGAACATGACTACTTATCTAACAAAAAGGATCAAGCTTCGATGATCAAATGCAATGTGAAGCACATCTAGGATGTTTGTTAGTGACATGTGTGCTCACTCTGGGGTAGTGGAACCTCAGGTTGTCCACTAGGTGAGTTATCCAAACAAGGTGGAAAATGAGAGAATCATATTAACCTCCCCTACCATACCAAAATTATCCCCTTGACAACTTTGATAAGGCCCCACAATGTTATGATTTTGAATGTTATGTTTGTAAGTTTTGGTTAAAGGGGGATTTTATTTGTTTTTGTAAGGTCTTCTTCTTAGGGAACATCAGGCCTAATTTCTCCAAGAGAGGACAAGTCAAGAATGTTAGATCACCACTTATTGGATTCCTCATTCACATCATGCCACCAAGGGAAATCGTATGCTTAGAAATATCACACTCTTGGAGGAAATCAAACCCAATGAAACCACCAAGAAAAGGACACATTACAAGAAAAAAATAAAATCACGCCATGAAATATATAAAATGTCAAAAGATGTCATCGATGTAGGGCCCCACTTTAAATTGGTTGCTAGCACCATTGTTATGAGCAACTTCTTTAAAGTATCCAAAGTTTTCTCCTAAGAGATGGGAGCTTTCCTTGGAAAACCCTATGCCAAGTCATATGTTTCTGAAATAAAGCTACACCATGAAAAAGGAGGGAAGGGTTGTCCCTAAGAATACATAAAGGATCTATGGATTCAGGTTCAATATGTCTTTGCTACAATGTTGTTATAGAGCTCAAAACTATCATCATTCCCAAAATAATCATAGAACTAGAAGAATGAAACAAAGAGAGTGAAAACAAAGAAAAATCATTTCGGGTCAACATGGAAGAGATATAAATATCTTCACGCCTTGCATCATCCCAAAAAATAAAACAAAAGACAAAGAAAAGATAAAGGAAATATTTTGGGTCAACATGGAAGAGACCTAAATGTCTCGACACCTTGCATCATCCCCAAAAGGAAAACACAGGACAAAGAAAAGAAAGATAAAGGTTTATGACATAAAGAAGAATGTAGATACATATAGAGGAATGCACAAAAGGAGAGAGAGATACATTAAACAAAAAAACATGATGGATTACATTACACACATTCAATCACATAAAGAAACATGAAAAGAAAACAAATCAAAAGACTAGTAAGGCACATGTGAGTCAGCCTATAGTAGGCCATTCACATCCCAATCTCTATCTGTATAAACAAAAGTCAGAAAACTAGGGAAAAGGACAATGAAAAGTGATGAACTAGGGGATGCACCAAGTTCAACACTCTTATTAAGATATTTTTCATTTAAGCTCATAGAATAGGAAAACAATGTATTTAATTTGTTATGCACTTGTTCATCAATCTTTTCAATATTAATGTCATCATCTAGATTAATCACAATGGGAGGTCGAATGACAATTTATCACGAAGGTTCTTATTTATGTTGTGGTGTGGGTATAGAATTATCATGCATTGCTTCAGGTAAGTTCAGATTTTGGTTTTCTATGTTGTTCGTGTCTTCTTTAGTTTGTAACTTACAAGCAATAGCATGACGTTTATGCCTACGCTCTCTATCTCTTTGATTACATTTCAATCTGTTGTAAATTTGTGTTTGTGTAAGAGTGGGTTTGTCAATCATAGGTTTCTTCTCTTCCTTGGGTGGAACAAAAGAAACAATAGGTGGTTGTTCAACCACTTTCTCTTTAGCTTTATAAACTTGTTTGAATTTAGGAGGCACAATGGGATTGTTTTGGTTATATCTCATGGTCTTTTGTAGGAAATTGTAGGAGGATTTGTTATAGGTTGTTCTTAGATGTTTGGAAGGGTTTTTGGTTCAATCATTGCTTTGTCAAGGATAGGTGGTTCTGCCATAGGTCACGACATGTTTCTAAGGGATAATTATACTATATGATTTGCCTTAAACTTTTGATATGGTTTGAAAAAGAAGTCCTCACAAGGTCTAATATGTTGAATAGGCTCGGGCCAAAAGAAATCAAATGAAAAATTTCCTTGAAAAGATGTAGAATTAAACCCCCTATGGTGCATAGTAAAGATATCATTGCCAAAGGGAAAATTTAAACATTTCTACACAACAAAGGGGATGAAATTCATGGATAAAAGCCATGAATAGCTTAACTTCACATGAAATTGGTCTGATTTTGAGATGATGGTGAATGAGACATTTAGTGTTTTCGGGCCAACTTTTAAAGGGAGATCTATCGAGCCAATTGTAGGATAAGGAAAACCATTATGTGTCTTGATCCATTCTTTTGATTTATCATGTATATCTTGATAGAGTTCATGCACAAATAGGAATTCCTCAATGATCACATTCTCTCCATAGACGAGATCAATTAATATTCTATTAGTAGGCTTGTTATTGATTCATCCGGCTATATAAAGAGGACCAATGGGTGCATGTTTGAGTATGTTTTTTTGTGAAAAAACAATATAAAGAGGTTTTTTAATTGAGCCCTTATGAGGTCTAGCTTCAATAAATGCCATCTCTTTAATTAGTTGTTCTTCATTTTCATCTTGTATGTTTTCATTATTCGTGTCAACATTCATCACATTGTTCTTCGTTTCACCAGCTTTGACAAATGAAATAGTGTTCTTAGGCATGGGATTTGTAAAGATTTGTAAGTTTTTGTTAGGAGGGGATACAAAATTATTACCTTGATCATTCACACCCCCAATTTGAAGCTGATTGTTGTCAATTAGGTCTTGCACAATATGTTTAAGACACTTACAATATTTCGTACCATGTCTATTTTGTCAGCGATAATGACAATAAGAGTTTCTTCGAAAGCCTATGGAAAATGGTATATTAGGATCATGCTCTTTAATAGGAGGTAAGATGAGCATGTTCTTTTCTATAAGCTTCATCATGATATAATGAAGGGTATTGGGTAAAGGAGTGAAATCTCTATTCCTATCCCAAAAGAATTTTTCATCTTTATAGAAGCCACTTGGTTATTGGTTTGTTGACTTGGTTGAGGGGAATTCAGATGTAAAAATCCCCTATTCTACTTTTTGAAAGGTTGGTAGTTATTTTGAGTTGTGGATTCAGAATTTTCTAGACGACTAGGTAGATTTTTCACATGACGACCATAAGTCATATTTTGATAATAACGAAGGGCTATACATAACTATGTAAAGGATGGAAATATAAACATTTCAAGATTGATTTGAAGTTTTTTGTGTAAGTTGGCAATAAAAATTCATTGAAGGTTGACATCTAGAGTATTAATGTTTACTTGTCAACAAAGTGTTTAGTATCTTATTATGAAATCAGTCACTTTCTCATCATCATTTTGTTTGCATGTCATTAGATCAATAAGGGTCATCTTGGGACCCATGTGAATATGGAAGTGGTTGTAAAAGGCATAAAAAATATCATTGAATGAACCAATTGAATTATTCAAAAAAGAAGAGAACCACTCTAAAGCATTATCCTTCAAGGACCTAGGGAATAACTTAGCCAAAATTTTATCTTCAAATATGAAATCACTACACAAGGTTGTAAAAGTGGAAACATGGCTAATATTATCTCCTTTCACACCATATTTCTCAAATGGGGAACTTCTATAACTTGTGGTATTTTTTCTCTCAATATCCCCAAGGATAATGAATTTGTTTTGATGTATAGGGAAGTGGTAAAGAGTCTGACTTGGCAAGGAAGATAGGAGGTACCAAGTTGAAAGCTTCTCGCATCCTTCTCCTCTCTTGACTGATTCATGAAAGGGCATGAATGGAAGTCTTAATTATCTTAGCCAAATGGTATTGTCATAATTGGTTCCCTCAATGGTTTGAACAAGGGCTTCTCTTTCCTTCTTGGCCCGTAGGCATTGCTCATTTATGATTACTGACTTTCTTGTAGTCATCTTGAGATGCACCATCCTAGCACAATAATGTCCAATAATTAAACTCATATAACATTGGATTGGAAACATAGGGATAGCATATGTTATAGAGATGAACTTGGTAGATCTAATACCATGTGTAACATGCCCATTTTTCTACCCGGTCATTTTACTATGTTTTACCCACAAGTGAATAGTTTATGCATCTAACATTATGAGAAATAAAGTTTTTTTTATTATTTTGATTAATAAATTCACCATTTGAAACATAACCTTTCTAAATAATTTCATTGCATAATCAAAGAATAATTTCATCAATATAAATAATGATTTCACTTTACATATATTCAAGATAACATTTCACATTTACAATTTCCATAGAGATGGATACATGATAACATACATAGCTTCAACAAGCTTGAAATTAGAAATACAAATTCTCTATAATGTTCTCTAAATCTTGCCTACTAACTGCATGAGGAGAATCGTCACTCAAGTGCTTTTCCACCAACCATGAACTTACTATGGTCCCTCACACATCTACCAAACTTGGTGAGATGGCCCTTCCCTTCGACGAAGAGATTGGTTTGCTAACCTCATAATTCCTTAGCCTTTTTTGAGCATGGTGATATGTCCTACATATCTAGAGCTATCATACTATGGCTACAACTACATTTATGATATTTCTAGCCTATCATGTAAATTCAGATCATAGTGAATTAATAGTGTAAATACTGGCTACATACACTAATTTGGTCAAAGATTCATCACCTAGTACTTCGAGTGAGGGTCATCTATTTCACCACCTTCATAGCTTGATTTTTTTTAACCATTATTATTCTATACATAGCTTATCCCATTTCCCATGAATTATCCTAACCCCAAAAATAATCTCCCAATAACTCATATTTAAATTACATTGCTACTAAGTATCTTAACAAAACCATCTTATGCTACGTACCTATAGTATTGACATACTATGTATAGTATTGGAAATCTTTATATAGTACACATAGAATACATTTATATAAATTCCAATATAGTACATATATCTATATAAGTATAATCCAAATAGAAAGGTTTCACAAATACAAGAAACATGCAAGCATATGGGTAAGTGCACCAATCTGTGACACAATTTAGGTGCCAAATTGAAAAATTCCCAAAAAAGGGCCGAAATAAGCCATTTGGTGCACGCCAAATTTTGTGCTCACCAAATTTGGTGTGTGCCAAATTGAAAACTAATAATAAAATCCAAAAAATAGGTTTCAAGCCCTCATTTATCTTCAACCCACAACTTGACTTGGAGGATTTGAGGTCTGCAACTCGCACTTGCCAAATATCATCCATTGTTTGCATCCTTAGCTTGCCATTTTCCATGAGGATGCCGCTAACATATCAAAGAGGTTGAAGATTGCAAAGAGGTATGCATTTTTATTCTATTTATTTTGAATTTTATTTAGAATTAAAATTTAAATAGGTTTTTATAATAAAGCTTTGTTCTAATTCTCATGGAATGAATCTCCACCTTGAAACATTGAGAATTCTAAATCACCCCCTCATGCAGAGCCTCCTATACAAGAAAAACCTGAAACTCCATCAATTCATAGGCGTCCTCAAGGAACACAAGAAAATATTCAAAATCAAATTGAAAATAATAAAAGAGACATTCAACAATTAATTGGAAGATTAACTGAACATGCTAAAACCCACCCTTATAGGAGAGGGCTTGTTGAATCATTGAAGTCAATTGTAACTCATGTAGGAGAAATGAGCGAGAAAATTAATTTTTGGTCAAATAAGAGGCATGAGATGAGACAATTTTATGCTAGTGGTTTGTCATATGCAGATGTCAAAAAACAAAAAAATAGCAAAGTTGACTTGTGTGCCCTATTTATAGACCCGAGAACCAATGAACCTTTGTCTCATGCATGCAGGAGGCTCCCCATCCATTGGTGCCACGATGAGTTAATTGAAAACAAATTTTGGGAGCGATAGTGGATGGTATTTGACCAACCTCCATGCAATAACCATGAGGTGCCACAATACTTTTTGAGGAAACTCTATTGTGAGTTTTTCCTCAATAAAATGCCAAACTATTTTGACATCTTAGACTTTTAGGGTAGGGGAGGGGGCTCCACACATGATAGACTTGTTACATGACGTAATCCATAGTTGGCAATGAGAGCCTTGGCCATAACTATGGTCAACTATGTCGTTGTTCCTTTCATTGTTAAGGATAGTGTAGAGGTGGAAACGCTAAAGTTGATTGACTTACTCACCCAGACCATTTTACAATGTGTGAGTCCTCTAGTAGAGCCTGGTGTGGAGGAGATGTGTAGGCCTCGAGCTCCACCCCACCATTGTGGCGCTTGTGGTGTTGTTTGCATGTATGATTACCAAAGTGCTTGTGATGCAGCTACATAACCTACATCAGTTGCAGAGGCGATGGCTTTCACAAATGATATTTTGAATGATACATTCAACATTGACACTCAGGTAAAATTTAGCAAGTTATTTTAATTTTTTTTATTAAATTATATTTTGAAATTTAAGAATAACTAAATTAGTATAATTTTGATATGATGAAATTTCAGGGTCAGACTGTTCATGAGGCATGCTCTATTCCTACAGACCCTTATACATTCTCGATGATGAGTCCACATGTATGCAACTAGTATTAAAGATATTATTATTGCATTTGAATAGTTGAATGTTATATTTGAATGTTTGTCTCATAACATACTTTGGATTTTGAATAGTTTCCTGGTGCATCTTCTTCCTCCACACCTCACAATTCATATCCTCAAACAACTTACACTTAGGTAGCCTTTATTCATTAATGGTGTTGTAAAACTATGTTAGCTAGTTTTCATAATTTTGCATATATACAAATCTAATAAAATGATGAGAAACACGAACATTGCATTTGTATTCCTTGATCGTGTCACATTATGTTCTCCTAATTCACTTTTTCTTCCTTTGTTCCTTCCTAATCCCATACCATCAACATTTAATAGTTCACCCTATTTTTCATTATCCCCTCCTAGCCTATCCCACTAATATCTTCTAGTCCATGCTATGTGTCATTATGTCCTTCTACTCCCATCTTATTGTACCCATTATTATTTCACCCTAGATGTTCCATGATCCTCTATGTTCCACCCTATGTTCCTTTATATCATCCTATGTTATACCATATTTATCCACGTTTCATCCTAGATAACTCTTCTCTATTATTGCTAGACACAAGTCAAGTTTGCACTTTGTGTACTATAGTCAAACCCTAGACACCTCCTAATTCACCCTATGTTGCATTATTCCCTATTAATTTCATCCCATTAACCACTAATTGTCCACTGTATATTTTTTTATCACATCCTAGCCCATCCCATCAATCTATACTAGTCCATCCTATGTTCCATTAATCCCTTCTATTCCCATCCGATTACCCCCTATTATTTCACCTTATGTTCCATTATCCCCTCTTGGTCTGTATATCAACATGATACCTAAGATATTGTTTCATTTGCAGTTGTTGACATCAGACAACCCTGGCGATGTTGGTGGCATGATGGACCATGGATTTGCAGGAGCAATAGCCATTTCTAATCTATTGAGAAAGGTATGCAATAGATTATTCAATTTGACATTATATTTTCTCTTTTATGGTCTATTATAGAATTTTTTCATGATACTTTTATGTAGTTTAATTTCTATCTTGATGGTTGCTACAGGTGGTTGTCACTCCAGATCGTGGATGTGGTGATACTATAAATGTGCATGATGACTATATGTATGTGGTAAATGATTATATATTTTGTTATATGCCATTCCATAATTCAATTTCTATGTATTAACATATTTAGTTTTTATTGTATCAGTTGAAGGTCCAGAGTGAAAAGAGGAGGACTAGTGAGCGTGTTCGAAAGACAAGAGAAGCAACAATCACTCCATCCAGCTGAATTTCGAAGGCAACATGAGAAATATTTCCTTCCCTTAGAGGGAAATTACTATGTATTAGGGTTGTTTGTTGTATGCCTATGTGGCATTTTGGAACATATGTTTTGTACTATTGATATATATGTGAAATTTTATGTCCATATGGCTCCTTTGTACTAAGCTTGTATGGTTTTTTTGGAAATATTATATATACTTTTATCAATATATATCATTGTATAGCCTTTCGACTTTTTGATTAAAGAAAATATTATTTTTCTACTACCATTCTTGAATTATGTTATCATGTGTATCATGTAAATTGTATACTTGAATGTTGTAGGCGTGGATTTTGTTTATATCTAATGCTTAATTAATTACTTTCAAATGCTCAATAAGCCTCATCTAAAGCGTATTGTGTAAATAAGCTCCATTCATGGTGGTTTGTATCCTTTGGAATGCTTCAATTAATTGTGCCATGTATTCACATGTATGCTTCACTTATTCACATGTATACTTCACCTATATTGTGTGTATTCACATGTATGCTTCATGCTTCCAATGCATAGCAACAAAAATATTTTGGGGAAAATTTTGACAAACCAAAAGTATAAGAGTTTTTGAAAAAATTGAGAAAAATTGTAGAACAAGACATAAAATCTTTTTTAAAAAAAATTGAAAGGTATTTCCGTAGCATATAGAGATATAGAGAGCAAATAAAATAAATATTTTAACTAATGAATTGTAAAAAATGGATTTTTGTAGTTTATATTCATATCGTTGATTACATTGCATTGCACATCTTTCAAAGTCAAATCATTACTTCACTTTGCATAATTAATAACTAGATGCTGATAGATGAAAAAATTTCAATTACAATATAGTTTGTACAAAGTCAACCTAAGCAGTTATGCAATTTCTTCACATTGCATAACTAATAACTAGGAGCAGCTACCAATTGCATTTTCTTATCATGGCATTCTATGAGACCAAATTTATTTGAGGTATTTTTTCAAATAGTTCATTGCCTTGTCTATGCCATCACATTTTTCATAAATGTCTACCAAAGTATCTTGTCAAACAGTCGATCACTGCCTTGTTGCTATGGCTAAAATCCTAAAACAAGTGATTTCGAACAAACTATGGATGCTTCAAAAAAATATATCAAAAGCGTAATAGTAAGCAATAACATAGACAAGGTAGTGAAGTATTTGACAAAATGCATCAAATAAATGTGGTGATGGAATGCCATGACAAGCCATAGACAAGGCAGTGAACTAGTTCAAAAGATGCCTCAAATAAATGTGGTCTCATGGTGACAAAATGCCATGGCATTCCATCACCATGAAACCTCATTTTCTTGAGGCATTTTTTTAAAGAGTTCACTACCTTTTCTATGCTACCACATTTTTCATACATGTCTATCAAAGCATTATATCAAACAGTTAATTTCCTTGCTGATATGGATAAAATCCTAAAACATTGATGTAGTAGGGGAGGTCCTGAATTCTCACTAAACACAATTCCAATCACTAATCATAATCCTCAAGTCACAAATCCTCACAACTCTTTATTCTCACCAAATCAAGCTACCTCCTTGTAGCACTCCAAACCCACCAAATCAAGTATATTTTCTCAATCTCTTCTTTTTCAAAACAAGAACAGTCCTATTTCAGGGAGCCATTATTGAGTTTAACAACATACCAAACAATTACCTAAGGTTTCTTTGTAACAGATTGCTCAAATTAGGCTTTTCATGCTTTTTTGGGCTCAAATTAGCCCACTTTAACAAAGAGACCACCTTCAAAAAATTTCCAAAACTCTTGAAACCTTGGATGAGCACTTCATATCTATCAAAACTTCAAATTTCACATTTAGATTGTAGTGATTCAATCATTTACTACCCAAATCATAAAACCCTCATTTAGTGCCTACAAACTAGGGGTTTATTGAAAATGGCACTTCCCAGACAACCCAAAACCTTTCAATTGATAAAACAAGTCAAAAACACCCTTCTCATGCTTAATTCCTCATAAAACTATGTTTCCCAACTCAAAAACTCAGTTTCACTCTCTAAAACATATCTTTTTGAAAGGAGAACTCAAAATTTACTCATAGGGCTTCACACCCAATTCACCTCCAGACCTCCCCTACTCTAATTCACCATCCTCACACATTTTTACTATTAGTTAAGACCAATTCCTCAAGTTAAAGAGGCTACAAAAAGAGGAATCGATCAAAAAGCCATATTATTGACTCAAAACCTTCACTTGTACAAGTTTAGGCTGGTTTGGTTAAATTAATGATAAAATGCACAAAACTCAAAATAAAACCTTAAAAATGGATTCAAAGGATTTTTAAAACTATCTATAATTCCATCCACCACAATTTTGAATCCACAAAGTAATGCACAGGCCGTACAAGTCTATTTTATATGGAAAAATACAAAAATTTGGAAAAATCAGTGATGTTTCTATTAATATTTCACTTGAAAAATTCAAGAATCTCTCTTACATCGATGCCTTTCCACATATTTATGATTTTCCCTCAAAAATAACTCCTAAAATTCCTCAAACGGCCTGTTGAAAAGCCTTGATCATTGGACTTCTCTTATGTTCAAAAATTGCAAGTTTAAAATATTTTTTCTGCATAATTTCACAACTTTTCCCATTTTTGCATTTTTGAGATACCAAACCTCCTAAACACCTAAAATGACTCAATATTGAGAACTTACATCACAAAATGGTCTTATAGACCTTATTTTAACATAAAATTCAAAACTTCTAGAGTCTAGACCTTATGAACTTAATTTGACAATTTTGCACCAATGGTGCTCTTGCACCAAACATGTGCTTTCAAATAAGCTATGGATGCTTGGAAGAAATATAGCAAAGCATAATAGCAAGAAATATCATAGAAAATTCAATGAACTGCTTGAAAAAATGCATCAAAGAAATGTGGTTTCATGGTGATGGAATGCCATGACAAGCAAATTGCTATGGATTGTCATGACATTCCATCACCATGAGACCACATTTCTTTGAGGAATTTTTTCAAACAATTCACTACCTTGTCTATGCTACCACATTTTTTGTACATGTTTACCAAAGCATTTTATCAAATAGTTCACTGCCTTGCTGCTATGGCTAAAAGCCTAAAATGGGTGCTTCCAAACAAGCTAGATGGATGCTTGGAAAAAATCTATCAAATCATAATAATAAGCAATAGCATAGATAAGGCATTGAATTGTTTGAAAAAATGCCTCAAAGAAATGTGGTCTCAATGTGCTTGTCATGGCATTCCATCACCATGGGACCACATTTCATTGAGGCATTTATTTCAAATAGTTCACTGCCTTGTCTATGCTACGACGTTTTTCATACATGTCTACCAAAGCATTTTATCAATCAATTCATTGCCTTGTTGCTAAGGCTAAAATTATAAAACAAGTGCTTTCGAACAAGCTATGGATGCTTGGAAAAAAGCTATCAAAGCAATATAGTAAGCAATAGAATGATGCAGAGCAGGGAGGCCTTCAATCAACTAAACAAAAATCTAGCTAATATACCAAGCCTTTGTTCCTCCAAACCCTATCGAGGGTGATTCTCCTCAAACTTCACTATTTGTCTTGTAGGTTTGTAGACCCAACTTATTCACCTTTTATTTCAAAGATTGCTGCCAATAAACAAGACACTCACCTTTTTAGACACCCTTTTAAGCCTTCAAAAATGTATCACAAAAACACACTAGGTCACTTTAGACCAACACCAACAAAACAAGGTTACTACGCTGTCCTAATTGGCCAATTAGGCCAAATTTTCAAAGCAATTATACTCCAAACTATCTTCCCATCCCAAATAACTATAGAAAATCATTTACCAGACCACAAAACCTCCAAATCCACAAAATTTAACCTCGGAACCACTCCTTTAAGCCCACATTTACAAAACCCTCATTTTTAGCAAGTTTAGGGTGGATTTATTGAAAATACTATTCCCACAACTCATAACACCTTTCCAATGCATCAAAAATTCTTAAAAGAACTTGAACATGCTTAAAAGTCCCTCACAAACTATTGCTCCAAAGGATTTCAACCATTTCCACTCTTAAACCACTGAATTTCACCAAAAATCATGAAATTGCCAACTACGGCATTACACGAAACCACTCAACTTGCCTTCCTTGCTCTAGAAACCATGCACATATGTCACCTACCACTAATTATGCCATTCCACTAAGTTATAGTAGGATACAATGGGTGGAATGGCTAAAAAGTCATGTTTACACACTCAACTACTTGCATTTGACAATTTTTTCTCCAAGCGCGAAATCGACACCACGGGAAAAAGCCTTTGAGATAGAAAACACAAAGAGATTTTATTGTAGAGGGGTCCAAAGTTATCCCATGGGATCAAATGAGAAGTTTCTAAGCGTCATGGTGTCTGAATACGATCATGTTGAAGTTCACAACCATTTTGCTCTTTTGACTCTTAAGGGATTTTGTCGGTTGAACGTAGCTCGGAGCAATTCCGTGTCTTTCAGTGGGAAAGAAGACCATGTATAGCATAAAAGTACCCACCCAAATGCTTCAGGATAGTCTATTTGGTCACATGAGTTGCAGAACAAAAGTTCCACCACTTTGCAACTTTCAACTACTTGCATTTGACAACTTTTTCCCCAAGCGAGAAATCGCCACCACGGGAAAAGGCCTTTGAGATAGCCAAAAATGAGAGAGGTTATTGTAGAGGGGACCAAAAAAATCTCATAGGTTTAGATGAGAAGTTTCTAAGCATCATGGTGTCTGAATATGAGCATGCTGAAGTTTGCAGGCATTTTGCACTTTGGACCCTTAAGGGATCAATCCGGTTGAACGTAGCTCAGAGTGATTCCACATGTTTAGGTGCAAAAGAGGACCATGACTAGAATAAACGTACCCACTCAGATGCATCAAGATAGTCTATTTGGTCACACGAGATGTAAAATGAAAGTTGAACCACTTTGGAACTTTCAACTACTTGCATTTGACAACTTTTTCCCCAAGTGAAAATTTTCCAGCACATGAAAATTCCTCCGGGATAGAAAAACTTGAGAGAGGTTATTGTAGAGGGTCCCAACGCGATCTCATAGGATTAGATGAGAAGTTTCTAAACATCACAGTGTCCGAGTAATAGCATGCTAAATTTTTCAGCCATTTTGCACTTTGGACCCTTAAGGGATTAATTTGGTTGAACGTAGCTCATAGCGATTCTGCATGTTTGGCTGCCAAAGAGGACCATGCCTAGTGTAAAGGTACCCACCTGGATGCTTCAGGACAATCTGTTTTGTGACACAAGTTGCAAAATGAAAGTTGTACCACTTTGCAGCTTTCAACTACTTGCATTTGACAACTTTTTCCCCAAGTGAAGATTCGCCACCATAGGAAAATTCCTCTACGATAGAAAACACCAAGAGAGGTTATTGTATAGGGGCCCAACATGATCTCGTAGGATTCAACGAGAAGTTTCTAAGCATCACGGTGTCCGAGTAATAACATGTTGAAGTTTGCAGCCATTTTACACTTTGGACCCTTAAGGGATCAATCTAGCTGAACATAGCTCATAGCGATTACGTGTGTTTGGGTGTGAAAGAGGACCATGCCTAGTGCAAACGTACCCACCAGGATGTGTTGGAATAGTCTGTTTGATCACACGAGCTGTAGAATGAAAGTTGCACCACTTTGCAACTTTTAACTAGCATTTGACATTTGACAACTTTTTCTCCAAGTGAAAATTCACCACCACAGGAAAATTCCTCTGAGATAGAAAAAATGGAGAGGGGTTATTGTAGAGGGGCCCAACACGATCTCATAGGATCAGATGAAACATTTCTAAGCATCATGGTGTCCAAGTAATAGTATGCTGAAGTTTGGAGCCATTTTGCACTTTGGACCCTTAAGGGATCGATCTAGTTGAACTTAGCTCAGAGCGATTCCATATGTTTGGGTGCAAAAGAGGACAATTCCTAACATAAACATACCCACCCGAATGTGTTGGGACAGTCCATTTGGCACACAAGCTGCAGAATGAAAGTTGCACCACTTTGGAACTTTCAACTACTTGCATTTGACAACTTTTTTCCCAAGTGAAAATTCACCACCATAGGATAATGCCTCCAAAATAGAAAAAATAAGAGACGCTATTATAGAGGGGCCCAATTTGATATCGTAGGATCAGACAAGAAGTTTCTAAGCATCACGGTGTCTGAGTAATAGCATGCTAAAGTTTGCAGTCATTTTGCACTTTGGACCCTTAAGGGATCGATTCGGTTGAATGTAGCTCAAAGCGATTCTGTGTGTTTGGGTGTGAAAGAGGACCATTCCTAGCATAAAATTACCCATGTGGATGCATTGGGACACTTCGTTTGGTCACACGAGATGTAGAATGAAAGTTGCACCACTTTGCAACTTTCAACTACTTGCATTTGACAACTTTTTCCCCAAGTGAAAATTCACCACCACAGGAAAATTCCTCTGAGATAGAAAAAACTGAGAGAGGTTATTGTAGAGGGGCCCAATATGATCTCATAGGATTAGATAAGAAGTTTCTAAGTAGCACGATGTTTAAATACAAGCATGCTGAAGTTTGCACCCATTTTGCACTTTGGACCCTTAAGGGGTTGATCTGATTGAATGTAGCTCAAAGAGATTCGGCATGTTTGGGTGCAAAAGCGAACCATGCCTATTGTAAAATTACCCACCCAGATGTGTCAGGATAGTCCGTTTGGTCAGACAAGTTGCAGAATGAAAGTTGCACCACATTGCAACTTTTAACTACTTACATTTGACAACTTTTTCCGTAAGTGAAAATTCACCACCACAGAAAAATGCCTCTGAGATAGAAAAATATGATAGAGGTTATTGTATAGGGGCATGATTCAATCTCATAGGATCAAACGAGAAGTTTATAAGCATCACAGTGTCCGATTAATAACATGCTGAAGTTTGCAACCATTTTGCACTTTGGACCCTCAAGGGATCAATCTGGTTGAACGTAGCTCAGAGTGATTCCTCATGTTTGAGTGCAAAAGAGGACCATTCCTAGCATAAAATTACCCACCCAAATGCATTAGGACAGTCCGTTTGGTCACGTGAGCTACAGAACGAAAGTTGCACCACTTTGCAACTTTGTAGTGCTTGCATTTGACACTTTTTCCATCAAGTGAAAATTGGACACCACATGAAAACCACTACAAGATAACAAAAACTGAGAGAAGTTATTTTAGAGGGTCCCAACATGATTCCATAGGTTTAGACAAAGATTTTTTATGCACCACGGTTTACGAGTAATACCCCATCAAATATTGTTGACCTTTTGCACTTTCGAATCTTAAGGGATCGAGCCAGTTGAACGTAGCTCAGAGTGATTGTGCTCTCTTTTCAATGGAATTAGATGGACAAAAGACTTAAATCCATTTTAGTTTTGGTTTGGTTGGATTTCAAGTGATTTTTTGCATTTTAGAAGCTAATTACTGAAGTTCGGACTGTATACCCTATTTTAAGGGTTTTGAGTGCATTAAATATCATATTAAGCCTTCCACCCACTGTATACTTCTTTAAATCAATGGAAAGGCTTAGTTAGGGTTATAAAACATGTGTGCAATATTTTGTGTACAAGGAAGGTAAATAGAGGGTTTTTAGTTGATGCCCTAGATGTCAAATGGTGCATTTTTGAGTGGAAAATGGTTGTTTAGTGCTAGGGTTTGAAGAAATCTTTGGGGGCAACAATATCTCTTGAACTTTTAAGCTTGTGCAGACCTTTTTGAAGGTGTTTCAAGCTTTGGTTGGCTATGGGAAGGTTTGGAGTATGGTTTTTTAATAAACCCTTGCCTAACTTGTGAATGAAGAGGGTTTTGGGGTTTGTTATGTTAGAGGGCTTATCACACCCTAAAAGTAGAGGAATTGGTGGTTTGGCAGACTGTTTAATGCTACCCAATGGTGGTTTGCATGTGATAGGAAGAATAAAGGGGGGTTGCTTGTTTTGTGAAAGATGATCCAAAAGAGTCTTATGAGGGTTTGATTTATGTTGAAGAAGGCTTAAATGGGTGCCTAAAATGGTGGTTTTTTATAGAGGTTGTTAAGGAATTCTAAGAGTTAAGGTGGGAAAAATAGATCTGCAGACCTACAAGAGTGACTAGGTGCAAACTTGAAAATAAGCCAAGATTGAGTTTTGAGGGAAGGAAGGAGGCTGGAATCCTTTTCTTATAATGTCTATATCATAGGTTCTCATTATTAGGTTAACTTCAAATGAGTAAATTGACATTCCCTCCCAAAGCTTCACATGCTCTTATGAGTAATTGGTGAAGTTTTGAGGTCTTATGTTGCCATTTTGTGGAAGTTGCAAATCATAGTAAAAATGTTGTCAAGTTTGATAAAAGTTGTCAAGATAGGTTGAATGTAATTTTTTCCAGTGTGAGGTCATGGTTTTTGGATTCAATAAGGTCTAGGTAGACCATCTCTAATTTTAGGAGTCTAGGAGGGTCAAATTGCAAAATAATGCAAAATGATAAAAAATGTTGTCAACAAGAATATGTAAAAAAGTGCAATTTTGTACTCCAGCATCCATAATGAGTTTGAAAATTGGTTGCAGTCAGTTGTAGGATGGTATTTGGTGTTTTTAATGTTTGAAAATTCTTCTTATGTTTAATTTTTAATTCGGAGAAACCAAGTTAGAAAGAAAAACAATAAAATCTTGTTATTCCCATGCCATTTTTTGAGTTTTTTCAGAATTTTTGAAGTTTATTGCTACTGTACAATTATGTATAGGGTGGTTGTTCTTAATTTTTAATGGAAACTTGTGGGAAGTAGAGTTAACTATTTCAAAAACTTGGTTTGAATAATTTTATTCAATTTTGTGCATTTAATAGGCATTTTATTGGAGGTCGGTCTATGAGCCCTATTTCAAGGGTTTGAGTGCATTTAAAATGGTGTTTTAAGCCTTCCACCCACTGTATGATGTTGTAACTCAATGGATAGGCTTAGTTGAGATAGATAAACATGTTTGCATTGTTTCTTGAGTAAGGGAGTTCCACATACTGATTTTTGGTGATGCCCTACGAGGCATTTGGGGTGTTTTTACATGAAAAAGTGAGGTTAGAGAGGGTAAATGTGGGAGATGTTTGCTCAGGAATTCATTTTTCTTGTTCTTTTAAGCATGTGCAGGGTGATTCCAAATTTTTTGAATTGGTTTTGAGGTCTGAGAAGGCATCGAGCATAGTTTTTCAATAAGCCCTAGGGTACATTGTGAAAAGTGAGGACTTTAGAGTTTGGGGTGTTGCAGGGCTTATCTTGCCCTAAAATTTGGGGATTAGGTGTTTCCTATAGTAGGTGAGTGCTTCCCAATCAATTTTTGGGTGAAAGTAAAATTTTAAAACACATTCTATTTGTTAATTTGGCCTAATTGAGCCCTTGGACAGTGTCGTTTCCAAGTTTTTAGCAAGTTGCTCCAAAGGAGTCTTAGGTGGAATTGAGGTATGTTAGAGATGACCTAGGTTGCATCAATTTATATGAGGCATACATTGCCCCTACCTTGTCAACCCTACAGAATTGGCAATCCAGTGAGCTCACTAGCTTGCCAATTCGGTAGGATTGACAAGGTAGGGGCAATAAAATATGCCTTTCTGCAATTATATTTGACATTATTTCATTCTTACTCATAAATCCACATGCTTTTCCTTGAAGAAAAATTTAAATGTAAACCATGAAGCATTACAACTAATTTTAAATGTAATATACATATTTAATTGAGGCATATTTTAAGGAATATACACATTTGCATGTATTAATTTCTCATAATTTTTGTATATCAAA
This sequence comes from Sequoiadendron giganteum, assembly GCA_007115665.2. Taxonomy (NCBI): domain Eukaryota; kingdom Viridiplantae; phylum Streptophyta; class Pinopsida; order Cupressales; family Cupressaceae; genus Sequoiadendron; species Sequoiadendron giganteum. The sequence continues at coordinate 544,755,326 of CM021106.1, forward strand.
AAATACACCAAGTTAATGAAAAATATTACAATAGTGATGGAAGAACATCTTGAAAATATTCCCATTTGTCAATATTTGTAGCAATACATGCAGGGAAATAATCCTCCCATTTGCAACCCAGATCATGAAATATATTATACAAGAAGAAACAAAAGGAGTTGTTGCCTAGTTTCTTTTCTCCAATCCACCTCAGTTGGCCTAGTTATTTGAATTCAAAAATGATTTAAAACATGTACATCCCCTGCTCCCTATGAAACACATAGGTAGTAGCCTCTTCGTGGTTGTGTACTCTCATAAGAATTTGGTCCACAAAATACCTGCAAAAGCCTATCAATCTTAGACATGGACTCACATAAAAATTATTGCAAGAGAAATAACTAAATAATGTTAGTCATCCACCTGACGAGACCTACTAACACCTTCATGCATGATAGATACGGAGGTCGATTGAAGGTCCTACAATGGTGATGTGGCCCTTCGCTAATTTCTCATCTCTCAATGATCCTGCGTATAAATTTCAAATATATCACTAACATAATTAACATAAAACATGTAGCATATAAGAATCTGAGAAATCTACGAGATGGAAAAGAAAGAGAAGATTGACAACCACAAAATGCACTAGCAACCGATGTTTCTCATACCACAAAAAATTTGCACCACCAACCGATGTTATTTTCTTAAACTTTGACAAAGTTCAATATTACCTACAGTCACAATCACAAAAGGATCAATGATAGTCGTAAATGCATATGACATCAAACACTAATAGGGAATATGGTGCAAAGCACATTGTCCTCCATTTTCTGAGTTGAGTCTAGTTAGGATGAATGAGTCAAGATGTTGTCAAATAAGGTTTGAAAGTCATTTAATATGGTAAACTGATCCATTCCTCTGATTGTGGCCATTGTAACTTGAAGAATGGGTCTGAAACATCAATACAATAGTGTGCGAATGTGGAATTTTTGTAGGGGAGCTCGAGTGTTTTGCTAGGCATGAAGCTCTAGAGTGAAAATTTATGTTTTCAAAGTGAAATAGTGAGGTTTTGAGATAGTAAAGTGTGTAAAAAGGTTGTGCAGTGTTATTTCTTGATGAATTAAGTTTGGGAAAAGGTATGTAGATCTATTTGAGGTATTGGAAATTTTTGGTGAGGGTTGGATGTGTGATTTTCAATAAGCCCTACGTTATTTGGCTTAAAAGGAGGGTTTTGTGATTCAGTGCTTGGGTGAATGATTGTTTGAGGTTAAATGGTGGATTCTTTGGTTTGAAAACATGTAGAAGACTACCCAAGTGAATTTTGAGTGAAAGGGAAAGCTTATAGTAGAGTCCCTTTGAAAAAGTGACATAATTTGGGTGAAATTGAGTGGTTTCAGTGGGGAAATGATAGGAAACTTGGGGGAAGCAAAGATATTTTATCATTTTGAGTTTTTTTAGGTCTTTTATGAAGTGTTGGAGGTATTGGTTATGTTAGGAAAGCCCTGAAATATTGTTTTTCAATAAACCCCTATGTAAAGAGCAAGAAATGAGGGTATCATGGTAGGGTGGTTTGGGAAATGTGTGTCTAAAAAGTAATTGTGGAATTTGGGGTTTTGTTCATTGGTGAGTGCTGCCTAATCAAAATTTAGGTGAAAATGAATTTTTAAGGTATAGGTTCTTTGGAAAAGTGACCTATTTGGGGGTCTAAAATGGTGAAAAATCCTGATTGCAAGGTGTTGGTCCAAAAGAGTGATATGACCATTTGAGATATGATTGGAATGAGTGTAATGGGTATTTTAAACCATAATTTTTTTGTTTTTTTGTTAAGAGGGTCGATAGTTATGTCCTAGTTTTGGTGTTTGGACATGTACAAGGAAACTAGGTTGAAATAGTGAAGAGTTGATGAAAAAGGGTTGTCATGGAAAATTTTTGGTTTGAGTTGGATGAAATTCTATTTGTAATTGGTTAACCTCCTTGTTATTGATCAAAATACCAATTTAAAGTTGCTCAATAGAGAGCAACATATAACCATCATTTTTCATATCTACATTAATGCAATATTGCAAACCCTTATACAATCAAACTTAAATGCTTGAAAGAAAGCAATGATCAATAACATGACTTTAAAAATTCAATGTGCATACTTACAAATCAATCCAGGGAACCATCTAGGTCTTCTCTACTCTTTATTGTGTCAAGTATTGCCTCTTGGTCAGACTCACACACTTTCCACAAGTTCTTGTTCGTAGGTCTGCCCTTATATTTGATCAAATGAACGTTGGTGGTGACAAAAAGGTTTGAGTAGTGAATAATATTTTGATGCGTTTCAAAGTCCTCAAACAACCAAACTACAACATTCTTAACTGGTTACCTTCGAAGCCATGTTCCAATAACAACCATTGAACCTATAGGATATTCTATGTTTTCTCCATAACTAGGGCCTCCAATTTATTTTTGGCCTTGATACAATGAAAAAGGTAATAATTTGTACCCTCTTCATTGTATTCATCTGTAATCATCGCATAAACATGTCATGCCTTGATATGTTCATCTTTTTAGATGTATTTACTGTGCATCATAATAAAACTTGTAAGTAATATATATTACCTGGTTCTAGTAGGTTTGATACATGACCAAAGCTAATGGATGATTTCATCTCTATGATTTGTAGATCTGTTGGGAGCTGATAAGTGTCAAGTGGGGTTAGAATTCTTACAGACCATTCATCAACCCACTCTATTGACTCACAATCATTCCATGCTTGAAGTGTACATGCATAACAAAATCATGTCATATTCCACGTATGAATAGTCCATATACCTGCATTGGAGCTTCTAAAAGAGTGTAACACCCTCGATCTTGTTAGTGTACAACAATCCTCATATTTTTCAATGTTAGTATCATCTACTAAATGAAAAAATCTACGAACTAAAGAATTACCTTCACTACTTGGACCCATTGCACCATTGCACCACTAGACAATTGATCTTGCATATTTCAACTTTACACTATCTATGTACTTTAACTCTTCTCATGCTAGGGATCTTTTGATACATGCACCTACTCCATCATGCTCCCCCTTTCCATGCTCGGCCTCTGAGAAGTTCCACATATGCTAAACACCACTGATCATATGCATCCTACTCAACTAGTAAAAAATTATGGCATTCTTGAATTATGATGTATAATTATATGAACATATGATATGTTGACTAAATCATATGCCCCTTCTAGCCAGATCAACATAGAACATATGGAAGAAACCTTGCACAAACTCTATACAATGTGTGCGATCATCACTGATGTAAAAGTGATACTCCCTCAATACTTTCCTATTTTCCTCTATACTATCATTTGCATGAATGAATTTTATATGCACAAATATAGCAACCTGCATGGAGTTGTAGTACTGTGATTGCACCTCATTCTATGGCTATAGTTTGTAGTTCTCAGCGGAGTCGACAACTGAAACGATATGGTGATGTGGAAATGTGTCCTTGCATAGCTAGAACTGTGAGTCCAACCATTATGCTCTGTGTGTATGACTTGCATACTCATAGACCACCTGATCACTCAAAAATCTCATAAACTAATACACTAGAATCTTATCACTGACCAATTCACACTTCTTTGCTTCTTTCCCATCTTTAAAACTATATGCCACTGTCTTATATTTTCCAAATTCCACAATTTTGTCTCCAATTGTGTGTGTACTAGCCATGTGTTGGAAAATTGGAAAATGTTGCATGCCACCACAATGATCACATGTGCCATCCAAACATGACTTCTTGTTAAAAAAATGACCATCCTCTCTTTCACATAAAATGGAAGAAAAAAATTTCCTTGACGATTTAGGTGGAGGCATTATGTTACATTCCTACAAAACATTGTTAGTATGCATATCTACACATATACGTTGATAAACACAATAATGGTTAGAAAACTCAATATGAACCCTACAACAATAAGTAGTGAGTGTTTGATTTATTTTGACATAAAAATGCTTTAGCATTTAAAAATACCTTTGACATATTTTAATTTCAGGAAACTTTTGTACAAAATCAGCAAAAAATTGGGTTTGAGTGGTATCCAAATAATGCATTGGATGTGGCTCATGGATTTTACTACCAATTCTCATTCTTGCAAAATCTCTTTGATTAGGAGATATCCTTGTGTTATCCTTCCAATAATTCACTATTAAAGATCTCAAGCCTTGAGAAATTCTTGTATCTTTCTATGGAATTCTACCCGAGAATTCCCATAACTCATTGCTATTTGGATCCTCCACTCTTTCACGCCTTCCTTTGGCTCTCATTAGAGATGATCTACTTATTTTCAAAGACTTACTTGTCTTTGTAAGGTTCACCTTGTTCCTTGTTTGACTGCTTAACAATGGTGTTGTCATCACACGTCATGTGGCACAACTATCCTTCATGCATGAGGTAGAACCCACACTCTCATATGCACTCATCAAGTTATTTACAATGGAATTTTCACTTGAGTCATTCAAAACTCTTAGCCCAAGAGACTTCATGGTGGGCCTAAATTTGAGTTGCCTCATCATTTTAAAAAATAGTTGGCATCTTCCACCCTCACTTAGCTTCACAAAAAAAAACTCCATATCCTTTGTGCATATATTTGACATGTATGTTTTGGAATCTTATTAGGCATCCATTTCAAAACATTGGAATAAATATCAATAAAAAATGGAGATTTTCTATGCAAAACTCTAGGAGTTCTCAAATGTAAATTTGTGTCAACATTGGGAAGGTCAACAACATCGGGGATAGATCGTGTACCTTCAATCAAAGGTGCAATTGATGACATACCTTGAGATTCACATGTAAACGATGTTGTACCTCCAACTTGAGATGTTGTTTGTGGAGTGCCTTCAAATAGAGATGTGTTTGTTGATGTAATTTCAAAATGCAATGTTGTTGATGGCGTGTCTTCAATTGGAGATGTGATTTCTGATGTACGTGGAAAACCACATGTTTTTGCCGATGTGTCTTCAACTGGAGATGTGCATTGAGCTTCACCTATGGTTGATGATGTGCCCCCAACTTTGGTATCCATTCCTATCCTTCCATGAAATTTCCTCATTTGTGCCCTTTGTTTTTCCAATTTGACATCTCTCTTAGATTGCATAGGAATTTTTGGCTGTATGGGCTACAATTCCTTTGCTTCACGAGCTACATTTTTTTATTCTCTTCTCCTTGCATTTTTAACTGCACGTTCTTTCAGTGTTAGAGGCTTCGGTCATTTTCTCAACATGACGTTGAATGCGAAATGTTCAAAAACACACATAGAACAAAAGTAAGTAATGCATTTTATGAAAATATTAATATCGATGCTTACATTGCATTACATATGAAGCCAACTAAATAAAAAAAGGAATTTTTGAATTGGATAAAGCACTAAACCAGACAAATACAAAAGCATATGGGCCTGAATCATGAGGTCAACCCCTATTTTACCATTTCAAGGTAAAACAAATTTCGCTCATGCCAAATTTGCCACTCGCCAAATGTGGTGAGTGCCAAATTTGGTGAGCGCCAAATGTGTTGTTTTGAAAGGGAGAGATTCCATAGAGAAAAAATGAGTGACATTCAGATAGAGAGAGAGGTGATAGGAGTGAGAGATATTAGTCTAGGTTGTGTGGTAGTGAATGAGACATGAGAGCGATAGAGACTTAAGAGGGATAGAGAGTTATCTAGTTATAGTGGGGGAAAATACCTAACAATGGGAGAGGGGTTGGGAGGGATGAGACCTAAGGGATACAAAAAGACCAAAGGGGGAGAGAGAGAGACAGGGAGTGTGGGAGCGGGGGTTGGAGTGAAATATATTTTTCTAGGTAGGGTTGGAGGTAAGTGAGACCTGACAGAGAGGGATTGTGAGAGAGGGCATTGGAGTGACACAAATTAGTCTAGGTAGCATGTGAGGGAGTGAGACCCGAGAGAGAGAGAATTGAAAGGGAGAGATTTATTCAGTTACGGTGGGGTGGAAGACCTAAGAGAGGGAGTGGGAGGGAGAGAGAGTGTGACCCTTAAACCGTAAACCCTATACCATTAACCCTTAAACCATAATCCATCAACCCCCATACCCTCTTAATCCTTCAACCCTCAACCCTCAACCATTAATCCCTAATCCCTCAACCTCTATACCCTCTTAATCCCTCAAACCTCAACCCTCAACCCTTAAACCCTAATCCTTCGACCCCTATACCCTCTTAATCCCTCAACCCTCAACCCCTAAACCTTAATCCCTCAACCCTTAAACCCTAATCCCTCAACCTATATACCCTCTTGTAGACATGGAAAATGTACAATTCAATCTGACACACTGGATCCTGATTTACTAACACCATTTCATCCGAAATCATCTCCTTTTCTAGTCACTTAATTGAATAATCTATATTTGATTAAATTCAGAGCTCTTCATCTCTTAATTAAATAAATCAACTTTATCTAATTAGGTCATCATCTCCTATTAATTAAATAAATCAATTTTATTTAATTAATTCTGTAAAACTCCTTTTAATTAAATAATTAATTTTATTTAATTAAATCCCTAAAATCTTCTTATTAAATTGAATAAATTAAACATTATTTGATTTAATCTAATATTATCCCCTTTAGTTAAATAAATCAAAATCATTTATTTAATTAAACCCTTCCTCTCAATTTGATTTAAATCAATTCATAAATTTAAAGTCTAAATTGTCACATCTCCTAATTCTTCATTAAATTAATTAATATTTGATTAATTAAATCCTAATCTATGTCACATCCTCTAGAGAATGCAAGTTGCACAATAAATCAATTACTTTGGTTTATTTAATTCTCTATTTTCCTCACATGGCATCAAAATGGAATATTCCCTCAAGTTTGAATTCAAAAATGCAAGTGGATTTGTCCTTTCAGCAAGGCATTCACTCCTCTTACATGTCCTTGTGCATTGAGCCAAGTGACATTAACTCCATTCTTCTCTCCCTCCAACATGTCACATTCAAATTTCAAATTTCAAATTTGAATCTCTTGGCATTTATCATGCACATTGACCAAAATGTGCTCATTCCTCAACCATTCACATATTGACAAATGGAACTTGGCCATTGGATGTTGACTGATCCCACATTGCTCAATTTCACTCATTCTTCCAAGATTGAAATCTATAAATGAGAGACTCTTCCTCTCATTCAATCATCGACAATTTGAGTAACTTACTATACTCAAATCCATCATTATCCACAATCTTCATGCAAAGTTACTCTCTTCACATTGAGAGCCAATTTTTCCCATTTCAATCAACCACCACTCATCTTTCAAGATTTGCAACAAGCTTATGCTCAAATCTCTTTGGAGATTTGATCATTTCTCAATCACACAACATTGCTACTTAGGAATTGGGAAAGGGCCAATTGCAACAATTCATTGGAACCAATTCCCCCATAAGATCATCATGCTATTAGCTTAATTAGGATTGAATCTCTTTTATTCAAAGTTTATTGTGTTCTTCATTTCCTAATTTAGTTTGAATAGATGGATGTTATGGGGAATCTCTCACTCTTGTGTACATGCATTTGATCTAACCACTAATGTGTTTTGTTGCTCATGTGAATTTTCAGGTTTAGAGGTCTACACCTCTATACCCTCTTCATCTTTCAACCCTCAACACTCAACTTTTAAACCCTAATCCCTCAACCCCTATACCCTCTTAATCCCTTAATTCTCAACCCTCAACCCCTAAACCCTAATCCCTTAACCCTTATAACCTCTTAATCCCTCAACCCTTAACCCTTAAATCCTAATCCCTCAACCCCTATACCCTCTTAATCCCTCAACCATCAACCCTCAACCCCTAAAACCTAATCCCTCAACCCCTATACCCTCTTAATCCCTCAACCCTCAACCCTTAAACCCTAATCCCTCAACCCATATACCCTCTTAATCATTTAACCCTCAACCCTCAACCCTTAAACCCTAATCCCTCAACCCCTATACCCTCTTAATCCCTCAACCCTCAACCCCTAAACCCTAATCCCTCAACCTCTATGCCCTCTTAATCCCATAAACCTCAACCCTTAAACCCTAATCCCTCAACCCCTATACCCTCTTAATCCCTCAACCCTCACCCCTCAACCCCTAAACCCTAATCCCTCAACCGTCAACCACTAAATCTTAATCCCTCAACCCTCAACCCTTAAACCCTAACCCCTCAACCTCTATGCCCTCTTAATCCCTCAACCCTCAACCCTCAACCCTTAAACCCTAATCCCTCAACCCCTATACCCTCTTAATCCCTCAACCCTCAACCCTCAACCTCTAAACCCTAATCCCTCAATCCATATACCCTCTTAATCCCTCAACCCTCAACCCTTAAACCCTAATCCGTCAACCCCCATACCCTCTTAAATCATCAACCCACATACCCTCTTAATCCATCAACCCTCAACCCTCAACCCCTAAACCCTAATCCCTCAATCCCTATACCCTATTAATGCCTCAACCCTTAAACCCTAATCCCTCAACCCTCAACCCCTAAACCCTAATCCTGCAACCCTTATACCTCTTAACTTTAACCTCAACTCTAAACCCTAATCCCTAACCCTATAATCCTCTCAACCCTCAACCCTTAACCCCTATACCTCTTAATCCCTCAACCCTAAACCCTAACCCTTAAACCCTAATCCCTCAACCCTCAACCCTATACCCTAATCCCTCAACCCCTAATCTTTCCTCAACCTTTAAACCCTAATCCCTCAACCCTTAAACCCTAATCCCTCAACCCCTATACCCTCTTAATCCATCAACCTTCAACCCCTAAACCCTAATCCCTCAACCCTTATACCCTCTTAATCCCTAAACCCTCAATCCTCAACCCCTAAACCCTAATCCCTCAACCCCTATACCCTCTTAATCCCTCAACCCTCAACCCTCAACCCCTAAAACCTAATCCCTCAACCCCTATACCCTCTTAATCCATCAACCCTCAACCCTTAAACCCTCTACCCTCAACCCTTAAACCCTCAACCCTCAACCCTCTACCCTGAACTAGGTTAAGCCCTAAACCCTTAAACCGTCTACCCTTAAATTGTAAACACTAAACCCTCTACCCTCTACCCTCAACACCCCCTCTCTCTCTCAATCCTGAACCATATACCCTTAAACCATAAATGGTAATCCCTAAAACCTAAACCCTTTACCCTTAACCCTTAATCTGTAAACCCTCTACCCTCTACCCTCTACCCTTAAAACCTAAACCCTAAACCCTAAACCCTCTACCCTCTACCCTCTACCCTTAAACCCTAAACCCTCAACCCTTTACCCTTAACCAAGTTAAACCCTAAACCCTTAAACCCTCTACCCTTAAACTGTAAACCCTAAACCCTAAACCCTAAACCCTAAACCCTAAACCCCAAACCCTCTACCCTCTACCCTCTACCCTCAACCCTCAACCCTCAACCATTAACTAGGTTAAACCCTAAACCCTTAAAATATCTACCCTCTACCCTTAAACCCAATACCCTATACCCTCAACCCTTAAACCCTTTTAAACCCAACTAAAATCTCTACGCTAATCACTCAAGCCTCAACCCTTAATCCCTCAACCCTTAAACCCTAAACCCTCAACCCTCAACCCCCAACCATTAATCCCTAAACCATTAAACCCTAAACCCTAAACCCTCAACCCTCAACCCTCAACCCTCTACCCTCTACCCTCTACCCTCTACCCTCTACCATCAACCCTCAACCCTCATCCCTTAAACTATAAACCCTAAACCCTAAACTGTGTACCCTATACCCTTAACACTTAAACCCTCTACCATTTACCCTAAACACTAAAACCCTCTACCCTTAAACCATAAACCCTAAACAACTAAACCCTCTACCCTCTACCCTTAACCCTTAATCTGTGAACCCTAAACCCTCTACCCTCTACCCTTAACCAGGTTAAACCCTATACCCTTAAACCCTCTACCCTCTACCCTTAAACCTCTACCCTCTACCCTTAACCCTTAATCTGTAAACCCTAAACCATAAACCCTCTACCCTCCACCCTCAACCCTCAACCCTTCAACCCTAAACCCTCAATCCTCAACCCTCTACCCTTAACCAAGTTAAACCCTAAACCCTTAAATCCTCTACCCTTAAACCATAAATTGTAATCCCTAACCCCTAAACCCTCTACCTTTAACCCTAATCCACAAACCCTAAACCCTAAACACTCTACTTGAGAGAGAGAGAGAGGGAGAGGTGGTGGGAGGGACATACTTGAGAGAGAGGGAGAGGGAGAGGGAGAGAGATAGAGGGAGTGAGAGAAGGAGGGAGTGGAAGAGAGATAAAGTGAGTGAATGTGAGAGGCAAAGGGGGTAAGAGGGGGAGACTTGATAAAGAAAGAGAGGGAGAGGGGGTCAGACATAGATACTTGAGAGAGAAAGAGGGAGAGAGGGTGAGAGGGAGATACCTGAGAGAGAGGGAGAGAGACAAAGTGGGAGAGAGATAGAGGGAGTGAGAGAGAGAGAGAGAGGGAGTGGGAGAGAGAGAGGGAGAGATACAGAGAGAGAGAGGGGATAGGAGGGAGAGACTTGAGAGAGAGGGGGGAGGGAGAGAGGGTGGGAGGGAGAAACCTAAGAGAGAGGGAGAGGGAGAGATGGTGGGAGGGAGACACCTGAGAGAGAAGGAGAGGGAGACAAAGTGGGAGAGAGGGGGTGGGAAGGAGATACCTAAGAGAGTAGGAGAGAGACGGAGTGGGAAATAGAGGGATCAGAGAGATACAAGGAGTGAGAGAGAGAGAGTGGGAGATAGAGAGGGAGTGTGAGAGAGAGAGAGAGAGAGGGGGGATGGAGATACCTGAGAGAGAGTGAGAGAGAGAGAGGGAGAGAGATAAAATGAGTGAGAGAGAGGGAATGGTAGAGAGATAGAGGGAGTGATTGACAAACCTAAGAGAGGGAAAGGGGGTAGGAGGGAGAGACTTGAGAGAGAGATAATGAGAGAAAGATAATGACCAAAGAGAGGGAGATGGAGTGACAGAGACAAAAAAGACCAAAGGGTGAGAGAGAGAGAGATGGAGAGTAAGAAAGGGGGTCTAAGTGAGATAGATTTATTTAGGTACCTATATGGGTGGGAAAGAGATCTGAGAGAGGGGATTGGACTGAGAGACAGTAGTCTAGGTCACATGGGAGGGAGTGAGACCTGAGAGAGAGAGACTCTAGAGGGATAAAGAGTTATCCAATTAGGGTAACAAGTTTGAGAGCATATGAAAGGTAAAACCTCAACTATCCATCTACGATCATAAACTGTGATTTCTAAGAATTATAAAAGTTGTCAACCAAAGAGGGGAAATTCATATTTTGTTCAAAACAGGTAATTTGGCGAGTTCCAAATTTGGTGCTCGCCAAATGACCTACTCTGGACGTGTTAATTGATAGGATTTTCCAAATTTCCTCATATTTTTGTCTGTGCTCCCATCTCATTTGCACGCCTTTCAATGCAAGTATATAAAAAAAATCATGATAGCATTAACCTCTCTCTTAGCTATCTATATATAATTATTTTTTCATTTTGATTTAGTTAAGGTTTTGATCCATGACTCCTTCTATAAATGCATCCATTTTTGGTCAAAAACCAACATGTGCTACTTTTAGGATAGATTTTTACTTGTTCATCAAAATGCGAAACAAATTATTTTTTTTGAAACTAGACTCCATTCTACACATGATGAAAAAACAAATCAATTTTTGATTAGTTTTCAAAAAAAATAGGGGGGAGCACACTCAAATTTCAGCTTTTTAGGATGTGTCCACTTTGAAAATTCATAAAATATTATATATTCATTAAAAAAATTATCCGAAAGAACCCCCCCTTTTTGAGACCCGTAATCTTCATTAATTTTAAAAAAAAATAGTAGCTTAGAAACTAGACTCGGAGCACTTCAACTTTTTTTCTTGCTGCATCTTGAAATTTTGAGCGTAACTATCTTCATTTTCTCATGCAAATCAGATTTTTCTGATTTCAGAAAAAAAAAGTGGCATCTTAAGAGCCAAAATTGTGTGACATATTGGTTCACTTACCCATATACAAGCATCATATGTAACACACATATAATACATTCTTTTCCATACATGGAAAACATGAATAAATAACATTTCCAACATAATAAAAAAGGAATAGAAATCAACATGCTTGTTTTAAAGCTCCAATTGATAATTCTTCCTCCCTAGATTAATTCCTCAAGCCCGCTTGAAAATTCCTCTAAGAAAAACTCAATTCCCACTTCTAGCCTCTTACCAATTTTCTCAACAATACTAATGCAAAATAACAAAATAATTGTATAACTCTCAAGCTCTCAACTCACTTTGCATATAAAATACAATAGAATAACAATGTCCAGAGTAATCAGAATTAAAGGTGTAACAAATGGTAGAAAGAGCACCTATATATATATACTAAAATGTGAGCGACCAAAGGCTACAAACAAGCTTATACTTCTTCTACCTTTCTATCCCCATGCAATGACTCATCTAACTAACTTACAAATTTGCAACACATAACAGTCCTCACATTTCAAATGGTTGATTCAACTTGTTTCAAGAGACAACATGACTCTTTTACTGTGTCAAATGAACAAGAAGCTTTTTAGTATGTTTCTTACTTGGTTTGGAAGTCAAATACCCCTCCATATTCCTGTCAACTTATCATTGACTGAGTTTATGGATATCTATAGGTTTTAGCACCACATTTCATGTTTTAGTGCTCTTATGGACAACATTGTCAAAGACTTCTTCCAATGTTTTAAATTGTATTCATTTCCTTTTCCAACATTTCACTTTATGCCTTTAAACATGCACAACCTTTGGCTTGGTCTATCTTTTGTTTCATGTGCAAATTTTACACTATGCAATGCATTAACACAAGGAATTGCTATATACGCATAAGCTTTATTTAAAGTTCTTTACTATTATCAACTTTAGTGCTATATAATGTGCTTTGAATATACTTCAAATAATTATCATTCATATATAATATAATATATATATAATATAATATATATATATATAAATATATATATAAATATATATATATATAAATATATATATAAATATATATATATATAATATAATATATATATAAATATATATATATAAATGTATATATGTATATATATTCAACTTAATATATATATTAATATATACTTATTTACTCAAGATTATCAAATGCATTAATTTTCCATTAACAAATATGTATAAACATGTATCAAAATAACACTCATATATATATACACAAATATATATAAATATATGTATATATGTATATATATTATACATATAATAATATTTATATAATATTATTTTAATATCTTTATATAAACACTTATACTCTCATTTCCATCGATTGCCATATATACATGAAGTGTATATATATATGTCACCTCGATCCAATTAGTATTCCCATGCATATGGGTAATCTGTCGATGATCATGCGTAGATACATCTACCTATGTATACTCATGTACGTATCCACTCATATGTATGATTTTGTCATAGAAATGTACATATATACATATATATATTTTATGTATATATCTTATCGATATAAATAAAAAAACACAAGGAAGGACTTCCACTCGACATCAAGACTTAATCAAATTCCTCAATCCAAAAATTCATAAAACAAGATCATAAACCAATATAAACATTCACAACCAAAACTGAAGATCACTTACCATTTACCCGAACTGACTTGACTCAACTAAGACCAACTAGGGTGTGAGTGTGTGTATGCTTAGTTAGGCTCAATTAAGGGTTACTAGACCAAGTTCTTCTCCTGAGTGATACTTCCCCTCTCTATCAAAGGTTTGAACCTATTCCTGCATTCAACTTAGTACATCATAACAATAGTTAGTTGATAACAATACATTTATATGCATCACATATATTTCATATACAAAATCTTTATAAAGAATTAAATTGAATCAAACATTCATTCATCATATTTCCATCAAGATTCATATACAAAACAAATTCACATATATTAAATAGGTAATATCACACAAGGTGTAACAATTTGCGACAATTTTCTTTGTTTCTTTGACTATTTGATCATGATGTATCTTATTTGGATATAATTCTTCCTTGTTTGAAGTATTTTCTTCCTCTATAGAGTTGTGTCTATTATTTGTGGTATTGGTTACTTGCCTTGTTATTACTACTACATTATTATAGATATTATTTTCCATTTTAGAGTTAGAATTCTCCTCAAGTTCTACTTTTTGGCCCCCTTTGTCTTCTCCTCGAGCTCTGTTGGAATTTTCCTTAACAATATTGATCCCTTGGATGGATTTAGATTTTGTAGCTCATCACTTTTTGGTTGTAGAGTTCCATTCCTATAATAGGTTAGAGTTTTATGACAATTGAATATGTCATGTTTGGTACTTCCACAAAATCCATAGGGTTTCTTCCTATCACCCTAGAATTCTATCACAAAGTCTCCTTGTTTATCACATTTGAAACATGTCACATTTTGTACATCTCTACCTTCTTTTTCTCAACCTCTATCTCCCTGGAATTGGACTATTTTAGTACATGGATTCTGATTCATTTGGTTTTGTATAGAATTAATGTTTATCTTATTTTTCCACTGTGGTACTTTGTATCCATGGTCTTCTTGATAAAGCAATATTTTTCCCAGTCCTTTAATATATGCTAAATTTTGTTGGTCACTATGGTTTTTTATGATACATGATATTCTCTTAATTAAAATAATTGTGGTGGACAATACTTTGTTTCATGATCATCTCATTCTTTGCAAGTGTTGTAGTAGATGAAGTTTATCTTTCTGGGTAGTGCCCGTAAATCTAATATTATTGTGTTAGAATTTTTTCTCTAGTTTTCTTTGGGAATTTATTTATTATATGTGTCATCTTTTGTAATAATTACACCAAATATTAGGTCTTGGTGCAAACATCTCTTGTTTTTCCATAAGGTCTTGCCAGAGTCTTAACCGTTCTATTCCTAATTTTAGTTTCTCTATTTCTTTGTTCTCTTTTTCCCTTTCCTATTTCCACCAATATTGGTTTCAATCCGACATGCAAAAGTAACAATTTTTGGGTAGGTATTAAAATGTATCCTACCTAGGGCTATTCTAATCTCCAATACTACTCCAGAGTGAACTATTCAATTTTATATTTTTTAGTCAATGGTTCTTCCAATATTATAGTGATTTCTTTAAATATTTTCTCAAATTCTTTTATTGTTTCATCCTTGTTATATGTAAGTTCTCATAGTTTTCTTACTCCTTTTGTAGGTAGTTCTAGAGTATCAAAGTTGGATAATAATTTTGTTTCACTATCTCCCACTATTTTTCATTGTTGGGGTAATTTGTTTGGTACCATTTGAGGGTTTACCCATGGATTGATCTCTAATGAAATCGAACAAGTTTGTATTGTCTCTTGTTATGTTATTTCTTTGCCACATAAATTTTAAGATAAAGACATGTCCTTCTACTTCATTTGTATCTTTTCTAAAAGAAGTAACTTCCTAAGAGTATTCATTTATGTTTGTTCTTCATATTCACTATGTGTATATCCTATGTCAAAGTGATATGTCCCTAGATCACCCATGTCATTCTCTTCTCCTTCTTGTTATCCTATATCTTTCTCACTTGGGGTGTTTTCTAATTCTTCTACTAAAATTCTTCTTGATTTTAATCTTATTAAGGGTGACTCTTGGTTCAAGGGTTGTAACTATCTAAACTATCTTTTCATCCTTTGAGATGTTTGTTTGTTAGTAAATTCCATTTGATTAGTTGATGGTGTCACTTCATTAGAAGTTGTTAAAATTCTGAGATCCTCTTTATTTTCTACCACATCTCCTCTTATTCTCAAAATGCTTTTGGTTACTAACTCATCCAACTAATCGGTACCGAATGTTCTATTTTGAAGATTTTGTAAGGGAGTTCTTACTAGTAACCAATCCTAATGTATCCTTAATTGATTATTTTTCCAATACAAATAAGAAGTCAGTGTTCTAGTAGAGGTGGTGTCATAATTCTTACAACTACTTATTCTAGATCCC
This sequence comes from Sequoiadendron giganteum, assembly GCA_007115665.2. Taxonomy (NCBI): domain Eukaryota; kingdom Viridiplantae; phylum Streptophyta; class Pinopsida; order Cupressales; family Cupressaceae; genus Sequoiadendron; species Sequoiadendron giganteum. Next base: position 544,771,377 of record CM021106.1, read on the forward strand.
TTCTAGTCTTTCCATAATATTCAATTTCTCCTTCTATGTTTTGTATAATCTGATTTATTTTCTCCATGCTAGAACTTAGTTGCAGTATCATCTCTTTATTTTCTTATGATTTACCCACAATGGTATGCTCAACAACACCCTCAGTTCCATGCTCTTCTTCCTCGACTGTAACCCCAATGGTACACTCATACTTTTTATTTATATTTTCTTCCACTAATTCCAAGTCATTTTCTCTTTTCTTCAATTCTTCATCTTCCATTCTTCTGTGGTATCTTTCTTGTCACTCTTGATTTTTTTTTAATATTATTTCTTTCATGTCCATCTCCATTTATAACTTAATTCTTTCAAAAATCTTCAATTTTATTTTGTTATCTCATTTTTCCATGGGTTTGTCTACTCTGGGATTTCATTAATCCTTATATATCTCATGCATAGTTCAATTTATTTGAACAGTTACATCTTTTCAAGAATATTCTTAGATTTATTCCCCCATTCCATTTGTCATACCTTAAGTTCCTACCCCCTCTCATAGAGGTGGTACCTAAGAATTATTTCTACAAAAAAATCCTAATTATTATTATTTTCTTTTCTACCACTACCTATACTATTCCTTTACCCTATTTTTTTTCACTATCCACTCTGGGGTCTCAACAATGGATCCAATGTGAGCAAGAGGAAATGGGGAGTTATAGTCTGAAGATCTATACCCTAGTATCCCTTATGTAGTTTGTTTATACCCCAAAGGATACAGTGAGAAAAGAGTAAGTGCAACAAGATCCTAATAGTATTTCATGCATAACTTAATTAAGAATAGTATTCATCCATAACACATATATCCATTGAATCCTTATAAATCCGCATATATATTTGGATAATCATTATATTAGCAGGTCTTAATCTAGGTACTTTCTATTACATTATTTTATTATCTTCTATCTATCATACTCTAGCTCTGATATGCTCCTAATTTGTTATCTATCATATACATATATTGATGATTTCTCATATTGAGATGTGACCCATATAGGTAACCTCTTAGTCTATCCTCCTTGTTGGCTTAAGGTTCCACAAGTCCTATGTGATAACTTTTACTCTTTGTCCTATACCCTTCTAACAAACACAATAGGAGAAATTTTATCGTTTAGAAGGAACCAATGCGTGAAAGAGTGATAGTACTAGAACTAAGAAGTATTTTATTACTCAAGTCGTGAAATTCATTAGTGGGATGTACAAACACTCGATGATATACACAAAAATAATAATTTTTTTGATTGTTTTTTATGGAATTTATTATGTGTTGGAGGAGGAAGAGTAATCAAGTGGGATTTGAGAAGCCTCAAAAAAATATGCTCTTGCTCAAATAGGGGATAAGGAGTAGGAAGTAATCCTTTCTCTTGTGAAGGAATGTTTTCTTGCCCACAAAAAGAAGTCATAAAAACATTAGAGAATGAGTGATGAGACTTAGATGAAGGAGGAGGCTGGAAACCTAAACCCCATATTTAAAGGTGCAGTGTAAGATTCAATAGAACCTTGACTCCTTGTTTCATGTTTTCATTGTATTTATGTTTAGAAATAATTTTGAAACCAAGTCCATAACATGTCTCCAACTCAGATGGATGAGAAGAAGTTGCCTTACAAGTCTTGTCTGAATGAGAAGTATGATTAATTTATAAAGAGGGAGAAACAATATTGACAAGAGAAAAAGAATCAATTATTTTGTAAGAGTATGGATCATTGTTGATTTTTAGATTTAACCACTACATGAGGGATGAAAGCTAAAGAGCCCCCATTTCCATCATGAGATGTGTTAGAAGAATAAGGCACATTATTATGGAATGATGATGTTTGGGAAGTTGTCAAAGTAGAAAAAGTAGGTTTGAATCACATAGAAGAAATATATTTTGCAAATGAAAAAAGGGTCCTTAGGTTTAGATTGTGAGACTTAATACTCCCACAAAGGAGGGTTTACAATTTAATGAATCTCAATCATCTCCAAAATATGTAACCAAAGATGAAGCATTATATAGAGAATTATTATTGTTATAGGAAGGTGTTGTAGTGTTAAGATTATATGTTTGAGAAAAAGAACAAACTTGTGTGGATGCCACTGAAACAAACTTTAGCTCTTTAGGCTTTGATGGTGAGATTTTATACTCTCTCATTAAGGAAGGTGTAATCTAGAAAACTCCACTCATCACCACAAAGTGCACTTATAGGTGAATTACCATTAGCGGGTTTGCTATCATTAGGAAGCAATGTGTCAAATTTTAAGGATGAAATCAAAGTGCTAAGAGATGTGGAAATATGAGGTTGATGTTCAACTTCATCTTGTAAATAACTTTACAAATTTGGATCCCCTTCAACTGTGTAGAGCTTGTTATTGTATACAAAATTCATTGTACGATGAAGAATATATGGGATTTATCCCATGACATGGATTACCAAGAAGAAGATTGTAGGAAGGAGAAATCAACATAACATGGATAAGGGTAGGAAAAGTAGCAGGTTCTACCTTGATTGGCAGTGTGATTGTACCCAACTTGATTGTCTACTCAAATTATCAAAGACATGAATAAAAAGAGTATCGGGTTTAAAATGAGAGGTGTGTCTATGACCATATTATGTAAGTGGCCAATGCTAAAAATATTAAAACCTAATCTATTATTGATTAGTGTATTCTTTATTCCAGTTTGGTTAATGATGACAAATATCATAAGAGGATCATGTCATTGTTGAATTTCAAGAGGAGGTAATTCACTTTGAGGGAATGGAATATCCAAGTTTATTGCATGCATAGAAATGAACAAGGTTGCTACTGTAGACATTGAAATCATCCTGATTGATATCACACACTTGATCTTGATTTACTAACACCAGTTCTTCCTTGATCACTCCTTTACTAACCAGTTAATTAAATAATCCTTAATTAATTAATTCATCATAATTCCTCTTTTAATTAAATAAATGATGGTATTTGATTAATTCATTATTCCCTTTTAATTAAATAAATCATTTTATTTAATTAATCCTAATATTTCCTCTTTGATTAAATAAATCATTTTTTATTTAATCCTAATGTTCCTCTTTTAATTAAATAAATTAGTTTATTTAATTAAATCACATTCCCCCTTATTTTATTAATTCTAACATGACCCATTTTAATTAAATAAATTAAACTTTATTTAATTAAAATGTCCATTATTCCTCTCATTTGATTTAAATAAATCTAAAAATCTAAATCAAGTGTCAAATCAGCTAATTTCCATCTAAGTTAATTAAATCCTAATTAACTCTAACACTAATCCATCGAATCCTATAGATTTTGCATCTTGCACAAATAAATCAATTTAATTGATTTATTAAATCCTCAAATTTCATTCAAAAGGGCATCTTTTGGGAGTACTCCTTCATTTTGAAATCTCCCTCCAAAGGGACTTGTCCTCCAACTTGGCATTTATATCTCTTACAAGTCCTTTTGCTTGAGGCAAGTGGCATTAACTCCTTCTTCACATCCTCTTGTGCAAGAAAACTTTCAAATTTCAAATATCCACCTAACTACATTTATTTGCACATTCACCAAAATGTGCTCATTCCTCCTCCACTAGCATGTTGACAAGTGGTACCTTTCCATTGGCTGATGTTTAGTCCCATATTCATCCCATTTTCTCATTCCTCCATCATTCCCTCTTATAAATAGAGGGTCTCTCTATTTGTTTTAGGATCCACAATTCATGCAAGCTTACTCTACTCAATTTCATTCACAACTTCATCCATTTTCATCTAAGTTTCATAGTTTTTTTATCAATCTTATTAAGGTTAATATCAAATTGCATCAAGGAGAATTCACTCTTCATCAAATTGCATCAAGTAATTGGGAAAGGGCTATTAAAATAGAACCAAATCCCCCATGGGATAGTGGTTTGAATGTTTAAGAGCAAGATTTGATAGCTTTTTATTGATTATCTTTGTTTTACTTCTTATTCTTGATGTTTAAATGGATTTCATGGGGAATGATTATTGTAGACTTGTTTTATGACTAATACTATGTTGTTTGATGATGTTTTAACAAGTCTAGCATAACCATTCATATTTTGGCACTAGAAGGATCGAAAATCTCAAGGAAATTAAAACGCTTTTTCTCAAAATTCTGCTATTTTTTGTCAAGTTTTTATGTGTACAAGAAGGAGCAACACTGCAAAGGTCAAACAACGATGCTATTAGTTGAGCATTACTATATAGCGATGCTGCATCTGCTCCAAAGTGCAACGCTCCAATCATTTTCAACCCAGTCCAACCAGTCAAACTCCAAAGAGCGACACTAGATGAAACAACGACGCAATTGTGCTCTTTGTTTAGTCATAGAGCGACGCTATCAATCCCAACATCGCTATACAGAAATGCTGACTTCTTCAAACAATGACACATTTGTACAATTCGATATTGGAGCTGGGTAAAAGGTCATTTTTTGGTTTTGCTTTAACATGTGCTTTCATATTTGATCACCTTGACTTTTTGATTTGTTTATGGCTCTGTTTTTTGTAGTCCAACCATATTTTGTAGGTTGAAGTGATCAAGGGAAGAAGGAGGAAGCTAGGAGAATATTTCTAATGAAATTTTATTCCTATTGTAATAAGTGTTTTTAAACACTTTGGAAGATTTTATAATTCCATCCTAAGGATTTTTCTATCTTTCAATTTTAGGACTCAATAAATTTCATTTGAGCTCTACAAAGAACAAATCAAAAGGCTTAAAATAAATCTTAGGAACTTACTAGTTTTCAAATTGGATTCTAAAATTGAACAAGAAAATCTCCCACTTTGTCTTGGTGCTCTAAAAATAACTCAATTTTTCTTTTGGAATCTAAAATGAACAAGTGTATTTGGTGTTTTGTAATCTTTTCACAAAGTAATATCATTTAAAATATGTATGCACTTCTCTCTGACTTCACAACAATATTGAGAATCAAAAGTATTTTGGTGATATTAAGTTGTATAAAAGATTTCCTCCACACTTCAATTTGGGAATTTTAAAATTGAACAAAATCTTGCTAGTGTGAGTTCATTATATCGCATGTGTTCTCTCTTTGTTCACACAAACAAAGATTGATCAAACTAAGGATGTACTTGCTTGCTATTTTTTATCTTTAGAGGGCCTAACTTGGTGGTAAAAAGTACTCACTCCAAGAGAATGACCCAACTGGGAACACGCTAAAGCCAAGTGACTTCCACCTGGTATATAAGTGTGGGTACCTGACGAAAGTTCAAGTATCACGAGGATTGTTCTAACAAGAAGGGAAAAAATTGTCTCTTGTTGTATGGATGATCCCCCATGAAAAAAAATTCCTATACTAGAACCCTTGTTATAGTGAGCCAAATCTCTATCTATTTTTTGATGCAAGAACGGTCATTCTGAAGTCATCCCACATACTTGTGGTTCAAAGAAGAGATGAAAATTTCATCATGGGAGAGTCATGAGAACTGAAGCTTGGCTGACTCGAGAAGTGTGTGCCATGAAAGGGGGAGATAGTGTGGTCAAGCTTCTATTCATCCACTTTGAATAAGCACAACTGGATTTATCCAAGTGGGAATTCAACAAATATTGTCTCTTTTCATCCTAGGGTTGTGTATCATTTTGAAATCAAAACACTTTGCTTGGATCCAAAACACTTGAAAACAAACATTCACAAAATCCTCCAAATTTCAAACCCTATAGGAGGAGAAAATACCTTTGAACAAATCTAAGTGCTCTTGCTTTCCCTAGGGATTTCATCCTTAGAGGCTTCTAAGTATTTGGATTTACATCACAATTTTCTCTTACTAAAGTCAACATTAAGAAACTATTGCCTTGATTTCCTTGATTTCCACATAATGGACCCTGTGTGATGAAAATAAATTAGGACATTAGAAATTTAGTTTGAAACCTAATCAAGAAAGTGTTTGTGGTAAAAGGAATCAATCTAAGCAAGATAACAGACAATTGAACATCACATGTGCTTGATCCCATGATTTCCCAAAAAGTCAAAATTCCCAAACCAAGTTGTCACAAGTTCCTTAGTCCAAAAGGTCATGAGGAACATATTTCAAGACTCCAAGAAGTTAGAGAAAGGTTGGTCTATAATTTTTACAAGAAAGCTTCAAAGAACAATCCTAATTTGTACGAATTTTATTATATTCAAAATCCAAGTCTTTTTCAAAGGTTTGAATTTCTCACATACGAAGTACAAGCATGTTCTTCAATAATGAGGTCTTGTAGAAAGGATTTCTATCTAGGTCTAATATAGGATCAAAGTCAACACTCTGAATCCATCCTTCAAACATCAATCAAATCTCATCCCACCAAACAACTCTTCAAATCTTGGAAAAATGAAATTACACTAGGATTTTGGAAAATCCTTTAAAACAAATAAAAAATCATCTTGTTTGACTAAGTATGTGTAGATGAATCATTCTTCATGTTCTTAGTTAAATTATCAATCATTGTGAACAATTCTATCCCTTGATATCATTCAACATATTGGGGTTTATGAGTTCATTATCCAAATCCAAATCCAAAAGAAATCAAATAAAAAATAAAAAATCCGAAAGTCCTAAAGTCTAGTGTCCCTTCAAGATTCTTAAGATTTTAATCATTCACACCATCCAAAATTCATCTATCTCATCACCATCCTTTGATCCTTGAACAAACTTGGTTTTTATTCTTTGTACCTAAAATTTGATCCTTCTTTAATGGTGCAAACTCGATCTCAATACAAGAAAAACATGGAAGCCAACAAAGAAACATCTACTTCAAGTGACCTGAGTCAAACGGTACCTAAAATCAATCCTATGGGATCTATCAATCCCCCACCCAATCTTCCTCTATTACCACAAGATCTTCAAGAGGAAGGTCAAGTGGAAGAAATCATAGAAATAGTCCAAAATCTTGAGAATCACAAAATTGTCAATACCATGATGAGACTCAATCCTTCATAATACATGCTAGAATTTGCAAAAGAAGGGGCTAAAATCCCTTTAGATTTTGACATAAAAACTATTGTGGAGAAACCTCTTGGGATTATTCCCCAAGTCTCATTCACACCATCTTTTCAAAGAATCGTCAATCCATTCCCCAACCCACATCATCTCTTGCTCCAACTCAGCCAATTGTCAATAAGGGAAGTTCATTACTTCAAGCTCTTCAAACACATCCCCTTGTGAACAATCAAGACTTGGATGCAAGCACCATCTTGGGTCAATCTGTCGCCCAAGATTTGAAAAACCCCTACATTCCACTCATCTTTCATGACACCGACATATTATCTTGGCACACAAGTCTCTCTCCCCATTCTATCACAAGAGCAAGTAGGTTTATTTGGAAAAGGAGGAATCTTTGATCCCTCATCATCAATTTTGCAAGGAAGCATACCACCTATCCCTCCACCACTTCCCCTACTAACATCAACACCCACACCAATCCTTGGTTTAGGGAAACCCCCTTTACTTATCCAAAATTGGTCAAATCAAATCAATCTACCAACTGTACCAAATAATTCGAGCATACCACCGACATCGCAACAACAGGTGGTTCCAATCCAAACATCTCGATCCACCCTTAAACTATCTACAATATCTCAAAATGTGGTCTCCCAAGGACCCAACTCATCCACTATACCCTCCACCACACAACCCATTGCCATCATTCAAACACCTCAACAACCACCCCAACACAGTCTCATCACACCATCCCATACCATTTTGAATCCCCCACCTCTACCACCAAATCCAAATGTGGCCAATCAATATAGCATCACTTTGCAAGCAACTCAATAAGCTTATCAAAGGGCACTCCAACAATTTCAAACCCAGCAAGCTACACAAGCCGCACAACAAGAACAAATGCAAGAAGCCACATAACAAGCTCAACATGCTACCCAAGCACAAGAAAAAACATTGCTATAGCAACAAAAATCCCAAGCCCAAGCACAATCTTTATTGCAACAACAACAAGCTGCTCAATCTGCGCAAGCTGCTCAAGCCGCCCAAGCCACTCAAGCCACACAAGCACAAGCACAATCCCAACATCAAGAACATTAACCTCAAGAAAAAGAATTCTTACAAAAAAATGTGTATCAACAAGCAACCTAACAACAAGCCCAACAACAGGCATTGTTGGCACAACTACAATAGTAAGCCCGACAACAAGCAATGTTGGCACAATAATAGAAACAAGGCCAACAAAAACTACAAGCATACCAACAAGCATTGGTTGTGCAACAAGCTCCCACTAATGCACCACCTAGTCCACAAGTCACCTCATCGGAAATCCAAGTCACTACACCAACCAAAAACACATTCATCCCACCACCTGACCTGTAAGGTGATTTGTCTGCCCAAATAAAAAATTGCTCACAACAAGTGTTGGACATACAATTAGGGAAGACCCCTAAATCACAAGGGAATCTATACCCTTATCCATTCAACAGGAGCATTGTGATGAAACCATTTCCACAAGACTTCGAGATCCCAAAATTTGAAAAATAATGCAGACTCAAAAACCTTGAAGATCACATCAGGGAGTTCCACGTGCACTGCATGGAAGTACCCTATGATGAATCCTATTTAATGAGGTTATTCCCACCAAGTCTAGCTAGCCCATCCATGGAATGGTTCTCTCAACTTCCTCCAAGGATCAAGAAATTCCAAGAAATTGTGGATGCCTTCATGCAAAATTATGCCTTCAACATGGCCATGGACATGAGCTTGGAGGAACTGTCTAACCTCAAGAAAAATAAGGGAGAATCATTTGCATCTTTCTTACAAAAATGGCAATCCAAAGCCAATAGAAGCAAGTGCGCCATGCCAAAAGAACAACAAGTCAGAACTATCATTGCAAATCTTGAAGGAACTCTGGCCTTCCATCTCAAAGTCTAGTGCATAACCTCCTATGATCAACTCATCCCTAAAGCTCTCAGCATCGAAAGAGCCCTCATTGCACAAGGGGGGACACCTACTTATCAAGATAATTTCCCATCGAAAAGCTATAATGAAAAACCATGAACATGGGTAAAAACAAAAAAGTTACCAACGATGGTGTTGTCAATGCTAAGGTTGTGATAAATTCTCTAAATCCAAACATACAACATTTATGTATCAACAACTTCAAAATAATACCCAAAACACCCCCTAATCAAACACATCTCAAAACAACACCCAGATAATCAATAATGTCAATGACCAAAGTGGACCATCCATAAGAAACCAATATCCTCATAAACACAATTACACACTGCTTGGAGAATCTTTCAAATATGTTATTAAGTGACTCATTGATGCCAACATCATCATGCTCCCAGTCATTGAGAATTATCAAGAGCCTCAAGTTAAGCCACCATGGTATAATGAGAAGCACCTGTGCGAATTTCATAAGATAAAGGGGCACACAACAACTAGTTGCATGAGGCTCAAAAACCTAATCCAAGACCTCATTGAAAAAAAGACCATCAAAGTTGAACAACCGATTGGAAATCGGGACCTTAAGATATACATGAATCCGATGCCGGATCATGACAAGTCAAACAACAATGGAAAAGGCAAGAATTATGGCAGCATCAACCACATTTATGACCATATTGAGACATCCTTAGATGAATGGGTAGGTTTTGTCCATATCCCAGGGTCCAAAGCTGACTGTGGAGTCACCACACGAAGCGGCAGAATCACCATCCCCGGACCATCTACGCAAGCTAGAGCACCTGTTGCAAATTCAAATTCAATCGCCAGTGGCTATAATATTTTGGAACAATTGGAAAAGACCTCCACTTAGATCTCCATCATGGAGTTCCTAAATTTTTTTCCTGTGCATAGGGAGATTTTAGAAAGGGCCTTTGCTAAGTCTTTTGTGCCCACAGACCTTGATGCAGATCAGTTTCAAGCTATGGTTGGAAACATCACCACACCACATATCCTAAAATTCTCTGAACAAGAATTACCAACCCAACCATCTCACAATCGTGCACTTCATCTAGAATTCTTTGTCCATAAAAATAAATTCAAATGGTTCTTGGTGGATGGAGGTGCAAGGTTGAATATTTTCTCCCTCAAGCTAATAAAAGATATGGGATTTTCTGAAGACATGATTGAAAAAAGAAAAAGGTATCACCATCTAAGCCTATGATGATCAAGAAAGGGTTTCTTAAGGCACCATTCAGTTGCCCATCCAAGTAGGACTGTCCATCATGGAAACTACTTGCCAAGTTCTTGATCTCAACCTCTCTTATAACATTCTCCTAGGGCACCCATGGATCCATGGGATGAAAGTTGTTATGTCCACATTTCATCAATATTTTAAATTCCCCTATGAGAACCAAGAGGTCACAATTCATGGTGATCCCGAGCCCTTTTCCTATCACAAAAATCTAGAAGCAAAGTTCATAAAATCCCTCAAGTCCCAAAGAATGATGAAGGCCCTACAACTTCATATGTGCATAGATCCAGCTACCCTCACTTCCACTTCTGAGACAAAGAAACCCACCATTTCGGACATATCTAATATCAAAGTTATTATCCAAGATAATGGGTGTGGAGACTACAAAATAAAGAAAAGTGCCTTTGTAATAGGAGAATTACCTCAATCTCCTAGGACCCAAGGGAAACCACAACCACCTAGCACAACATCTCAAACATTTAGAGAAAACACCTCTCGATTCAAAAGTTTGGGAGACCTAGGTCGAGAGGTAGTCGATGAAAAAGATATATCTAGTCTCCTATATCAAGATGAAAGACCTGTACCAACCCTTCCAATGGACAATGCTAACAAAGGTCTACAATTAATTATAGGCATGGGCTATAACAAGAATGAAAGTCATGGAAAAAATAGCAACGACCGATTAGAACCCATCATTGTTGAGAAGCACATAAAAAATATTGGCCTTGGATGTATCCCTTTGAGTATAACTGTACGTGGCAGAAGTCTCTCTTTAAAGTAGTCAAAACTCCTCTTCAATTACTAGTATCCACAAATCTACCCTTAGACAACTATACCTTTGATGTAACTGATGTATGTAGTGACAGTGACAAGGATCACCTCACTGACCTACCCATTTTTTTTGAGGATTCTTCCCTATTCATGATTTCCATTGTCTCTTTTGAGTTGAATAATCAAACCCATGAAATAAAGCTAGTATACCACCAATTAATAGCCCACGACCATCGAGGACCACCAATTCTAGACACATTAAAAAATGATGAGGCACTCTTGGAATTTATGGGACTACGGGATAATGTACCTTGTGGTGACCACAAAGCTGGGTTTGAAATTGAACTAGACACACATGCCTATTATGAGAAATGATTGAATCCCTTAGTCGCAAGCGTATGTCTATGATCATGATGGGCCAAAAAGTGGCGATATGTAAGCCATATGATGGCCCATGTGGCTGACAACTTTTTTTTTTCCCAAAATTGATGAAACGAAAGGGTTTTTAGAGGATATTCTCAATTTTCCACCAGTATAAATTATGCTTTACTTTAAATCTAATAAATAATTATTATTCATTTTCTATTAGAATTATTTTTTGAATATGAAATATGCATCACATTCTATGTTTTGCATACTATAGGATTAAAAAAAATAAAAATTGAATTTCATGATTTTTTTACCAAGTTAAGGTGGTTAGACAGACGAGCTTTTATATTTTTCAAAATTTGAAATAAAAAATTCATAATAAATTATTTACTTGGAAAAAAATTATAAAAAAATATGCATCACATCGGGACATGAGTCCTCTACTTATATCTAAAAGATTATAAAAAAATATTATCATTTTATTGTGGTTAGGGTGGTTAGACAAACACCTGCTTCTTATTTTTATCCTGAAATTTAAATACTACTGCATTGAAATTTCAAATTTTCACCAAATAGATTTTAAAAATAAAAATAAAGGTCTAGTAGTTTAGAAACTACATTCAATTTTCTATAGATTCTATTTTTACATGTTTTTGAAATATTATAGATAACTTATTCAAATTTTTACGTCAAGTTGTTTAACTCTGATTTTTTGTCTTTTTATTGCCACTTAAGGGCCTATTTTTTCCATGATGATCCTGCACATACCCACAAAAGTGAAAATTTGAGAATAATCTCTAGGTCTTTAAGTGAAAAGCACACTGTGGCACTTTTAGACCCAAAAATAATAAAAATAAAGGACACATACAATGGTCAAAACCTCTCTAAGGGGTCGAAGGATGGGGGGTTCAATCTTCCTCTTAGTGTTATTCATCAGGAAAAAATCGGTAGTCTTAGCAAAGAAGTGCAATCCGATCAACTTGGGGACAAAAGAAACACTGCATATAACCTTTTATGCAGAATCACTTTTGACAAAAGAACATGAACTTCTAGTTGTGTTCCTAAGAGAAAGAAAGGTGAAATTTGCATGGACCTACGTTGACATTCTGGGTCTTGATCTGGAAGTTGTGGTTCACCATCTTGCAGTATACCCAGAGGCAAAGCTAGTAAAACAAAAGCCGAGGAAAATGCACCCATAGATCACACTGTTAGTCAAGCTTGAGTTGCAAAAACTCTTGGATGTTAGCTTCATACAACCAATTGATTATCCAGAGTGGGTTTCAAATCTTGTACCTATTTCAAAGACCATTGGGGGCATCTGCATCTATATTGACTTTAGGGATCTAAACAAATCATGTCCCAAGGATGATTTCCCTCTCCCAAACATAGATATGATTTTGGATATGACGGCAATACATGAAATGTTATCACTATTGGATGGATTCTTCAGATACAATTAGATCATGATAGCTAAGGATGACGAACACAAAATGACTTTCACTTGTCCATGGGGGACATATTGCTAGAATATGATGTCATTTGGCCTAAAGAACATAGGAGCTACCTATCAAAGAGCTATGACGTTGATCTTCCATGTTATGATTCACAAGACTAGAAGATTACGTAGATGACATACTCACCAAGTCAAGAAAGAGATGAGACCACATATCAGCTTTAGGGTCCATTTTCGATAGGCTAGAAGAGTACAAGGTCAGGCTCAATCCAAAGAAGTGTGTCTTCGGGGTACAATTAGGAAAGTTACTAGGGTACATTGTCTCCATGAGAGGAATTGAGATAGACCCTACCAAAGTCAAAGAAATCCTTGAGATGGAAGCACCAAGAACACTAAAACAATTAAGGGGTTTGCAGGGAAGACTTCAATCCATCTGTCATTTTATAGCACAATTAGCAAACAAGGAAATCCCATATTCTCATCTAATCCACAAGGGGGTAGCATACAAACGGGAAAATAAATTTGATTATGTGTTCAACAAGATCAAGGAGTACTTACTCACACCACCAGTTCTTATGCCACCAATTCCAGGCAAACCATTGATCTTCTATATATCAGCAACAACAACCCTTGGCACTTTCTTAGCACAAAATGATGAAAATAGGAAAGAGAGAGCTATTTACTACATTAGTATAAAAATGGTGGGACATGAGATGAATTACACATCCATTGAGAATGGTTTCTTAGGAGTCGTGTTCGCTGCACGAAAATTTAGACACTATATGTTGGCACACCAGATAAAACTCATCGCCAAGATAGATCCTCTCAAGTACATCTGATTTCTAAAGCAACGCTCATAGGGTGAACAACTAAAAGGGTTATGATCCTGATAGAGAATGACATTGAGTATGTGGAACAAAAGGCCATTAAAATACAAGTGATTGTAGATCAGTTGGCAGAAGCACCAATATACTCAAACAATCCACTTGTATCAAAATTTCCTGACGAGTCCATCTTTAACATAAGCATAGAAGATCACTGGAAAATGTACTTTGATGGATCCTACACACAACATGGGTCAAGAGCCAGAGTCTTCTTCATCACACCACAAGGAGATTGCATACCCAAATCATACAAGTTGTCCTTTTCTTCCACAAATAATATTGCAGAGTATGAGGTTCTTGTCATGGGGCTAAGAGTTGTGGTACAATGTTCGATCATGGCACTTAAAGTCTATGGGGATTCACAACTTATCATCAACCAAGTCAATGACTAATACCAAACAAAGGATGATAAGTTGACTCCATAGAAGAAACTGGTGGAGAGCCTCAAAGATTCCTTCATTGATATTACCTTCGAGCAGATACCAAGGGAAAATAACAAAGTGACAGATGCTATGGCAACAATTGGATCAGTACAAGATGTCCCACAGAACATCCCAAAGAAAGAATTCCTTGTAGAGCAGCTTCTCGTACCAGCTTTTGAGGTACCAGAGTCAAAATTTGTGTGTGAAATCGTTAGTCCTAGTAACCTGTGGTATCATGACATATACAGTTATCTAAGAATAGGAGTCCTCCCTACCGATATCACTCCCAAACTTAAGAAAACCTTTGCCAAGAAGTAAAATCATTTTTTTTATCTTAGGCAACAACCTATACTATGGGAGTATTGAGGGAACCCTATTATGATGCTTAAATGTTAAATAATCTTTGATTGCTTTAACAAAGGTACATAAATGCATTTGTGGTTCACATTCAAGTGGTATGACCTTGGCCAAGAAAATATTGAGAATGAGGTACTATTGGCCGATGATGGAAAAGGAATCCCACAAGTATGTCAAGAAATGCTTGCAATGTCAACAACATGGGGATCTCATCCATGCACTAGCTCAAGAACTCCACCCGATTGTTACACCTTGTCCCTTCTTGTAGTGGGGGCTCGATCTCATTGGAAAAATCACCCCCACCTCATCTAATGGACACAAGTTCATTATCACCTCCATGGAGTACTTCACAAAGTGGGTAGAGGCCATCCCAATGGCCTATATTATAGGAAAGTAGATTTCCAAGTTCATTCTAAATTACCTCATATGTCGCTATGGTGTCCCACAAGTCATTATCTCAAATAACGAGACACCTTTCAAAAACTAGGATATCCGAGACCTATGCCAAAAATTTAACATCTAACACCACTTTTCTACTCCATATTACCACCAAGGTAATGACCAAGTTGAGGCTACAAATAAAACCATCCTCATAATCCTCAATAAGATAGTCAATTAAGCTGGTCGTGACTGACACTTGCACTTGAACCCCGCCTTATGGGCCTACTGAACAAGAATTCACACACAACCATGGGAAACCCCTTTCTCCCTGGTCTATGGATTAGAAGCCATCCTCCTCATTGAGATAAAGCTCCCATCTCTAAGAATAGCATTTCAGAATCTCATAACAGATGAAGAATATCGAGTGTCACAATTGAATGAGCTAGAACTACTGGATGAGCGACACATGGATGCCTTAAACAATTTGCAAGTATACCAAAACCATATCAAGAAGAGGTACAACAACAAGATCCAGAACCGGTCATTTCAAGTCGGTGAGCTGGTATTGAAGGAGAATCAAAAAAATGTGCCAAATCGAGATAGCAAGGGAAAGTTTGAACCTAATTGGTTGGGACCGTTCATCGTCATCGCAAGCTACAAGTCAGGGGCATATCAACTATCAATTCTCAAAGGGGATCCTTTGCAGGATCATATTAATAGATCCCATTTCAAAAGGTTTTATGCCTAACTTTAAGGGTAAAACCAAAAAATATAAAAAAATCAAAAAAATGATTGAAAACTGTAGAGATTAAAAAATCGTCCTCTAGTGAAAACCACTTCGATGGTGCTTTGGACAAGTACCTTGGTGAAAACCTGGCAAATAGGCGCCTTGTGTAAATAAGGCACTCTCCATCCACCATGATCTCTATGACTTGTTCTGCATCTACCATTTCCTTTCATCAATCATCCATTGTAATTCGATATCCCCATCCATCACTCATCTGCGTTTGCATCATAGCTTCATCATGTGTTTGTACCATGTTGCACCCTAGTACTACTTGGCTCATTCCTCAGGTTAGTTTGTCCTACCTATATTGAAGTATTCTATCACACCACATTGGGGGCATGTTCTTGTTCTTGCATCATATCAGATTCATGTATATCCTTGAAATCTCCCTAAAATCAAAAAATCCAAAAACATCAAAAAATCCAAAATCCAAAAACATTCATAAAATCAAAAAATCCAAAAATAGGTCTAAAATCTAAAAGGGTCAAAAAATAGTGTTGTCCTATCGAACTAGGTTGTCTCTAAGCTTGAACATAGGCAAGGTTGATCTTTGATCATCCCCCGAGACACCCTAGGTCAGTCCTTTAGGAGTCCACCATAATAAGTTGGCAATTCATCATTTGTTGATATCTTCATCTTGTAAATTGGTCAAGTCGTCAGTTGAACTACATGGTCTTTGCATATATAATGCAAGCAAGGATAATATTTGATCAGCCCTCAAGACCCCTAGGATAGGTCTTTAGGTTAGGTTCTTGGTCAAAATCTCAAAAAACACCAAAAAAATAGAAAATTTTAAAAATCAAAACATTTGTAAAAAATCTTGAAAATCCCAAAACAACCTCAAAACATTGCAAAAATCCAAAAACATTCAAAAAACCCAAAAAATCATCCGTCCCATCTCATTTTCACCCGCAATAATCAATCACTCATAATAAATCAATCGTCGCTTTCACCCTTTGGCAAACCAATCAGAAACAAGTCTAGTAGGTTAAAAGTGTGTTCTCAATCGTCAAGGGTCTCAAGTCTAGGTCAGTAGGCAAACAAGTTAGTCAACTTAGAGTATCAATAGCCCATCATTCAGCCAATCCCAAATCATCTGATAACATCATGTCCTAGGGTTAATCCTTCCTACAATGGACATCAACATTAGACATCACCATAGTTTAGTCTTGGCTAGCTGTATCAAGAACATTAGCTTGTTTGTTTACTTGATCTATTATTTTGATTTATCTTATTACGCTCATTCCAATGACCTCTCAATGATGTCTAAACAAATAAAAATATTTAGAGAGAAAGGAATCGGGCAACGATCATTATAGT
Organism: Sequoiadendron giganteum; assembly: GCA_007115665.2. Classification (NCBI taxonomy): domain Eukaryota; kingdom Viridiplantae; phylum Streptophyta; class Pinopsida; order Cupressales; family Cupressaceae; genus Sequoiadendron; species Sequoiadendron giganteum. Next base: position 544,788,303 of record CM021106.1, read on the forward strand.
TTTATCTGCTATGCTTGTTGGGTGTTCTTGTAATATAACCTTGGTCATGCATACTTTTTTTGGTTTGTAGGAAAGGTGTTTTAGGTGTCTTGTTGACCACATAGGAAGGCTTTCCTTTCTATGTTTTGGTCTGAGATATTTGAAATATCTGAACTGTATTTTTAATAAGGTTTCATATGTCAAGTGTGAACAAGAGTACTCTTATCTGATTGTCAAGTCAAAGTCCATCACACTAGGTGTAATGCTATCCTGGTTCTTTATACCTTGATGCATCATACCTAGGTGTGTTATCAAACCTAAGGTAAGTAAGCCCTTTCAAAATCCCAATTCCTGATAAGCAAAAAATCATCACCATATCTTATTTTATAGAGAATGAACTTGTTGGATCCTCTTCTCATCATCTTATTTCTTCTTTCTTTTTTCCATGCTAACATGGTACCATGACAGTAAACCAAAAAACATCACTAATGCATTTATCCTGCACTCACCGATCGTCAGCATGCATATCATTGAATGGTCATTTCACATAATTTTCACATCAATACATGACACATCATAATCATTGCACAACATTAATCATTACACATCAATAGATATTCATATCATATGCATATCACATAATCAAAATATTGTCACATATCATAATCATTTACATTTCACATCATCGCATATAATTGCATAAATCATATCATACTCATGACATCCACATCATTAATCATAATCATCACATGACATAAAGCATATCATGGTTATTTCATATCACATCATCGTTGCATTATAAAAAAATGAATCATCATATAAGCATAACATATAAGTACATCCATATCACCGTATTTCATAATCATTACCACATGTTCCATAATCATTTTAGGTTATTAAGAATAATATAGATTTTTTATTCTGAATAATCTTAGGAATCATTGCATTCATATTATTATCACTTATCACAAATTACTGTATCCATGTCATAAATCATTTTTCATATCATAATCATTGTATCTGCATCATTAAACATAATCATTGCATATATCATAATTGTCGCCTATCATAAAGTCATTTCATTTACATCATTTCATATCACATAAGAAATTTTTTACATATCATAAATCATTTGCATAATCATTTTCGCATCATTAACATCATAATCATTTTTTTCACATAAATCATACCATAATCATTTGCATATCATAATCACATCATCACATAACATAAGCCATTCCCATATCATAATCAAATCATAAATAATTTTACATCACCTAGGTCATCACATGCATATTATGACATTTCCTAATCATTGCATGTCATAAACACATAATCGATCCATTTTGCACTTAGAACATCATATAGATTTTTTATTCTAAGCATCTCATAAATCATACATCTCATCATCATATCATCCATATATGCATAGAAAGATATGAAAATAAATGCATCCATAATCATTTTTGTAACATAAACATCTGCATAGCATAATCATACATCCATCCATAATTCATAAATAAAATAGGACACATCTCATAATGAATCAATCATATCATATATAAATATATCAAAATGTGACTATCATGGTAAAAATTAGATTATGTGTATGTGTATCAATCAAAATATACAATGCCCACAGGGCTATCAAAAACAAAGCCTGTGGATCTCAAAAAAAGAATAAGTGTCAATCAAAAAATATTGTGGTAGGTAGTCCTATTGGTTGCTCCCCTCGCCCTCATGTCTCTTAGTCTGGTCCTCTTCCTATCTCATCCCAGTCTGCTGGGAGTAATTTGGAACCCGAGCTGCTCTTGGTACAACCTATCGATAATACAACCAATAATACTTCGCCTCTCGTATGGCCTCACGATACATCTAAGATGAGATTGTCTTGCCCTGGGATGCAACAACCATACTCTCTAGCTGCTACCTACAACACACCTCCTGAGCCAAGTGAATTTATGAGGCTTGCCTTTGTTGCCTCTCCTGATCTCGCTTTTCCTTGCCCTAGTCCCTCTTGGCTGTCAAAGCCTATACCTAGGCTTGGAGCCCCTGAACCTGCCCCTGTAACTATTGTATATGGGCATCTCGTGGGTCTATTTGTGGTGGTTGTTGCAACTGGTGATCGCTCTATTGCTGGTCTCGGGCAGTGTCTGCTAACCCCTTTGCTCTGGATGATGTGGAGGTGGTCCTCCTCCTCCTGCATCTCCCTCTATAGGTATGCTTGGATCCTGTCCTCCTTGCCCTCGACCTACTATCCTGCCTTGAGGTCTTTGTCGAACAGGTGTTGCCCTTGGAACTTTCAATCTGAGAGGGGGCCTGACCCAATCATTGTAGGCATGTGTAGTGTTTGGATCCACCAGTCCCTATCCATAAGCCCATGGTCAGGCCACCAGTTGTCTAAAACTATCCACGACCTCGGTTGTGGGGATCGTTTGACCCCTTGTAGTCACTCGGGTGGACTGAGCAAAAATGGCCATATACTGATCATTAGGACGATATTGAACGTCCCCAAAATATCTAACTACCTTATTTGGTAGGTAGCACTCAATCATGGTGTGCTCTTGGCCCTACATCAACCTATCCTATCGAGAAAAGAATAGTTGCTGAGCATTGTCATACCAGGCTAACATCTGCAGTGAGGGCCTCCAATTGAAAACTCTCATCTCATTGTGATACCACCTCGGTACCTCGAAATTGTTGGATCATCAGGCTCAACATCAACAACTATAACAATGGGGTGAAGCATGCCAATGTGCTTGCAGGCCCAAATGTGTAGAAGTGTGACCCTGACCCCAATGCCTCAGCTGTCATAGTATGAAAACTCATGTAAATCATCATAGAGTGAGACCAACATCACTAGTCCCCATGCAAAAAAAGTCCTCCTAAAGAGAATTTTCTCCCAAGCTAGACCCCATCCTGGACTAAAATATCAGCCTCGCTGATCTGAGGTTACTAAACCTGATATAATTGTAGCCACAATCATCTCAAAAGTTGGAACTCGACCCCTATAGTACTCAAGGTTGATCTGCCCCTTAGTGAAAACAATCTCATTGGTCTGTATAATCTTAAAGCACAAATCTGTGTTGACATCTAGATTATAAATAACATGATCACCATGGATCGGCAATTGGAAGATCTGCCACACATCCTCCAGTGTCACAGTGGCCTTGCCAGTGGGAAGATAGAATGATGATGTCTCATTGTGCCACCTCTCAGCTAATGCAGTCAGCATAGCCAGGTGAGTCCTCACGATCAGTGCATAGGTGATGTACCATAAGCTGGTCATGCCAAGGTTCTCCTAGAGCAACTCGTGCAATCCGATCAATCTGTTGAGCACCGAGGGTCGATGCTCACATGAGTGAATGGGCTCTCTATCCTCCTGCACACAAAAATCCATGGCGTTAAGTTTCAAAAAAAGATGGGATCCTGTTTGGAGTTTTTTGACATTGAAACAGCATATGCGTCGCTATCCATAAATGTGTCACTATTTGCAAAATCCAAATAGCGATACTGGAACCCAAAAGATGCAAATCGAGTCGTGGCATCACTATTTTCTCACGCAACCCTGTTTGACTAGAAACCCTAAAATCCTAATTGGACTGCGGCGTCGCCATTTGCAGGGGCATTATCATTTGGCTTTTAGAACCCTAATTCCTAAATATGACGCGATGCCGCATTAAGAAAAGGCGGCATTGTGTGAACTTTAGTGTCACCGAATAAGCACCTTTAGCGTCGCTATATAGTGATGCTAAAGGTTTTGACCTTTTTGAGTGTAATAAATGAACCTAAAAATTGAAAGTAAAAATTGGGTAAGGATCACATACCACTGGTCCTCCGCTTGGAGGTCTCTAGTAGACTCGAACTCACTCAAAAATGTGTCGAGGAAGCACTTGTTGTGCCATCATCAGAGCTCAAAATGATGGAAAACTCAAGGTGTGAATGCGAAAATGAATGGAAAGTGAACCCTTGAGGGCCATTTAAGCATGAAAATTAGGGCCATTTAAGCATGAAAATTAGGGTTTTTTTGCCTCGTTTTGGCCATCCAACTAGGGTTTTGTGCCCTCGATCCCATTTTTGTCAAATGGAAGCTTGTTTCAGGTCTTTTTCTTGCGTTTTGGCATGTTTTGTGCATCTTGGAACCTTTCTGGACCCTTCGGGTAGTTTGTCATCTTTTTTCGAGATCTCCCCCAAAAATCCATTTTTTTGTTTGATCTCTCGAGGGGGTAATATACCAACATAATTCTTTCGCTAGGGCACAAGTGGGGCATTCGAAAAAGTCAATTTTGTTTTCGAATTTTGATCTCGACAAGGTTATTCTTTGAACCAACGTGATAGGCACATTGCTTCAAAGAGGGGCAAAATGTAGACACCAAAATCATCCTGATTGATATCATGCACCTGATCCTGATTTACTAACACCAGTTCTTCCTTGATCACTCCTTTACTAACCAATTAATTAAATAATCCTTATTTAATTAATTCATCATAATTCTTCCTTTAATTAAATAAATCATGTTATTTGATTAAATCATTATTCCCTTTTAATTAAATAAATCATTTTATTTAATTAATCTTAATATTTCCTCTTTGATTAAATAAATGTTTGGAGTTTTTTGACACTGAAACATCATATGTGTCACTATCCACAAATGCCTCACTATTTGCAAACTCCAAATAGTGATGCTGGAACCCCAAAGATGCAAACCGAGTCGTGGCATCGCCATTTGCTCATGCGACCATGTTTGACTGGAAACCCTAAAAGCCTAATTGGACCACGACGTCACCATTTGCAAGGGCGTCATCATTTGGCTTTTAAAACCCTAATTTCTAATTGTGACACGATGCCACAATAAGAAAAGGTGGCATTGTTTGACCTTTAGCGTCACCGAATAAGCACCTTTAGCGTTGCTATATAGTGACGTTGAAGGTTTTCACCTTTTTGAGCATAATAAATGCACCTAAAAATTGAAAGTAAAAATTTGGTAAGGATCACATACCATTGGTTCTCCACTTGGAGGTCTCAAGTAGACTCGAACTCACTCATAAATGTCGAGGAAGCACTCTTTGTGCCCTCGTCAAAGCTCAAAAGGCTGGAAAACTCATGGTGTGAATGGGAAATGAATGGAAAGTGACCCCTTAAGGGCCATTTAAGCATGAAAATTAGGGTTTTTTTGCCTTGTTTTGGCCATCCAGCTAGGGTTTTGTGCCCTTGATCCCATTTTTGTCCAATGGAAGCTTGTTTCAGGTCTTTTTATCATGTTTTGGCATGTTTTCGACATCTTGTAACCTTTCTAGAACCTTCAAGCAGTTTGTCATCTTGTTTTGAGATCTCCCCCAAAAATCCAAATTTTTGTCTGATCTCTCGAGGGGGCAGTATACAGCATAATTCTTTTGCTAGGGCAATAGTGGGGCATCTGAAAAAGTCAATTTTGTTTTTGAATTTAGATCTCGGCAAGGTTATTCTTTGAACCAACGCAGCAGATACATTGCTTCAAAGAGGGGAAAATGTAGACACTGAAATCATCCTGATTGATATCATGCACCTGATCCTGATTTACTAACACCGGTTCTTCCTTGATCGCTCCTTTACTAACCAGATAATTAAATAATCCTTATTTAATTAATTCATCATCATTCTTCTTTTAATTAAGTAAATCATGTTATTTGATTAAATCATTACTCCCTTTTAATTAAATAAATCCTTTTATTTAATTAATCTTAATATTTCCTCTTTGATTAAATAAATCAATTTTTTTTTAATCCTAATGTTCCTCTTTTAATTAAATAAATCAGTTTATTTAATTAAATCGCATTCCCCCTTATTTTATTAAATATAACATCACCCCTTTTAATTAAATAAATCAAACTTTATTTAATTAAAATTTCCATTATTCCTCTCATTTGATTTAAATAATCTAAAAATCTAAATCAAGTGTCAAATCAACTAATTTCCATCTAATTTAATTAAATCCTAATTAACTCTAACACTAATCCATCAAATCCTCTAGATTTTGCATCTTGCACAAGTAAATCAATTTAATTGATTTATTAAATCCTCATTTTTTATTCAAAAGGGCATCTTTTTGGAATATTCCTTCATTTTGAAATCTCCCTCCAAAGGGACTTGTCCTCCAACTTGGCATTTATATATAGTACAAGTCCTTTTTCTTGAGCCAAGTGGCATTAACTCCTTCACATCCCCTTGTGCAAGCAAACTTTCAAATTTCAAATATCCACCTAATTGCATTTATTTGCACATTCACCAAAATATGCTCATTCCTCCTCTACTAGCATGTTGACAAGTGGCACCTTTCCATTGGCTCATGTTTAGTCCCATATTCATCGCATTTTATCATTCCTCCATCATTCTCTCTTATAAATAGAGGGTCTATCTATTGGTTTTAGGGTCCACAATCCATGCAAGCTTACTCTACTCAATTTCATTCACAACTTCATCCATTTTCATCTAAGTTTCATAGTTTTTTTTATCAATCTTATCAAGGTTATTGTCAAATTGCATCAAGGAATTGGGAAAGGGCTATTTTCCATATCAAAATAGCACAATTCCCCCTATGGGATAGTGGTTTGAATGTTTAAGAGAAAGATTTGATAGTTTTTTATTGCTTATCTTTGTTTTACTTATTGTTCTTGATGTTTAAATGGATTTCATGAGGAATAATTATTGTAGACTTGTTCTATGACTAATACTATGTTGTTTGATGATATTTGAATAGGTCTAGGATAACCATTCACAACTACATCATTTAGTATAACAAAAGTTGGCACCACTATCTTATATAAGGCCTCTTGGAGCAACTTGTGGTATGTAGGTGAAGTTTGTATCAAGTCCAAAAGAGAGATCATGGCTTGAGCAGTGCAAAGTTTCTCAACAAGATCATACTCTTTACCCACATGTTAGGGGAGATGTGGCATGGAGGGAAGATAAGGTTGAGGAAATGGAATGGAAGTGGGAGTGGTTTGTGCTTGTTTAGGTAGTTTTTTATTTTGAGTAAGTTGTATGTGTGAACAACTACATGATAATTAGGTTTCTATGACACATTAAGTGGTTTTCTAAAGTTTGGGATATGTCAAATAGTAAGAATATGTTTAATTTGTGGTTGAGCGATATTAGGATGAAGATGTCCAATAATTTTTAGTTTAGGAAAAATCTTGGTAGAGGGTAAAGTTGTGAAAGGAACATCTTTTAGGGGGTATTTTATTAATGACACAAAATTAAGCATGAAATTTTGTTTGGTTGTTGTCCTCAAAGGAAAGCCAAGTAGGTTGGTCAATATTTTGAAAACTTTTTCTATGAGGTGCAATGGTTTTTAGGGTAATGTAATGAATTATGTGAATTAGGGTCAAATTGATGATGTACAATAAAATATGGGAATTTAAGAACAAACTATCAGGAACAAAAAATAAATCTAGGCAAAGCAAAAATTAGGATAGAAAATTGAAGCCAAAGTGACAAGATAGGGGCATTGGGTGCCCTATTCTAGGAGTACAAGGATTTAATGTTTCAAATCTTTCTCGAATGTAGCAGTGTCTATAGGTCCTTTTTTATGAAAACCTAAGTTAGAAATTTTCCAGAGCTTGGAAAATCAATATGCCCTAATTTGTTGATAAGAAGCACATGAAATCATGAAATAGGTATTTTAAGCATTCAAAGCACCTGATAGGTCAAATCAAATTCACACATGAACTCTCTTAGGAAGAAGATAGAGGAATTTGGTGACAAAATAGAAATACTGATGAAATACTGGAAGAAGATGCATTTTTGCAAAGAGAAAAAGTGTTTTGAATGCTTAATTTTTCCAAAGAAAACAAGCAAATTTTGCAAATGTAATTAAGATATTTAAATTTAATTCCTTGAAAAAATAAATTAGATCTAGAATGATGTAACAATCAATTTTTTTTTCAAAACATGGTCTCAATTGGGTTCACTAACATGTTAAATTTGTGGTGAATAGAGAGGTGCAATGCATTAATCTCAAAATTTAAACATACAATGAATGCACATGAGCAACAAGATAATCAAATAACCTAATGCTTGATAAAATTACAAAATTTATGCTATGTAAATAAGAAAAACTCCAATTGTAAGAAGCATCGAGTTCACCAAAAAAAATAAAAATGGGAAAGTAATCCTAGAGATCTAACTAGCAAATTATCTTATATCTATTTTTCTCTTTGCCTTAACATTGGAACACAAAGTAACTAGGGGTTGATGATTGGATAAATACCTCAAAGGAGAGACAATTGAATTTAAAGTTGTGTTCCTTTGTTGAAAAGAGGGTATATTTGATGTGATTTAATTAACCTAATTGACATTATCCCTAGATCTAGAAATATGAATGATCACATAGACAAAAATAGGTATAGATCTAAGATGTACAGATAGAGAAGCACCTATGGATGAAAATTGAGCCTAAAATGTAGGGACAAGGGTGATAGGAACCCTATTCTAGGTATTTTGGATTGTTCTAAGCTTTTGGTAACATGTCATAGTTTTTTCTCTAGCCTTCTCCAACTTGTTATTGATAGAATTTTTGAATTTGACCTCCACACATAAAAATTTAGAGGGAAAATTTTGTGTTGTATAGGGGATTGCTTAAGTCAAACCCCAATTTCAGTATCTCCACCTCCACAACAAAAATAATAATAATGGTAAATAGTGTGTTCCCTTGTTGTGGCAGAGGAAAAGTAAATAATAATGATTACAATAAATTAATTTAACATGAGATAATGTAACCTTAGGCATGAAATTGATGTTGAAGTGAAATCACACCATAAGTTTCCATGAGGAGTTGATGCCAAAGAATGATTGAATTTCCATGAAAACCTACAAGGGTTAGTCCATATAACACAATAGAGAGTTGTATCAAGCATGTAGAGAATAAGTCGCATGTATCTTCACAATTTTCTCATAACAATTGTTCACAGTTTATAATAGACTGTAGATGGTTGGTAGATGTTCAAATGAGAGTGAAAACTTGTTTATATATGCATCTCAATAGATTTTTTTAGACTTAGGCCAACTTGGGGTCATTTTAAAACACCAAGTCCAATACTCAAGTGATAAATTTTAAAAAACACATCCTTAGGACTAGGGCACCCAACTCTAGTGTTCAAGACTTTTTGGAACCAAAAACTTGAGATGTCAAGGAATTAAATGTATTTTCTCGATCTAGACCCAAAATGGTCAACTTATGAATATAATTAATTGTATGTGCATAATAAGTTATCAAATATAGTGTGAAATTGTTGGGCCTAACAATTTACGATGCCACACACACTTGCAACCTTGTCCCACTAAAAATGTTTTGATGTTAAGACCTATCAAACCAAATATGTAGTAGATGAAACTATGAAAAAGCTCAAAGAAAGACTTATAAAAAATGTTTTATTTTGGTTCTTGGTATTGAAAACATAGAGACCTTTTTCCTATATTTATAAGATGAGCTCCATTCTATTAACTCTTGCTATTATTACAACTCATGGTTGGGCTATACATTAGATGGATATGAAGAGGGGTGATCCGACAATAGTGGTTTACAATTTTTGGCCAAACTCGACACTGAAATTATTAGTTTTAACTAAATATTCACATTTGGGCACCTATAGCGGCTAAACCATGAGGAATTTGAAGATGATGCAAACTAGAGTCTCATCACATTTTGTTTGTAGATTCTAGAAATATTGTTTTCAAAATTTTTGGAATCAGATTGCAATTCTCTTTCCATCTCCCACGAAAACTGGTTTTTTTCATAAAACAACATTTTAAAAAAGTGATGCACACCGTATAACGCATAACTTTTTTTTTCCATGAAGGATAAAATTCTAATTATTTTGAATTTAGATTTGTTACTTCGATATCTAGTGCTTCCACTTGGTTAGATAATTTTTTATCGAATATTTTTTATTTAATCAAGTTTCAAATTCAAACCAATTAGAATTCAGACATAGCGCGACTATATAACGCGTAACTATTTTTGTATATATTGAAATTCAATTTTTAATTTTTGTTGGATCAAGGACTTCAATATCTAGTGCACTCATATTTTCAAATTTTTTTTTTGATAATCTGCTATTTTTCCACATGTGCAGAACAAAGACCTTCATTTTCGATGAAAAACCTATGTTTAATAAAACTAATAAAAAAAATACATAATAAAACCAAAACATATTAAAATTATATTCGTTGGATAGCTCGCTCTAAGGACTACTTGATTCCAGTTGGGTTTGTGAAGATTCCTCCATTTTCATCCTCAACCCGAGCTTCGAAGTGCCAGAATTTAGGTTTTTTTTTTGTGTCAGAGGGTGGGAAGGTGGGATAAGGGGGGTTCGAGCGAACCTAAGGGGTTACGAGTGAACCTAAGGGGTTTGAGCAAACCCCCTTCCCACAATAGGAATTGTGGGCTCCCACATGCAAAGGGGTTCACTCGAACCCTGGTTTGAGCGAACCTCTTTGGGGTTCACTCGAACCCTGGTTTGAGCGAACCTCTTTGGGGTTCATTCGAACTTAGAGTTCACTCGAACCCCCCAAAATGATTTTTTTTTTAGTGGGTCATGTTTTTGGAATTTTTCCTTCCTCACTCTAATTGTAAACCACTTTTGTTGGTTCACCAAGAGTACATTTATTCACAAGGATATTCAAAAGGATATTTACATGGAATAGCTATAGGGATTTTTTCAAGATTATTCATTGGTTTGTAGGTTGAGGAAGTCTATATATGACATCAAATAGGCCTCTTCAGCTTGATATGATATAATCCTTTTTTTTTTTTATCTTAGTTGGATTTTGTAGATGCCACTCACATTTGAATTTTTATATATTGTAATAGGATGACTCATTTTCTTATTTTTCTTTATGATGATGAATTTATCATTACAAGGAGTTCATCATCCATGATTGCTAGATTAAAATCTTCTCAACATGATAAATTTTGTATGCTTGACTTAGACCCTTTGCATTACTTTCTAAGGATTGAGATTAGTTAGTCCTCTTTTGTGATCACTCTTTCTCAGTCCAACTATAGTCTTGATCTACTAGCTCGATTTAACATGGTTGACTATAAGCCTGTACTAATTCCCTTTTTCTCTAGAGTCAAGCTTGAGGCAAAGTGTTTTACTCCACTAGTTGATGTCACTTTACATTGTCATCTTATTGCGAGACTCATCGATATGGCTCACACTCACCTTGAAATTGTTTTTGTAATTGAAATTGTTTCACAATTTATGTAAGAATAACATGAGGTTCACTGAGAAGCTACCAAGCATATCTTGCATTACATACAAGGGACTCATCAACATGAGATTCACTATGTAATAAGTACATGACTATACTTGGTTGGATATATAAATTTTGATTGGGCTAGTGATCTTGATGATTGTAATTCCACATTTGGCTATTGTTTTCATCGTGGTTCAAGACCCATTTTTTGGTAGAGAAAGAAGCATCACGCTACTTTTCTTTTTTCGATTGAGGCTGAAAATCGAGGAGCTATTAATGTTTCCACTAAGGCTATTTGGCTTTACCATTCCTCAACCATCTGCCCTCTTTTGTTACAATAATAGTTCCATCTAGATTTCAAAGAACTTGGTTCAACATTAATGAACCAAGGACATTGAGATCCATATACACTATAATAGGGACCTAATTCAAGAGTGGCTCATTGGTTTGTGGTATTGTCCTACAACAGAGTAGGTTGCACATATCTTCACAAAACCCTTCATTGAGAGTAAGTATCATCATTTCCAAGCTTTCTTGGGTGTGTGAGACATTTCTTCAAGGGGCTCACTTGACCTTCTCTCTTCATTCTCTCTTATGCTCGGGGGATTTTTTCTATGAGGTTTGGTCTTTCCCATCTTCTAAAGAGCACTTTTCTTATATTTTCTCTTTTAGGGAGGATTTTTACCCCATTGAGTTTTCTCCTTTTTTTTGTGAGAGATTCATGTGTACATGGGCACCACATTAGGCCTTGTAGCTAGGATCCATCTTTGTATATTTTTCATATTTTATTTTATTCTAAGTTGCACTTATCAGGGCTGTTGATTATTTCTTGACTAGCTCCACTATTGGATCTTTTTCACACCTTATCACTTAAGTTTAATTAGGACACTTTTAGTTAATTCTTATTTTAGGTCTCATATCATAAGATTTAGACACTTGTCATATTCTTATGTTCTCCTATGTCTCACCTTAGTCTATATAACCAAGATTCTCTCACACATTGCATATACATTAAATATTTACATTCTTTGATAGGAATACAATTTATTCTTGTCACATTGATCTTTTGAGTACTATGTGCTTTCATTAGGCCTCTAGATCTTGGTTGGCTCTCTTCATAGCCAATTCTTACGCTTTGTTTGGTCTAGTCGTTTATGCCTTCTCTTCATTTACAAATCTCTAGCTAACAATTTTGACTTCATCATTAGTCTTTAAAGATTGGTGATCCCTCAAATTACTTTTCAACAACCAAGGTTTGTTATTATTTACTTCATCCATTAATCCTTTTGAAGTAGGTGACATATCTTTCTCCATTCTTACTTATCTAGCCACTTCCTTTAATTTTCTTAGGGCATGATAACAATAACATAATAAAAAATTTAATCTTTAAAAAGCTAATGGAAGTTACAAATGGTTTTCATGTCCCTTGTCTCTTTGTTTGTAACTTCTTTTTTTCAAGTATTTTCTTTAATGTGCAATTGTTTATCGCTTCTCTTTTACTTATGTGTTCAACTGTCTACTACTACATTCAAATGTCTATTGCTTCTCTCTTACTTTTACATTCAAGACCCTAGCTCTTTCCTTGAGTTTTCCTTTTCCAAACTCTAACGACCTTTTGTTTTTTACTCTTTTTTACATCAATAAATATCTATGAAACATTTAATATTATATTTTTATTGTTTTTTAAAAGAAATGAAAATCTTTACTTTGTGGACCATGCCCATCTAAAAGCTGTCACACCCAAAAATCTCTTTTATTCTAAATTTATTACATTACAAACAAATTTCCAACAACCCTTCTATTATTTTTAATAATTATATGGACAATGGAACCTTGGAAATTGTCTTTGTGAACCTAATAAACCTCAGCTTTCAAACTCAATCATTTAGTCGCTGAAACTTTTTCAGTACAGCATTATAAAATGCAAAGAAAGTCAAAAAAACAGATGTGAAGGGAAATGCCTTTCCATCTCCGCCCGCTAAGAAGATTGCGTTCTCTGAATCCCTCGGTGAAAAAGAAATTAACGTATGGGGATTTTCTCAATTTAGCTAGGCTCTACAGTGTGGGGTGAGGCGTTTGAGAAGCGATGTGGCTTTCTTCTTCAGTCGAGATGAACCCGTGGAAGTCGCCATTTGCAGGGGCGGAATAATGCTCTCCGCCAGTCGTTTCTCCATGTCCTCCCCACCGCTGCGACACATGGCTGACATCAGTGCAATTGAATTCTCTTTTTCTTTGTCGGATCCAACCCTAATTAAATCAGCCAAAACCGGAATGACTGCTTGGTCGCTGCTCGTAATCTCCTGAAATCCTTCCGCGCAGCCAGACAGTAGGGAGAGTAGAGCAAGAGCATCAGCTGTTACGCTGTCGCTCGCCTGCTCCACGTCCCCTCTTTTCACAATCAGATCCAACAGCATACCCACTACACCGGCTTTCAAAACAGCGGCCTTGTTGCCGTCGTAGACTGAAAGGTTGAAGAGAGCTGTGACGGCGTCCTTTTTACCTCTAGTTTTGCCTTCTTGAAGGAGGGTCACCAGCGCAGGAATGGCCGCAGCCTTGGCGCCAATAGTAACCTTGTAATCATCCATCACAGAGACACTGAAAAGCGTGGCAGCAGCGTTCTCTCGTGCAACCATGGTGCCGCCCTGTTGTACGACTCCCACAATGCCATCCACAGCACCTGAGGCAGCTATTATGAGGGCTTTATTGTTGTCGTTGATGGAGAGGTTCAGGAGCGCAGTTACGGCGTTTTCCTGAGCCCTGGAGTCCGAAGAAGATAAAAGAGGCACCAGGAAAGGGATGGCCCCAGCCTCAGCTATGCACTTGCGAAAGTTCGTCGCGCGCTTGGCCAGGAGGCGAAGTTCGTAAGCCGCCTTTGTCTTTACCTGGAGAGAGCCTGTAGCGAGTTTTCCGACCAAGAAGGCGGCGGTCATTTTGACGGCATCTTCTTCTGCAGTAGCAGCATTTGTGAGATGAAAGGGCACATTGTGACGGTCACACCACTGGCTGACGAGGCTCCGGAGGGCGTAATTGGGAATGAGAGCCGGATGGCGCGGAAGCTTCTGACCGGTGAGCGGACAGGTATCGTGGCCCGAATCAAGCCATTCGGAGATGGAGAGCCGGTCGTAAGTGTGTCCCGATGGCAGAATTACGGGATCCCTCATCAGATCCAGCGATATCGGGCACTTCAATTCGTCAGGGACGTTCGAATAATAACGATCATTCCCCTTGCCCGCAAAACGACTGGTTGCGTAACCCGATCCCGCTGCATCATGAAAGGTCGGGGAACACGGCACTAGGTCACAGTCCTTATCTTCTGGTTCCTCTTCTTCTCTTTCGAACAAGACTGTTTTGGAATAGACAACCAGGTCGATCAAGCTCCGTAATCTGTCCATGGCATAGGGTGCGGCATCTGTGCCGGCCTGCAGTGCGATTTGGTCCTGCAGTTTCCTGATCTCGCTTCTGCATTTGGAGAGGCTTTCGAGACCGAGGCTGAAAAACAGGCTCCTCAGCTTCTCCACATCCGGCGGCGCGCCCTTGTCCTTGTTCTCCAACCTTGCCACGGCCTCCTCCAACTCACGTACCAGGTTCGACTCCTCTTCGTCCCGCTCAGGAATGTTTCTGGCATGTATCCTTACCAACTCCACGTGCTCCAGCACCTCCCTCGATACGGCCAGCAGCTCAAGCGGCAGTATCTCCAGCGCCTTGGCCATGTCCCGTGTGATTTCCTGCAACCTTCGCGACACAGAGCCGGCCTCCATGATGTCCCACACGCAGCTGGTGCTCCTGTCTTGTAATAAGTCCTTGGTCTTGCGTATTACTGTCAGGAGCGCTCTCAGACTCGCCATCGCTGAAGGAGGTATGACCACTTCCTTTTCGTTAAGCTCGTGGAAGAGTAGAGATAAGAGGTTTATTCTTCGAGTGATGCAAGCCACATGCTGCGTATGATTCCATAATTTTGGTTTCTCTAACAGATCCAGTTCCCTGGAAGCGAGCAGCAGGGATCGAACTAGACACGAGGATACTTGATTTGTGAGATGGGGGCTCGAGACCTGTGGAGGCAATTTGATTTCCCCCAATCTCTCCAGAAGAGGAAGCCTCGAGGACCTATACTTTGTTTCCATTGCAATGTCATTACTACCGCTTGGGGTTCCTGCCGTATATAGACAACTACGCGCTGGAAATTGACCGAGTATTATTAAGCTTATGTAGGTCGACTGTCTCAATCCTGTATATTAAAATGAGACTGGAAAGACTTCATTGACTTGGTTATATGTCCCATGTAAATCTTTTAAGAAGTTGAAATGATGTAAATGTAAACTTATGTCGAAATTACAATGTACTGGTTAATTAAATAAGATTCCTCCATATTAAATGTGGAAAGTAAAGGTGTCCTCGCCCTTACAACAGAAAAAACGTGGTCGTCTAAAAAGTAAATAAAAAAGTTAAAATGAATGATGGACCTCTTTTTTTTCCATTCTACTAAATTAGAAAAAATCTGAACTACTAAAACTTTGATTGTTAAGTAAAGCTCAATATAAATAAGATGCTGGATATTTTTAAAGTTAATAGTTGATGGGCTAAACTGATTTTTCAGTTTTATGTTTTTTTTTTTCATTTTTCATGTTTTAAAATATTAATGTTTTTTTTTAAGATTTCATGTAAGATATAAAAATATTTTCAATGTATTTATTTATATTTGTACATTTTAAAGGATGAAGCAAAGAGATTTATTAGTATATTGTAGAATGTTCGATTTTTTACAATGTTTTTTTATTTATAGGACTGATTTTTTATTTGGAAGGGTTTTTTTTGATAAAAGTAATGCATATTGCCTTTGCTTTCTATTTATTCTATCATTTCAAATTTTATATGCACTATTTCTATTGTATAGATTTATTGGATTTTTGTTTAACATAAAATTGGTCATTATTGTTACATAAATTGAGATGGTTTCTAGTATATCAACTAAAAAATTTAAATGTAATTTACCATAATTTGACATAAAGATAAAATCATATTAAAATAGAAACAAATTACAAAGTGAGTTTTCTAGTCTTAAAAGGACTCTTGCACACCAATTTCAATAAATCTGAAAAATCCAATCACACATCACATGTTTGCCATCTTAAAAATCCAAATTTTTTCTAGATTTTTTTCTTTGGTTTCTTTATAACTACAAGGAAGAGGTCTTATGCATTTTTCTCTAGAGCACATATTTTTTTAGATGATTTGACATTTTTTATTAAAGTGATGTGACTAATTATTTAAACAAAAATCAAGAACTCAGAAGTAGATTTGTCTGGGAAGTTGACCTAATATTCCTTCATTTAGGTTTTTATTTGGAAGCCCAATTTTACAATAGGTGGGGAAGATATTTTTACACATTCAAGAGGATATTTGTAGGGCTTACATTTTGAGATTTTCAATTAAATTATTGATTTTAAAATTGAATTATCACATCTTTATATTTTCATGTAGAGATATTTCTTATAATGGTGGTAAGGGGGAGAAGCATATGATGTGGTGGTGATAAAAGAAAAACTCTTCAATTTTACCTTAAATTGATAGATGTTTACATACCAAAGTATGAATATTTAATAATAAACATGACATTAAAGTGATGTTATTTACTTATAAAATAGTTATTAAGTAAAATATAAAGTAAATAAATAAACCACCAGGTTATGCTATATTAATTTTATGTTCATTTCCCTATAATTGTATGATTAGTTTAATTTATGCACATACCTCCTCTTATAAATTATTGTAGGAAGTGTATTCCACACACATCCTTCCTTTCATTTGGTATTAGAGCTTGATTACATTAGATTCTAAGCATTAGGGACAAATAGCTTTTACACTAATCTTGGATTGAATGAGAGCCTTGTAAAAAATTTTTTTTTACAAGAAAAATATCGACATGCATATCAATGATAGAGACAAAGAAGTCTATGAGAAAAATATTTAATAATTAGAATCTCAAGATGGAGGACATTCTCATAGATAGAGATCTATGGGTTGTAGTGTTTAGATCCAAACTTGACAAAGTGAAACAAGAAGTTTGAGACATATTAGATTGACAAGTTAAGGGTCTCATTAGAATTTCTTTGTTGAATTTAGTGTTGCTAAAATTTATATGAATAGACTATTATTGTGAATCTTTGGAAGTATCTAAGTGAGATTTATTATAGTAAACACTATTTTCTTGAGAAATATTTTGTATACCATCAAGATGGAGGATGATTTTTTGGTTGAACATCTAAATGTTTTCAATATGAGTGTGGCCTAATTGCACTCCATTAGAGTGAATATGGAGAAGGATGATTGGTGTATGACCTTTCTATCTTATTTCTTATATTCATAGTACCACCTTGGTATAGCTATTGGAAGAATTATTCAAACAAGTTGAAAATTGATGTGATGGTGGCAACATTGATTTTAGAAGAGATGCAAATAAATAATTATAAATTTGTTAAGGAAGAAATATTTTTCTATGGAAGATAGAAAGAGAAAGGAAAGAAGAAGGGAAATATTTAAGGCATATCTAGATCAAAATCTAATGGAAGATCTAAATATCCTTTTAAGACCAAGGAAAAAATGGAACTACAACAAGCCTATCCATTTTATAAGAGATTGAAAATAAGAGAAAAATAAGAAGAGTGATTTTGATGAGTCTAATAAGTCATCTGAATATGATGGGGATGGATTTATCATGGCCTTGGCTACACATGCATCACATAGTGTATGGTTAATAAACTTTGGTGACTCTTTCCACATGACCTCACATTGGGTTTGGTTCTCTAAATATAAATAATATGGTCATGGAAAGGTCTACCTTCAAGATGATTCTCATCTAAAACTTTTTAGTAGTGGGAGAATCTTGAATTTGATCCTTGATGGATGAGTGAAGGGGATCAATTATGTAATAGATATCCTTGGTTTATTAGGGAACCTAATTTAGTACTTGTAAACTTAATGATTCTTGTTTGTAGGTGTATAGGAGTGAATTTGCACCCCTTATACAAATTCCCATTTCACACATCCTCACCTTAGAAAACCAAATCTGAAGGCAAAATTCCACATAAGCCCGCTGCCTTCATTCCACTTGGTGTTCGTTTTGTGTGTCGGTAGAGGAATAACTGTCAAGGATAACTGTGAGGTGCACTTACAACCCTAGTAGATTCCCATGTCTGATTCTTGCAAAGGCATTACACTTCCCATTGGAAGTCGATTTATAATGCCCCCTTTGACCAATCGACTTGAATATGGCCATTTTCCTTCATCATCTCCTTTAAATTCACTATTCATTCCCTCATTTAAATGATCATTCCACAAACTTTAAGCAGCTCCTTCACAATCTCTTCAAGCTCCAAGCATTGAATTCACTCTCAAACAAAATTCTTGTGCTCCATAGCAGCAATATCAACACTCTGTCAACTTTGTAGAGAAAGTGTGGAACCAACACCATTGCAGCAGAGGCTTGAGTCCTCTCATTTTCTCCCCCATTAGCTAGTGAGCTATTGGTGGAGGTGGTGAGCTTTCTACTCCTCTCCTCTATGATTTGGTTGAGTAGCATAACACTATTTTGTAGTGCTTTAGTGCTCTTTACTTCATTTCCTGCTTTATCATACCTTTCTCCATTATCATCATCTTGGTTTTCCGTGGAGGTGAGAAAACCAAAATGGGGGTTTGACCGAGGTAGACCCCTATATAGTCGCCCAAAAAATTTCCTCTCTCTTGTGTGCAGGTGGAAGTATCTTGGAGCTAGCTGGTGAACAAACATCTTTGTGAGATCATCCTCCCTATCCTTACTCTTGTTTATTTTCTTTATCATATTCATACATACATTATCTATGTCATAGTGTTTTTTTGTCCTTTCAAATGTAGCTAGCTAGGTTGTTAGTCTATTTTCTTGATTTCAGCCTTGTCTCTTTAGTCCTCTAGTCGTACAGATGCCAGTGCACCTGAGAGATGCCAACACGCCACGTTGTCATCCCAGAGCCATGCTTTCATCCTCAAACAAAGAGCCTCCTAAGACACGGTGTTGACCCTGAAAATTTAATCGCTTAGCCCCATTTTGAGTCTTGGCTCTGTTGAGTGGTCAAAGGACCTTATAGTCCTCATCATTCTTTTCCTATGTTTCTTAACACTCCCTTAAGTTGAGGTAAGTTAGGGCAGCCCTCTACTCTCGGCCCTTTGTGACCTAGGGCCTTGATGTGGTTGGTCCTCCTCTCTTACAGTAGGTTATTTTCTCAAGTGTAGGGTACAAGATAGTGACAGGAGTTATGGTACTTGCTAATGGAGCTCACAAGGGCACTCTATTTTAGCTAGATGCATGCATGGATAAGAATAATAGATCATCTATTCTTGTAATGAATGGATCTATAAAATATTTACTTTCACCATTAGAACCAATAATAAAAAGGAGTGTTGCATCCACTTTTGATGATCATGCTTTCTAGGTACCTAAGGGTTCTCATGCTTTGGATTCTAAGCTACTAGCTAAGAAGACAATATTATGGAACTAAGGGATGAGCCACATAGATGAGAAGAGCCTAAGGGCCCTAAAAATAAAAGCCTTGTTGAGAGATTAGCTTATTTTAATATTAAATGTTATTTTTGTGAGTATTGTATGCATATGAAAAATAGAATCAAATCCAAATTTAATCTAACTTTTAGAAATATTCTAGGGTGTTAGATATAACCTATTATAATGTATTTGGTCTTTTTAATATTTAAAATTTGTATGTTCTGTATCTTTCATTGATGACTATAGTAGAAGGACATGGCATATTTTCTTCCAAGTAAATCTAAAATATTTAATTATTTTAAATAGTATGGAGTTCTCGTAGGGAATCAAAATGGTAGGAATATTAATCTTTTGAATAATGATAATAGTAGTCAATTTTATTTAGTATATTTTAATAAATTATGTAAGGATCATGAGATAAATTGACATAAAAAAAACTCTATAAATATCTATATATAATAGGCTTTTAAAAATAATAAATATGGCATTAATAAAGAGGGCTAGGAATATGTTTAGTGGATCTAGATTAGATTTCTTTTTGTAGAAGTGATTTCAATGGCTTGTTATCTAATTAATAGGTCTCTTATATTAGCTCTTATATAGATGACACCTACAAACCTATATAGTTAAAGAAAAAAGGATTTTATTGAGACATATTCTAATCTTTGGTGACAATGCATATTTGCATGTTCTTAGGTAGAATAGGTCTAATTTAGAGAATAAGGATATAAAATGCATCTTGATTTGCTATGGTGTTGATTCCAAAGTGTACAAGATTTGGGATCCTATGGTCAATTATTTTGTTTCTCATTTTTTTTTCTTTATAGAAGTTAAACCTTCTTCCACAATATTATAACCAAAAAAGGATACAAAGAAATATGTGATTCAACTACCCCTAATAATTAATAAGGTTGAACTAGAAACCCATGAAGGAATTAAAGAAGAGGTCAACTCAACTTATATATCAACCAAATATGTCCAATCCTCATGGTTGGAGGTGTATTTTTGGTTTGATTACAAATGTATATGAACCTATAACCATGAATGAGACATTGCGTATGGATGATTCTTAGTTCTAGAGTGACTATGGATGAGAAGGTGGTTATATTAAAGAACATTTATACATGGGGCATAATACCTTTATTTGAAGGTTGGCATCTTATTGCCTATAAACATATGTTCAAAAGGAAGATTAGTTTTGAGGATAATGTTAAGAATTATAAGGCTAGATTGATTGTGAAGGGATATTCTCAAGTTGAGAGAATAAATTATGATAATATTTTCTCTCTTATTTCTAAGTTGGCATCCATTTAGTTATCAATATCTATTACAATAAATTTTAACCTTGAGATTGAGAAAATGGATATAATGTTTCTTTCTTGATGATTTGTAGGAAGAAATTTACATCACATGGCTAGAGCACTAAATTGATTTATTGAAGGAATCCTTATATGATCATAAGTAATCACCATTTATAAGATCTAAATTGGTTCATTGAATCTATTAGAATATGGATAATGATCATTTTATTTTTATCACATTAATTTTTTATGATATGTTGTTCAATAATGGTAAGGACACAATTTATGAATTGAATTCTTATCTTTCACCATAGTTTGAGATGAAAGACTTAGGGGATATTGGGTTTATCTTGGGTATGGATATTAAAGGAAATATAGTAAACAAAAACAATTGGCTGGTACAAAGTAAGTATATGAACTCAGTGTTTTAGATGTTCAACAGGATAGGTTGTAGACCATTGCGTGTTCATATTTCAATGGGGACTAGGTTATTACTATAATAGTTTTTAAATTTTTTCCTAGTGAGATGGAGGATATGTCCAAATTACCTTATGCTAGTTTCATTAGGACATTTATGTAAGCTATGATTTTTATAATACTATACATCACCCAAGTAGAATGAGTATTGAATTGATTCATGAATAATCCCAAATGAGTACATTGGGATGTAGTGAAGAGGGTCTACAAATATTTGTAGGTACCTCCAAGTACTCTATGTTTTATCATGGTAATTTTGTAGGAGCTTGACACCTAGTGACTATTTATAGATTTATGGATTGAAATTGGGTTGGGAATGATGATAATAAGAAATCCACTAGTGGATACATTTTTACTATGTTCGATGTCCAATTAGCTAGATAGGTAAGTGAAAAATATGATTTCTTTTTTCCATTTTAGAAATAGATTACATGAAAACAACCCATGGTTATAAGAAATTCATTTGTCTTAGAAAACTATGTTTAGGTGTGGGGTTGATTTTAGGAGCTACTATAGTCTTATATGATAATTAGAGTGTCATATGCTTAGCAAAAAACTTAAGCTTTCATGCAAGGAAAATTCATATTGACCTCTAGTACTATTTTATTTAGGACATGGTAGAGGATGGGAGGGTAATTCTAGAGAAAGTTGACACTTTACAAAGTATTATAGATACATTGTTGAAGCTAGTAAACAGATAAAGGTCAAGGTAGTGTTGTGAGTCTATGGGTCTCTTAGGTCCTAGTAATAGTAGATTTATATAAATTTTATGTTGTTTGGTATTGGTTTCTTTGTGCTTAGCACATAGATCTCTTTGACCTTTACAATTTTTTAAAAAAGATCTTGAACAACCTCCTAGATCAAAATTTATGGCCTCCAAAAGTTGGGCCTCCCGCATCAAAAATGTAGAAACATCTATGGCACATAAGATAGCTATAAGAGAGAGTTACACTTGTTGAACATCTTATGATGTGTGTTATGATGGATCATAATTCGTCTTTAAATGGAAATAATGAATTCAAAATGAACCATTTAATGCTGGTGATTGAATTATGATGAAATTATGGCAAATGGAAGGAATATGCTATTTTTAGCTTGTAGACTCATCTTAGAACTTGGGTTGAACTTTTAACTAAGGATGTGAGGGCCACATTTTTGGGTCCAATTTTATCTCATGGTTTCCTAGTTATTATTTCATATCTTCATGTAATGTGTCTTCTATTTATTAGGTTCATGAGATAGATGTTTTTATAGTGAATTTCATAGGTATTGTTACATTGATAGAATTGCTCCAAATCTCTAGTTGATGACACTCTTATAAGTATTTAGAATTTTCTAGTGTACATTGAGTTGTTTTGGAGTGCAAAAAATTTATCCTAAAAGAGTTTTCTTTCCATGTAAATCATTGTGTTATAGTTATATTGATTTTGTGTTTATTTCCTTTTAATTGCATGACTAGTTTAATTTTTACACATATCTCCTTTTATATATCACTATAGATACTGTATTCCACACCTCAAGTTCCTTTCAGTTGTCATTTGTCTTTGTTGCTTTTTTCTTCTAATTTTATCAAAATTGTTAAATCAATCAACAAGGATTGAATAAAGCAAAAGGAGGGGATAAATTTTCCTTCGTTTCTAGTACAGCAAGTTCCAATAATATTTCTCAACTCCATAGGTGCAAATTACCATTTATGTAATGCAATAATGATCTAGGTTCATGCACACTTTTAGAAGGCATAGACATTCTCAAATTCCACATTAAATTTTAATTAGTAGTCATCTGTCACAATATTTTTAATTTACTCCACTTTAACTCAATTTAGCTCGACTGGGTGGGGCGAGATTTTAAGCGTTTGAGAAGCGAGGTAATGTTTGAAAGCAGTTTGTGTGCTATCTGAAGAAGCAAAAATTAATAAAACAGTTAGCTTTTTGATCAAGAACCATAATAAAAATTTGAAGACATCTTAATGTTGTGATTTTCAATCCCTTAAACTGTTTGACCTCGAAGACTAAAATCTTTCATTACATTTCACTCGAGAACATCCGTGTACCCTACCATCTGTAGGGACGGAATAATGCTCTCCGCCAACGGTGCCCCTATATCCTTCCCACCGCTGCGACATATGGCTGACAATGCTGCAATGGAATTCTCTTTTCTTTGTCTCGCCCAACCGTAGTTAAAACGATCAAAGCGGGATTGACTGCTTGGTCGCTGCTCATAATCTCTTCCTATCCTTCCGTGCAGCCAGACAAAAGGGACAGTAGAGCAAGAGCATCAGCTCTTACGCTCTCGCTCCCCTCCTCGTCCTCCTTTTCACAATCAGATCTATCAGCATACCAACTACACCGGCTTTCAAAACGGTGGCCTTTTTGCCGTCGCAGACTGAAAGGTTGAAAAGAGTGGCGGCGGAATCCTTTTTAGCTCTAGATTTGCCTTCTTGAAGGAGGATCACCAGCGCAGGAATGGCCGGAGCCTTGATTCCATAGTTTTGGTTTCTCTAACAAGTTTAATTCCTTGAAAGCGAGAAGCAGGGATCGAACTATACACGTGGATACTTAATTTGTGAGATGGGGACTCGAGACCTCTGGAGGCAATTTGATTTCCCCAATCTCTCCAGAAGAGGAAGCCTCGAAGATAGCCTTTTTTGTTTCAACTGCACTGTTATTACTGCCACTTGGGGTTCCTGCCGTATGCAGACAACTCTGTGCTGTTAAATGATGGAACAGTTTGAACTGCCGACCTTTTAGTCAATGAACGCACTGTTTGTGCGTGAAGTTTACAATTAAATAGCCAATGCATTTATTGCACCCACTATTTACGACAGGCAAAACTTGACTGGATATTATTAAGGTGTAGAGTAGGTATACATGTCTACGTCAATGCTGTATGTAACATCATTGACTGACTTGTATATGCGTATATAAATTCTAAGCCAAAGTTGAAATTACAATGTCCTGGCTAAATAAGATTCCTCCATATTAAATAATAATAACTCAATTAATTTAGTTGCTTGTTTTTAAGGTTTTTTGTTTGAAAGGGAAGAGGTTAATTTATTCATTTGGTTTATCATGAAAAGATGAATCAGAGGGTGCTTTTGATAGAAAAAAAAAAAAAAAGGTGTGTTGGAAAATGAGTCTCATATGGATCAAAGATGAATCAGTCATCAAAAAGATTGAAAGTTCAAAAATAAAAACTCTAACATCAAACGAAAGATCATCTTTCAACTAATTTGTAAAACCTTTTTGGTCCTCTTGTTCTCTTTATCTTTATGGCTGTTCTGTAACGAGTACGGACCCTTCCCAAATTTACCATAATCAAAACAATTTAACATGATACACTTCAAATTGATTGATGAGCAAATGCAGATGCATGGATTTATAGAAGTGGTCGTTATGACTGTTTTTAATCTCTAGCAACCGTTGGCATGCAAGAGAATATGCATTATAGAAGTATACTTCAAGGGAATTATTAGTTGCTATCAGTATCTGAAGCCAAGAAGGAACTGATTTCATTCTCCTTTGAAGCGCTTGGCATATTCATTAATGCATTATAACAGCTATATTTACAGTTCTGAATTATAATTTCAAATCGATGCATTGCTATTATTGTGAAGTTCTGATCTGAACACTAATTCCATGAATGCAAACACTGCTCTTTGATGATGGCCTTAATTTCCAATCTTGTTTTTAAACTCGTACTTCCTTGTAGCGAAATCTCTGACAACATGAGATGATTCAATCGATGAGCTGAAAAATGCAAAAGTAATCAGCCTAATCATTCCTCGCCGAAATGAAGTTTATTTTAACTTATTTCAAGATGCGGACATGATAGGTAGTTCCAAATAAAGTCACAATCATGCACCACATGTTTGCCTCTTCGAAAAATCAAAAAATGTTTTAGGTTCTCTGCTTTGGGTTCTTGATAACTACAAGGAGGAGGTCTTGTGCGTTTCAATTTGGCCAGCACAAAGTAAGATACTGAGTCAAATGATGTGACGTGTGATAAAGGATGTGACCAGTTGTTAAAAAATAATTCAAGAACTTGGAAGCAGATTTGTTTGTGAAATTGGTCTAATCTTCACTCACAGGCTTTTATTTTTTTAATCAAACAGATTATATTGACTAAGATTTTTTTGAATATTGAATTGAACCCGTTTATATTGACTCAGCCTTTTAAAAAAAATATTGAGTTATATTGAATAAGTTTTTTTTTTTCTTTTTTTAATATTGAATCAAAACAATTATATTGATTAAGTCTTTTTTTTCTTTTTCTTTCTTCTTAATATTGAATCAAAGCAATTACATTGACTTAATCTTTCATTACTCAAGTTTTTATTTAGACCATGCAAATCTAAGAGTGATTTCTTTCTTTTTAATGTTGAATCAAAACAATTATATTGACTTAATATTCCATCACTCAAGCTTTTATTTAGACCATGCAAATCTACATGTATTCTAGAAGATATTAATAGGACTTATATATAATATATCTAGATTCTTCATCAAATTATTCCTTTTAAAATGATTATATATTTATATTTTGTAAAAATGTGAGATATATTATTTTTAAAATTCCTTTTAAAACAATTGGTATTATAGATTTATATTTCTTTTTGGATAGAGGTGTGTCGACTCCTATTAGCTAAGGATAAAGGCATATCACCACATTCTAAGGGAGGAATGAATGTGTCCTCTTTACTTTGATGAAGTAAATCTATGATTATTTTATTTTTATGTGCACAATTTTTATGATAAATACAAAGTATTTTTGTGTCCCTTTAGGGATTTTAGGTAGTTTTTAGAAATATTAGATTTATGATATCAAGATTAGAAGTGCTTGGGATTGTACATCAAAGAAACTTACATGTTTAAACTTCATAACTTGAGTAAGAGGAAACAAATAGATTCGTTTGTTGACATTAGAACAATCAATTTATTAACTCTAGCAAATTCTCTTAGTGGATTGAAACATGAATCTATAGTCTTTCACATACTAGACTTAGTGCAAGGGCTAGGCATGGTAACAATTATATTAGTTGCATAGTTTGGATATCATCTTTTCTTTCATTCTCTTTATGATAAGTATGATAGCTAAAATAAATAATTAGGATGTTGAAATGAAAAATCCTTTAAATTTTGATGTTTCATGTCTTTGGACAAGGAACCTAGGTATGACACCCTTGTTTCTACATTAATTTATACCTTACATCTTCCAAATTCCATAGGGAGTTTTTTGATACCTCCGTAATCTATTGTCTATTTTTTCTTCTATTCTTTAATCAAACCTAGGATTTTGAGTTTTTTTTTTCCATCTATTCTCTTGTATGTCATTTTTTCTTCATTTACATAAGGTTTTGAATTCAAATAGCTAGCTATTTTTCTATTTTTTATTCTTTATAGAAACTTGACATTAGTGGATCTTGTACCTTTTAGGCCTTAAATTTCTAGAAGATTTTGATGCAAGTCAAGGAACCTACACCTCACATAGGTTTCCTATCCCTTGGACAAGGATCTTGCACTCCATGCATTTGTTTTCTAAGAACCTAAATCTTAACCCTTAGATTTTTCTAGATATATGTTTTCAGTATTGTTGTCATTCTCAACTCATATGATCATATTAGGCCATATTTGGGACACTTTTATGCATTATTAAATTCCATTCATTTGAATTTTTTAATCACATAGCTAAGAAACAAAGATTATTTTTTTCGTTCATTTAGTCAGCCTGATACAAGTTCATTTCCACTTTTGATTTGGGCATTTTTAGATAATTGCATTACATCTAGTTTCCTTTGATAATATTATCTTCGTTTGTGTGCCATTTTATTTAAAAAAAATCCTATTTAGAAAACCCTATAACATGGCTTTAAAATATTTCTATTTCTCCACTCATGTCAATCTCCTTGATCTTCATCTTTTCCATATATTAATCCCTAACAATTTATCTATTCTTACCTCTCTCTTTAATCCTGATTTGAATTTTACTTCTTGTATTCCATCCTTTCTTACTTATACTCTTCTCTTACCACTCATTTTTCTATATCCATAATTTTTCCTTAGTGTTTTTTTATTGGTCTACTTACCTCCTATGATTATTTAATACCTAAATCCTCTTCTTCAAATATTTCTAGTAGGTGCTCTCAAGATGGTGGTGACCCTTATGATACTTTAGAATCTCCTCCTTTATTCATCATTGTTATCTTTTTAGATATTCCTTGGGAAAAACTACATTATGATTCCTACCCTTATACTTCTATTTCTACTATTTTTTGGTAATCTTAGATTTCCCCATTAGAATTGGGCTCATCCTATTCTATAAATTTCCTCCCCTTTTCTTCCATTGTTTCACCATATTTTACTTTGTCTACTATGCTTCCCACATCACTTGAAACATCCTATGATTCCCCCCTTATTATTCTACTCACAATGTAATAATTTATCACCCCTTCACCCATCATGAATTATCCTCCTCATGACTTATCATCTTCTCTCTATTCATAGTGATGTAATATCTTTGGCTACTTCACCTCCTAAACTACATGAAACCTTACTTCAATCCTCATATAATTTCTCACCTCCACATAACCATCATGTTACACCTTTTCTTCCCTCTCCTCTAATACACATTATAATTTAGGCCCATAATGAATAAGAGGAAAGTAATATTATTTGAGGTTTTGAAACTAGTAAATTAGATGCATGTAATGAGAAAAAAATTATCCCCTCATTCTATTGATGATTTTTCTATACATGGTATATCTTCCTCTTCCCTTGCTATATATATGATATTGTCTACATTATCTAATGAATGAAATTTTAAATTGAATGAACAACCTTATATATCTTCTATGAATGGATTATATTTTGTGATGAACCTCTTATGATGTTTTATTTTCTTATTTAGTTGCATACACATTAATTTTTCATTCTCTTCATAAGATTGTAAGTAAATTCATTATTCATTCTCCACCTATATCCCACTTATATGAGACTTCATCTAGTTATTTCCTCTCTTTTTTTCTTTCTTGTAACCATGTTATCACACTTGAACTTAAAGGACTTGATGGGAAACTTAGAGGACTCCCTAATCTAATGAATTAACTTCCTATTACTCCCACCCTTTAGATCATTATATGAGTTATTGCTCTTCCTACTCTTATTATGGTTCTTGGAACCCTTAATTATTAAAATATTAGTCATACTCATGATACTTAATGAAATTCAAACACATCAATTCAAAATTCACTTCCTTCTACTACTATCAATCTCCCCTCTCCACCTCACCTCCTTACTAAGAGACTTAGTATGATCTTGTGGAGAAACTATAATACAAATAGTCTAAGATACATCTTTGGGATATCCTTAAATAATCTACTTATATTGAACTAATTTAAAAATACTTAAAAACACCTCCACTCAACCATGTGTATGCCTTTTTTTGGCTCTCAAAATTGTAACTTTTCTCTCCTAGAGAAAGAATGACATATCAAGGTAGGGGATAAATAATTGATGTAAGGATGCAAGACTCATCAACAAAGAAAGGATAGTTAAAGGCCAATTGTAGGAAAGGGATTCTCCTTCTCTTCTTTCAGATTTTCTATACCTAGGTGGGTTTTTTTTCCTCAAGGCCTCTATAGTACAACTAAAGAGAAATAAATATTTATAATCTAAACCTTGTATAACCATATAATATGAAAGCCATGAATAGACCTTATTGACCTCAAATTGATTAGATGGGAAATAAAAAATTGCATATGTACCAAATATGTAAAACAAAGTTGTATTGCCAAAGATGAGTCCTCTTAAATATGCCTACTACATGTGCAACATGAATGCACATAAGTAACTTTAGATATATTAGAAATTTGATCCTACATGATACATCATGAATTATTGTTCCAAGTTGCACTTGTAGGTGGGTGAAAGTTCAAAGTTGTGTCACACTTTTAATAAAATGATCAACATCGATCTAACTTTTTAGTTTGAATCGTTAGAAAGTGACATATATGTTTTGAATTTTAAAATGATGTAAACTAATAAAATATATATTTTAGTGTGTTTTATATTTTATTTTATTAAATTTTGTTTTATTCAAATGTAGCTTTTATTAAAATTGTGTAGTGTAGGAAAATGCATACCCTTACATTTTCACACTTGTTTAGTCCCGCCTTGCTTTATTTATCCTTATTTATGTCTTAATTGGTCCTATTTTGCATCCAAAAACCTTATAAACTTTATCTTTTTCTATAAAATATCGACAAACATCAATGGATAAATGATAATTTAATGATTCTGGCTAAGTGCCTGATTTTTGGGTTGGGACTAAGACACAACCTAGGGCATCTTGGTCCCCCAAAGGTCTTGGGATCCCCGTTTTCAATGGAACCTTAAATGGGCCCCTTTTTGGAGTCGATGACCCAAGTTTTCATGACTTGGGACTAATATGCCACCTAAGGCATCTTAGTCCAGGCCTTAAGCTTTTTTTGAGATTTCGTTTCAAATTATGGCAGGATTCAGCCTCCTTTAATTAATGAATTCATACGTCAGCTTGTTGTGTTGTAATTTTGGGATATTAAGAATGGATAAGTATAAATACAAGGTTCATTCACTCATTTTCATATCTAAGCAATCTAAGCATTCAAATATTCATTCCAACCACATCAAGGCCCCAAGTCATGGAGGGACAAGAGAAGAAGGCTACCATAAAATACCTCAGCTTAAGGGAGTGTTAGGAAATGCGAGATGAGAATGATGAGAACTGTAAGGTCCTTCAATCACTCTACAAACTGAGACTTGAAAGGGGGCTAGGCGAGTTAGTTTTTGGATTGAACACTGTGTCTAAGATAGCTCTCTACCTAAGGATAAAAGCGCAGTTTTGGGATGATAACACGATGCGTTGGCGACTCTCAGGTGTGCTAGCATCTATATGACCAAAGGACCAGAAAGACAAAGTTAAACATAAAAAAAAAGACTAATGACCTAGCTAATGGTTTTTAGGGAAAAAAAATAACACTATGAAATAAGAGGGTATGTGTAGGATCATGATGGGCCAAAAAGCGGTGATATGTAAGTGATATGATGGCCCATGTGGCTGATGAATTTTTTTTACCCAAAATTGATGAAACGAAAAGGGTTTTTAAAGGAGATTCTTAGTTTTCCAAAAATATGAATTATGCTTTAATTTGAATTTAATAAATAATTATTATTCATTTTCTATTGGAATTATGACTAAAGTCCTAATTGATAGGCTGATTAAAAACATCTATAGCTTTCAAACAGTATGACATTTTTTTAATCCAAAACATGCGTCACATTCTATGCTTTGAATATTATAGGATTAAAAAAAAAAAAAAATGAGTATCACGAAGTTTTGACCAAGGTAAGGTGGTCAGACATACGATTTTTTTATATTTTTTAAAAGTTGTAATAAAAAAATCATAATTACTTATTTACTTGGAAAAACATTACAAAAAAATATGCATCACATTGAGACATGAGTCCTCTACTTATATCTAAAATATTATAAAAAAATATTATCATTTTATTTTGGTTAGGGTGGTCAGACAGACACCTACTTCTTCTTTTTTCCCTAGAACTTAAGTTCTACTGCATTGAAATTTCAAATTTTTAGCAAATAGATTTTTTTTTATAAAAAAAACCTAGTAGTTTAGAAAGTACATTCAATTTTCTACAGATCCTATTGTTACATATTTTTGAAATAATATAGATAACTTATTAAAAAAATTACGGCAATTTTCCTAACTCTGATTTTTCTGAATTTTATTGCCACTTAAGGGCTTGTTTTTTCCATGATGATCCTGCACATACCCAAGAAATGTATAAATGAATATGATAAACCAAGTAGATTAACGCTATAATGACAAGAATGATCTCACAGAAAAGCTTGTTCGCCAGTTAGCTCCAAGAACACCTCCACCTACACACAAAAGAGAGGAAAATGGTTGGGAGGCTGTATAGGGGTCTGTCTTAGTCAGACCCCCATTTTGGTGTTCCCACATCCATGGACAACCAAGTTTTCAATGATAGAGAAATAGTATGATAAAGAAAGGAATGAAGCAAAAAACACTAAAACACTACAAAATAGTAAATGTGCTTACTCAACTAAATAGTATAGGAGAGGAGCAGAAAGCTTACCACCTCCACCAATAGCACTCAAAACTAATTGGGGGGAAAATGAGAGGAATCAAGGCTCTGCTGTAATGGTGTTGTTCCACACTTTCTAAACTGAGTTGGAGTGATGTGGTTGTTGCTATGGAGTGCAAGAGTGTTGTTTGAATGCTTAAAGTGAATACTAGAAGGCTTGGAGAGTGATCAAGTTCAGTTCTTAGAGTGAGTGTAGAAGCTGAAGAGGTGAAATGGATGAATGAATAGTGATTTTGAAGGACAATTGAAGAAAATGACCATAGTCAGGTCAGTCGGCTGAAAATGGCATTACAAGTCGACATCCAATGGGAAATGTAATGCCTTTGCAGGCTCAAGCCATAAGAATCTTCCAAGTACGTAAGCGTGTCATGTAGACATCTATGCACCGCATGGGTGTCCCTATTAGTTATTCCTCTACCAATGCACAAAATGGATGCCAAGTGGAATGAAGACAGCAGGCTTATGTGGAATTTCACCTATGGATTTAGTTTTCTAAGGTGAGGATGTGTAAAAGTAGAATTTGTGTAAGGGTTGCAAATTGGCTCCAATACATTTTTCCCCCACTTTAGCGAGTACGAATACTGGTGAGTGCTTCGGTAAAGTAGATCAAAGAAGTAGTAGAGTTAGAAATGTATACCTGAATTGTCGAGGAAGCAGACCACAATCCAGAAAACTCGAGAGTGCAGGATAGGAAAATGACTTCATAGCTTTGCCGAACTATGAAGGTTAAGAAAGAAAGTGCCTTACAGGCCCGCAGACTTGCAAGGGAAGTGTATCCCAAGATATCTCACTTGAAGGAGACCCAGGAAGTAAGTGCCTTACAGACCCCTAGACTTGCAAGGAAGGAGTATCCCAAAATCTCTCATTGAAAGGATACCTAGGAAATAAGTGCCTTACAGGCTCGTAGACCTACAAGGAAAGAGCATCCCAAGATCTCTCACTGGAAGGAGACCCAAGAAATAAGCACCTTACAGGACCACAAACCTGCAAGGAAATATTATCCCAAGATCTCTCGATGAAAGGAGACCCAGGAAATAAGTTCCTTATAGGCCCACACACCTACAAAGAAAGAGTATCCCAAGATCTCTCACTAGAAGGAGACTCGGGAAAGTAGACTCCATATAGTCAAAGAGTGACTTCACTGGTGCACCCGTAAAGTGACATGTTTACCCACAGATAAAACATGTTAGGAAGCAACCATGTAGGAAAGTAAGCGAACAATCACGTAGATCGTTGATGAGATGGAAGAATTTCAAAGGGGTCCCTCAGGAACCCTTCAAAAGGAAGAGGGGTCCACTCAAGGGACACACTATTTGAAAAGCGATGTCTAGTCAGGCTACCCCCAAGCTAGACACAAAGATATGAAATAGGTCTAGTCAGGCTGTCCCCAGGCTAGATTCCATGAAATTCATTTGAGATAAAAACTTTCAAAGGGGTCCCTTGGGAACCCAACGTAAGAAAGGGGGTCCAGTCAAGGGACACGCTGTTCAAAAGATGGTGTTTTCTTTCTTGAATTGATTCATCATCAAAGAATCCTTCTAAAAGATGTTCACTTCATCAAGGAATTCGAAAGGAAGAATATGCCCCCATGTGAGCAAAATATCAAAGCTATTTTCACCTCAGAGGAAGGTTCTCAAGTTCTTTCTTTACGAACCCATGATGAAGGAAAAATGTTCTATTAGGGTTTCAAGTTTAGAATATGATTCTTACAACGAAGTGTGTGGAGATCCTTGAGAAAAGATTCGTTGGCAACAAAAGCATTTTCTAAAGATCAAAGTGATGTAGAGGTGGTGTTGTCACACATGAGAGGGACAACTCAAGAAAAGAAGAGAGAAAGATAAAGGAAAAGAACACAAGAAAAGGGCACAAGGGTAGCCTGATATTTTGGGGTCATAACTGCTCATATATATAAGTAAAATAATAGTATATAAATGAATTTTCATCAACCCCCTACTATATCAAGCCATGTGAAGAATGCACGAGAAGATAAAGTAAAAATAAAAAAATCGGTCAACATGTAAGGGAAGCCTAAATTCCCCCAACTCTTTGCATCATCTATAATTTTTTGAAAGTCAATAACAAATATGGAAGAATGATGATATAAATAGAAGAAGGTCTACAACACAAACACCACGCCTGTACCCAAGTGCCAATAGGGGTGACGAGGGTCATCCAGGCACACATAGAATGGTTACGGGGGAACACATCACAACACACACACATCTAATCTAAAGATAAAGAAGAGGTGTCCCCCTAGCACTAGTCAACTAAGAGGTCATCAACTTCCCACTTTAGATCATCGTAGGGGGAAGGAGGATGAGCCTACAATGGTGGAATGTTAAGGGGAGGATTTTTTGACCCTCCTACAACAAGGGCTAAGGAAGGACCTGCAAGGTCTTTGTCACTCAACTCTTGTGGGTCTAAGGTCAATGAATTCACAAAGATTGTTGATAGGGTAAGATCTTCATCCACTGAGTTAAACATGCGCTTAATAGGAGTGCCATGTTTTACCTCGACAAATGGAGAAGGTTGCACCCAAGGTTCACTACTAAGCTCATTGAGTGATTCAGGAGCGGTGACAAACTCAGGAGAAGTTGGGACTGGTTCTGTGACTAGGACATAACAAGTCAACGCAGGGCCGTCCTTCAGAGAAGGTGGGATCCTCTTATGTCCTCCATTGCTGGAAGGACCACTCTCTACCTTCTTCTTCGTTAGGAGAGGTGAACTTCCCACACATGAGGCAAGAAGGGCAGAGGAAGAGGAGGAAAGAACCATAGTAGATACAATTTAGGTGTTAATCATATCTATGGGCTTCTGGAAAGGTGGGACATCTGAGATGGATGTCAACAAGGGAGGCTCCACTTAAGGGGTGATGAACACCTACACCTTTCTAGGATAAGGTGCATTTGCACTCGCTACAGAAGTTGAAAGTGATATAGAGCTGGTTTGGATGGAAATAGAGGGGATACATGGGCGCTCATATCTTCTTCCTTCCTCTATGAGGTTACTTTCTTAGTTAAGAGAGCCTTTCGCTGGTGCTTATGCTCATGCATAAGGCAGTTCTTGTGACTCTTTGAACTAGAGACCGAAAGTTGCGAGGAAATGAAAGGCTCCTACTTGGTCATGGGAGTGTCCTCCATTATTGTTTCCAATAGAGGGACACACTCCTCAATGGGAGCAAGAAGGACAGGTTCAAAGACAGCGGGAGGAGTAAACTCTAACGACTCAGTGGTAGGCCTTTTCCCATTCATTGCTTTAGGAGTGGAAATGGTAGGAGGCTAGAAAGGCTAGGATGAAAGTGATATAGAGCTGGTTTGGATGGAAATAGAGGGGATACATGGGCGCTCATATCTTCTTCCTTCCTCTATGAGGTTACTTTCTTAGTTAAGAGAGCCTTTCGCTGGTGCTTATGCTCATGCATAAGGCAGTTCCTGTGACTCTTTGAACTAGAGACCGAAAGTTGCGAGGAAATGAAAGGCTCCTACTTGGTCATGGGAGTGTCCTCCATTATTGTTTCCAATAGAGGGACACACTCCTCAATGGGAGCAAGAAGGACAGGTTCAAAGACAGCGGGAGGAGTAAACTCTAACGACTCAGTGGTAGGCCTTTTCCCATTCATTGCTTTAGGAGTGGAAATGGTAGGAGGCTAGAGAGGCTAGGACATAGAGGATTCCCCATGGGGGGATTTTTTCCTTCCGTACAGGTAGTACCAAGGTCTAGGTGGTTTAGTAAGAAGGTCCAATATCTTGATCTTGGGTATTCGCCAAGCAGGCACCATTAGACTCAGTGGATAAAGAATAGGCTTACTCATCCAATACTTCTCCCAAGAAAGGGTAGCGGATGAGGTAGCCCAAGAAGAGATAAGCTTCTCCTGTCCCTTTCAGGAAGAGGAGGCAACATGATGTTATGCTACAGGAAGGGTCAGTTTCAGCTGTCTCTTGCCCCTAGTTTTATACTTTATGTAGTTCTTATAAAGTAGGTCCTTTTTTGGAGGAAGCATACCAACTAGAGTGGGCCAAAAGTGATCCAATAATATCCCCCATGAGATATCAAGGGTTGATAGCTAGTATCATGTACCAAATGCACAACACCTTCATGGGAGAACTTTAAACATTTATGAATAAAAAAGGTGATACCATTAACGGAAGCTAACCAAGGTATGCCTAGTTTCACCCTAAATAGATTTGACTAAGGAATAACATTGAAAACTGTGTTTACATCCTTAGGGCCAACCAGAATGGAAAGAGTTATCGATCCATATGGTTCTAGGGCTACGCCATCATGCATACGAATGGACTTTGTTTTTTCATATTCCTTCCTTTATAGGGAGTTCAATAGTAAAGTCTCCTCCGTAATGACATTCACCCTACTCATGGGGTCGACTAAGACTCCTGTCATGATGTTTCCATTGAGATGAGCAGGAATGTAAAGCGAAGAATGTTTTTTGTTTACTGGTAAATCCTGCGAAGTAAATGTTACATCCAGTGAACCAGTCATAGCGCAAGGAGAATAGATAATAGTAACCATGTTAATGTATGCTTCAAGGTGAGTAATAGGATCAGAGGGATCAATAATCATGTTAGAATAATGTGATGAAAAATGGGTCTATGTACATCGGCAATTCACTATTAGCTTTCACCACTAATTTGTTTGTATTTTTTTTTCTTCCATCGAGATGAATAGTACTGTCCTCGATGTGATCCTGTATCTCATCACACAGGTGCATGGAACATTCAGTATCATGTCCATTTACTTGATGGTATTGACAAAAGGTATTCACTTCATACTAGCTAGGGTAGGGTTCGCTAACAAGTTTAGGGTTCAAAAAGTTTATGATCTTATCCTTCAACAACTTTTGCAAGATGGGGGAGTATGATTTTGATAACTTTGTGAAATTTTGGTTGCAGTTGAGGCTATTGTTATCTACAATGGCTACTCCTATTCTAGAGATCGAAACAATGGACTTCCCTTTAGGATGGGACCATGAGGAAGATCCCCCAAATTGAACCAGCATCTGTTGATACTCCTATAGGGCTGCACATAAATGCATAAAATAAGGGTATTTTATAAGGGAAATTTTTTCTTTCCAAGGCCTTTGTAAGTTTCCTATGAAACCTTCTGCACATCAAATTAGGTAAGGGGAATTAGATTTGTGAAATGAGTGCTTGATATCGTGCTATGAAATCAGTAATCTTCTCGTTATCCTAGGTTTCTTACATCGAACAAGGTTAGAGAAGGTCATCTTAGGTCCGATGTTGGCTTGGAACTATCATAGAAACCGGTTCACAAGCTGATCAAACATAAAGATGAAATTTTTAGGCAAGGAATAGTACCACTCGAGTGTTGTATCCTTGAGAGATAGAGGGAATAGTTTTTCCATCAATGCATCGTGATGGAAGAAGTCTGTACATAAGGCATTAAAGACAAACACATGCATTTGTGGGTCGCCTTTGCTACTATATTTCTTGAATTTAAGAATCTCCATCCCTTGCAAGAAAGGAGTGTTTACAATTGCTACCAACAATGGGCTATGTCAGAAGAAGGGATAGAAGATAGGGTGGGCAAAAGCTCGAGAAAGGTTCACCAGCTGGTTCTGGATCTTCCCCATATTCTAAAGAAGAGTGTTCAAAATCGGGTCGTTAGAAGATATAGGAGAAGTGGATCTGCCACTGGAGCCACCCCTACAACCACCACTGTGACTACCACTAGAGCCACTGCCAATGCCACCACAACCAATGTGACCTCCGTTGGAGCCACGACCACTTCCAAAGTCACCACCTTGACCTCCACCGAAACCACTTCCGCAAATGCCACCTCAAGGATCGATTATCTCACCAAATCCTCCACCACAGGAGGTGATAGGAGGTGTGAAGTGAATCCCAGAGGGGTCTTGATTACTTTGACAGTCTCAGAACTTTCAGAAGTAGTGGGTATACTGATTGAAGGGACTGTGTCAACCATGTATGTGGATGTGGGAGGCGTCGACACTCCTAACTATCTCTCACGTTCTTCGAAGGGGCCACCTTGTATCATATTACTATGATTCGAAGGGTAAAACACTTTAGTCAAACTAGTGAGACTAGCTAGGATTTTTACGCTTGTTTAGTATTTTCCTACCATATACTTTATTTCATGGATAACCTTAGTTGACCTAACTACCTTCAAGTTTTTCTCTAGGTGATTCTTCAAAGCACCCAATGCTTTTCTCAGACTAGCGACATAATTAGAAGGGATATGGACAGCTTCACACTCATCTATGGGTGATGGTGTAGGTGATGCAGGAGGAGTAGGGATGCGGTCAGTTTCATCAAAGAATCTAGGATTGCCCTGTGACACCTATTCCTAAGTAGCAAGGCCAACCAGGGAACTGGAGAAAAGACCTATAGAGAAACTAGAAGTGATCTTTGTCTTCTCCATTAGAAGGTTTTGTACACTTCTCCTAACAATATACCTAGAGGTCATAGACTAGGTTGTGATGCTCATAAACCTTCACAACACTCAGGGTTACGATGATTAGGGGATACAAGGGAAAAGCCCAAACACCAACGAATGATCAGACGTTGGTTAACATTGGGTTCACAAAAAATGTGAGAGAGGGGGACCAACCACATCAAGGCCCTAGGTCACGGAGGGCTGAGAGCAGAAGGCTGCCCTAAGTTACCTTACCTTAAGGGAGTGTTAGGAAATATAGGATGAGAATGATGAGGACTATAAGGTCCTTTGATCACTCTATAGACATGAGACTTGAAAGGGGGCTAGGCGAGTCAGTTTTTGGATTCAACACTATGTCTTAGATAGCTATCCGCCTGAGGACAAAAGCGTGATTATGGGAAGAAACTGTGGTACACTAGCATCTCTTAGGTGCACTGGTGTCCATATAAATAGAGGACCAAAAAGACAAGGTTGAAAACAAAAAAAATGGACTCACGACCTAGCTAATGGTTTTTAGGGGAACAAAATAACACTATGAAATAAGAAATGTATAGATGAATATGATAAAACAAGTAGATTATTGCTAGGATGAAAAGAATGATCTCATAAAAAATCGTGTTCACCAGCTAGCTCCAAGAACACGTCCACCAACACACAAAAGAGAGGAAAATGGTCTAGGGGCTATATAGGGGTTTGCCTCAGTTAGAACCCTATTTTGGTGTTTCCACCTCCGCAAATAGCCAAGTTTGCAATGATAGAGAAATAGTATGATAAAGAAAGGAATGAAGCAAAGAACACTAAAACACTACAAAATAGTAAATGTGCTTACCCAACCAAATAGTAGAGGAGATGAGTAGAAAGCTTACCACCTCCACCAAGAGAACTCAAGGCTATGGGGGAGAAAATGAGAGGACTGAAGCCTCTACTGCAATGGTGTTGTTCCACACTTTCTCTACTAAGGTGATGGACTGATGTGGTTGCTAATATGGAGTACAAGAGTGCTTCTTGAATGCTTATTGTGAATGCTAGAAGGCTTTAAGAGTGATCAAGTTCAGTTCTTAGAGTGAGTGTAAAATTTGTAGAAGAGATGAGATGAATGATGAGTAGTGAATTTGAAAGAGGAATGAAGAAAACGACCATATTTGGGTGGGTTGCCCGAACAGGGCATTACAACTCGACTTCCAATGGGAAGTGTAACACCTCTACAGGCTCAAGATGTAGGAATCTACCAGGGACATAAGCGTGTCATGCGGATGTCTATGCACCGCGTGGGGATCTCCGAAAGTTATTCCTCTATCGATGCACAAAACAAACACCAAGTGGAATGAAGGCAACGGGCTTATGTGGAATTTAGCCTTCGGATTTGATTTTCTAAGGTGAGGATGTGTAAAAGGGGAGTTTGTGTAACGGGTGAAAATTCACTCCTATACAATTCCTAAGGAAAGTTTATGAGATCAAGAGCAATTCATCAAGCATTTGGAGCCATCATGAAGATTCAAGCATCATATCAAGGAGATTGTTACATCATGTTTGTTCTTTACTAACATTTGTGATGTAGGGTTTTGATTGAAGCAAGCAATTCAAGTCCATATCTATCAAGCACTCATTGGATTCAAGATTTATATCCAAGCTAGCCATTTCACACAATTTTTCACATTTCATAGCAAGGGTTAGGTGAGTTGTAGCATTTCATTTTTTTCATTTATCATTTCCCTCCATTTCATTTCATTTCAAGGTTTAATTACCAACAAGGGATTTGACCAAGGCAAACCCCCATTGCACTTTGTTTGAAAACACATTGTGATATGTAGAAAGACATAAAAAAATGAATAGAAATGAAAATAAAATATAAAAAGAAAGTAAAATAGAAAGAATACACATGGAAATGTGTTGAAGATTGGGATGGAAGCTGGGAATGCTACTGACTCTACAAATTTGTCCTACTAGGACTAATTCGCCATTCTGGATGACTTAGTCCCAGATCTGAAAAACTACACTGGACCCCGTTTCAGCCAAATGGGTATCTAGATCCACATAAATCTTTGACAAACATGTGTGGTGAGACTAAGTCACCCCTAATGGTGACTTAGTCCACTTTGGCTTTTTTGAAAGTTTGAAAGTGGAAATGGAAGCCCTCGGTCCACACTTTCTACTCCTCCACGTATCTAGTTCTGAAACTCTGGTTTTCGATACTATAAGAGACTTTTTATAGATATTTTTCCCTATTCAACAAGAAGATGTATTCAAAAAACTTTAATCCATTCTTCAATTATTTCCAAACCCTCAAAGTACCCAAATCTGCAAACACACAAAGAAAGAAAGAGAGAAATGTTGATTGTTAGGGCATGGGGGTTTTCCTTAGTCAAACCCCTTTTAGGTAGCTAAACCAAAATGAAGAGACAATGTAATGAAGTATGAAAATGATGTAATGGATTTAGTACCTTGGCTTTGATGATTTATCTTGAGTTGCTACAATAATGGTTGAAGATTCAACCCTTGAATGCTTGCTTCATGCTTTGATGACTTAGAATGAAAAAACCCTAGCTTGCTTGAGAAGAATGATGGATGAAGAGTGAAGAATGAATGCATGAGTTAGGAGCTGAAAAATGAGGGGAAAACCATTTATTTATACATGTTGTACCCTAATACCTTATCACAGGCTGACCTTAGGGTTCAGGAGACAATATACCACCAAAAATTTGGATTAAACTTGATTTATATGCGAAATCGGACTAAGTCACCGAAAGTGGTGACTTAGTCCACTTGGGAAATTTTAAGTGCATGTCAAGTATTACAGTGTGATTATTGTTGTTTAACATGATTGTCTTTCAAAACAAACGTAAGTAATGCCTATAAGTGCATTAAGGGGTCATTTTATCATAACAAAGGGTCAATTTATTGATGACAAGCCTAGGAAAGTGTGAGAGTTTGTTACAAATCCTTACAACACTTTGAAATAAGGTTTGGAAAATGATAAAGAGAGGTTGTTTAGGTGAAATATGATGGAAAGGGTCCTAGAAAAGTGGGAAACTGTGTTGCAACTCTTCACAAAACTTTGACAAGACACCATAGAATTCTTATTGATTTGCAAGGGTTCAAGACCTAATTTAAATGTGTTGACCACATTACGACATTAAATCCAAGGAAAACTAAGCCAAAAACCACAAGAAAAGGTCCAAATGAGCATGAAAAAGGATACTTTTTTCTACATTACATTTAGCCCCCACTTTAGTGAGAGGTTGAACTTGCTTCAGACTCACACTAAAGTAGCCATTCAAGAGGGGTCCAATTGTACCAATGTAGACAACAAAGGATGAAAAATATCAAAGGATGTTGCACAAGCCCCCAGGATCGAATATCCTAAGTCAAACCAAAATAAGTGCAAGAGGACACACACAAGGGTGAATGATTTGTAGCAAAAACAAGATACATGATCATGCAATGGAAAGAACTAAAGGAAAGAGAAGAACGAAAGTAAAAAGGTGGATCAAGCTTCGGCCATTTGTCCAACTAGTTGTGGATCAGATCTAGGCTGTTTGTCCAAAAAAACATACTCACTTTGAGGTGACGAAACTTATGGTTGTCCATTGGGTGAGAGGTCGAAAGAAGTGGTTGGGTGATCCCACAATACTGGCTTACAATTTTTGGGCAAACTGGACACCGAACTAAGTTTTTTAACTAAATCTTCACTTTCGGGCTCCTATAGCAGCTAAACCATGAGGAATTTGAAGATGATGCAAACTAGTGATTTGTGAAGTTCTATCTATAGATTCTAAATATATATTTTTCAAAAAAATTGGAATTATAATGCACTTTATTTTCATCTCCTTCGAAAACTAATTTTTATTAGTAAACAACATTTTTAAGGAGTGATGCTCATCATATATAACATAACCTTTTTTGTATGAAGGATAATGTTGATGCCAAAAGTTAGCAAGGTAACTATCCTCTATGGGAAACTTAGTTTTAGGGGAGACCTATTGCACCAAACTGAGTAACTTCTAGAATTTTAAAGAAGCCAACTTCTCTTAGTGGGTTTTTGAATGAGAAAAGGAAACAAATATAGAATAAAGAATCTAACCAAGGTGATGCGTCGATATTTAGATGTTAGGCACGATAAATCTATCTTAGAGATATGACTTAAGGGCATGTTGGGTAGTCTGTTGTGTTCCATAATGGTAAAACAAAGATAGAATCCTAAATTATTCACTATATATGACATAAAATAAGCTTCATACACATTTTCTCGAAAGAAGAGTCCAAGACATGATATAAGTTACCAAAAACTTATATTAATTTATAGAAGTCTAAGAATGATGCATCTAGTACAACAATGACATGGTAAAACTTATCAAATATCGAAGAAAACAAAAAGGTTGAACAATGGCACAACCTGTGAGTTCTTCTACAATAATCTAATAAAGAAAATAAAGGCCTGATTCTTTTATCTATTCCTCCAACGAAATCTGAACAAAAGCTGGAACTCTTGGAATTTTTAGAATCGCCTCTCCTTTTTCTTTGAATTAAGAAGCAATATTTATAATGGAAACCTAGCTTGATGAGCAAGCAACAAGAAATATTCTCCGATCATGAGCAATGATGTTGTAGCCATGATTTTTCCCTGGTCGTTACAATAAAAAAGATTTGGTCCATGAACGAGGATGTCCAAAGTCTAGATGCATACCTTGCGAATGATGGTAGTGGTCCCAATAGACCAGCGCTCGGACACATTCCATCACTCATGACGACAGTTATAGAACATGGAAGCTAGTGATAGTTGTTGCCTTCTTGGTTTTTCTTCACAATGAAGCCTTTAGAAGATCACGTGGCAAGTGGTCGGGACCGGATGCTAATCATTTCCCTTGGGCAATGAAGAACTTGCACTATGAAGACACGTGGAGTTCTTTTGCATATTGCACTAAATGGTGGGATTCGCTAAGAAATGTGCATGAACTGATGCTATGTGGTAGGCGGTCAGGACACAAAAGGGAAGTGACGCAAAGAGGCTCAAAAGTTTGCAAATGGCTGACATGTGGAAACCCATCACAAGTTTTAGAAAAGAAACAAGAGGAAAATCCTATGAAGAGCACTCGGATAACAAGTAGCAGTACTGGCACAGGCTTGTGCAAAAGGGAGACCGACCTTACCTTTTTCTCAAAAGAGGGCATGGCCAATACTTAGGAAAAATAGATTCACTCGAAGGGAGCTTGGGAATTTTTATGTTCAGAGATAAAATTACAATTTTTTCGAATTTAGATTTGTAACTATGATATCTAACCAGTTCATTTAGTTTCATAGTGTTTTATTAAATATTTTTTCCTTAATCATGTTTCGAAGTCAAACCAATTACAACTCAGACATAGGCAGACTGTATACAACATAATTTTTTTTGTATGTTTCGAAATTCAATTTATTTTTT
The DNA here is from genome assembly GCA_007115665.2 of Sequoiadendron giganteum. Lineage (NCBI taxonomy): Eukaryota > Viridiplantae > Streptophyta > Pinopsida > Cupressales > Cupressaceae > Sequoiadendron > Sequoiadendron giganteum. The sequence goes on from CM021106.1 coordinate 544,831,846, forward strand.
AATGGATCGAGGACATCAATACCCAGTGTGAACATATTTTTCAAATTTTATTTTGATAATCTACTATTTTTCCACATGTGCAGAACAAAGAGCTTGATTTTCGGTGAAAATCCTACATTCACAAGAAATAAAAATTAAACATAATAATCAAATTTAATTTAATTAAAATTATACTTTTTTGGAAGCTTATAATAATGACTACATACTTAAAAAAATAAATTTTTAAATGAACTCCTTTGATCCCCCAAAAGGTGAATTAAAAGTGGTTTTTAATCAACATTTTGATAGGTGTAAAGGAGACTCCATTATAGGTATGGCTTAAAAATAGTGAGGTTCTATCCAAGGGGGCTTGGTCTAAGGTGGTTTGATCAAACCCTCTTCAATTGGAATCCTTTAAATGAAACATTTCAAGGTTCAAATCATTATATTTTCTAAAAATATGTGATTTCAGCAAAAAATAGGATCTCCCGGAAAGTGTAAACCACTATTGTGGCAGCACCCGATTTAGTGAGAAATTCATGCCAGTGTGTCAACTTCCCACTATATAATGAGAAAGCAATACCAGTGTGTTGGCTTCCCATCATACTAACCATACCAAAGTTACCCTTCTGATAACTTTGATAAGGCACCACAATGCTTGTGTAGATGTTTTTGAAATATCATGTAAAGATTTTGTTAAATGGGATTTTTCTTTGTTCATGTAAGGTCTTATTCTTAGGGAGCATTGTTCCTAATGTCTCTAGGAGAGGAAAAGTAAAAGTGTTATATCATTTCCCATGGGATGCCTCATTCACATCATGTCATGCCAAAAGATCATACACTCTCGGAAGGCATCAAACCGAATGACACCACCAAGAAGAGGACATGTCACAAGAAAAAGGAAAAATAATGCCATGAAATTTTCAAAAGGATGTCATCTATGTATGCCCCCACTTTAAAGAGGTTGTGATACCATCACTCTGAGAAATTTCTTTAAAGTAGCGAAGGATAGAGGAAAGAAGACATGAGAGCTAACTTGGAAAGCCCTATGCCAAGTCATATGTTTCCAAATTAAGCTACATCATGAAAAGGTAGTATATCACATGCAAGTCAACTTAAGACATGTCGTCCACATCCCAAGCTAGCTCTTATAAGTTTATGAAAGGTTAAACACTAGTCAAAAAATATAACGACAAGTGACATATGAAGACAAGGCAACTAAACCCTAGCCCCCACTTAGTGCAAGACAAAGGTGAGCCTGGAATGGATGATGATATAATGCTCCTTGCGATGAAGATAAAACATGTAACTATGGCAAGGAATAGAAAGTAATGTTATTTTATGTGGGTAAGGAAACAAATTTTCTGCAAAGTTGGACTTGATTGTATACACTTTGTCATATATGTGAGCAATGTCATTGTAACTTGGTTGGTGTGAAACATTGTTATGATCGAGTTTCCTATAAGGTGGTTCTAAGATGAGCATAGCTTGTGTGTGAACTTGTGGTTGTTGTGAGGGTGGGTGAATAATTAAAGGATTCTTAGGATGTCCTATGGGGCATGTAGGAGTTCTAATAGCAAATGGGGATCTAATGGAAACTTGCATATTCATAACCTCAACAGTCTTGGGTTGATGTACCTCTAAGAAAGGATAATTGAGTATCATATTTTTACCATTACCCAAGGAAGACACATTACTATTTCTTGAAAGGAGGGAAAAAATTTTGTTGTGTTCTTGCACCATGATATCTTCCCTAGTAGGAGAGTGTGTAGGAGAACTTCAAATGAGATGTTTAGGAAATTAATTATTTGGTTCTTCACAATTGACTCTATCACAAGTAAGGGAATTATCAATGGTTGAAGTGTCTTGTTCCATAATATTCTCATGATTCTCATCAATTGGATCTTGTAATACCATAATATCATCTTCACTAATAGGAGAGATATTAGGAGAGGGGGAAATTTGATGGTTGTGATTGTCAATGATTGCATTCTTTTTCTCTAAGGTTTCATTGTCTTGTGCTAGATTATCTACCCTAGTAGGAGAGATTTTAGGAAAGTGAATAACATTAGGTTCTTCACAGTTCATGGTTGGATTTGGTAAAATAGCTTCATCGCTCATAGCAGAGGCATTAAGAGAAGCATAACTAGGAGTGTCATGTGTGCCAATGATTGGAATTTTTTGTTCAAATAGACCCTTCTAAATGTGAGGAACATTAGGAAGGAGAGAAATAATGCTATAAATCTCAATAATTGGATTGCTTAATACCAAAATATCCTCCTTACAAATTTTTTTATCATGAGTGTTCATGATTATATCCTTATTTATTAAAGCATTATCACAAATAGGGGAGGTTTTGGGAGATGAATGAAGACTAGGTAAGGTTGTAACCATGATTTTAGCTTAATGTGTTGTAAGGTCTTTGCAAGGGGGAGGAGGAGGAAGATAAGAAAGAATTTCATGATCTTCAATGATTGTGTCTCCTTTCCGCAAGATACGTTCATCACCAATGGGAGAGATATCAGGAGTAGAACAATTATGATTATCATGATTATCGATGCTTGCATTTTGTTGTGTCAAATCTTTAGTGGATGATCTAGGTGACATGAAGTCATCAAGGGCTTCATCTAACATGTCAAAGTCATCTCTACTAAAGGGTTTGCATGATGTGCTAAGTTTAAGCATTTATTTGTTTGTTTTTTGTGTTTGTTTGTTCCTTTTGATATTTTTTGTTTTTTTGTTTTTGATTTCTAAGGAATTGCAAATGTAATTTGGTGTAATTGAACAATGAATTAATGCTGAAAATAAAAATTACAAGAATCTAATTCTATCCACAATTACAACGAATGTAAATTATGCTAATCCGAATGATTTAAATGTAATAGAAGCTATGCAAACTTAAAATGTAATGCAACTTTTCAGATTTCACACAAGGTAATGTATTGATTAAATTATGCAATGATCTGAAAATGAAATGTTGTGAATGCAAAATTGAGATGAAGCAATGCATCAAATGAGCTAATTTATGCTAGATATAATGAAATGCATGTTACAAAAACTCGGCCAATTGATACAGATAGGTAATGGCAGCAAACAAAATTCTAAAAACAAGGTTTTCAGCTTTGTAAAATTTTGTTTCATGGGAATAAAGGGACTACATCACCCAAGGTGGAAAATTAGTCTTTTTGGGGATTTTTCTAGAATTTTCAAAAAAAAAAATGATGGATTTTGATGGTTTTTGTGTTGTATGATGTAGACCTAAGATGAAAATGCAGAATTTTGATGATTTTGAATGAAATGCAATGCAAAAATCTAAGCTATATGAGCTTTTCACTAATACAAATTTTAAAACCCTAGAATGCAAATTAAATAATATAAAATTCAATGCAATGCAAACCTAGGATGATAAATAAATCCAAATCAGAGAAGAGGGTGTTTAAAATTCAAGTTCACCAAAATGTAACATAGATTTTGGTATCGCCTAGGATTCTTTAACACTTCTAAGGTTTGTCACCTAAAAGGAGAGAGGGATACCAAAATAACAATGATAACATTCAAGACTAGGTGATAATGTGTGTGGAATGTGTCTAAATGGAAGGATCTAAATCTTGGGAATGCTGGGAATGGATAAATGAAATCAAATACTAAGTAAAACCTAGAAAATGCACTTTGTTAATTGAAAAAACATTGTGATATGCATAAAGACCTAAAAAGATGAATATAAATGCAAATAAAACAAAACAGGAAAGTAAAATAGAAAACATGCACCTGGAAATGTGTTGAGGATTGGGATGGAAGTTGGGAATGCTATTGATTCTAAAAATTTGGCCTATTGGGACTGATTCACTATTCTGGGTGACTTAGTCCAAGATCTGGAAAACTATATTGGAGCCCGTTTCAGCCAAATGGGTATCTAGATCCACATGAATCTTTGAAAAAAAAGTGAAGTGGGACTAAGTCATCACTAATGGTGACTTATTCCACTTTGGCTTTTCTGAAAGTCCGAAAGTGGAAACGGAAGCCCTCATTCTGCACTCTCTGCTCCTCCAGGTATCCAGTTCTAAAACTCTTGTTTTCGGCACTCTAAGAGACCTTTTGTAGATATTTTTCCCTAGCCCACAAGAAGATATCTTCAAAAAAAATACAATCCATTCTTCAATGATTTCCAAACCCTCAAAGTACCCAAATCTGAAAACACACAAAGAAAGAAAGATATAAATGTTGATGGTTAGGGCATGGGGGTTTGCCTTGGTCAAACCCCTTTTAGGTAACTAAACAAAAATGAAGAAATAGTGTAATGAAGTATGAACATGAAATAATGGATTTAGTACCTTGCCTTTAATGATTGATCTTGAGTTTCGACAAAAATGGTTGAAGATTCAACCATTGAATGCTTGCTTGATGCTTTGATGACTTAGAATGCAGAAGCCCTAGCTTGCTTGAGAAGAGTGATGGATGAAGAGTGAAGAATGAATGCATGATTTAGGAGGTGAAAAATGAGGGGAAAATGCTTTATTTATACATGTTGTGCCCTAATACCTCATCACAAGCCGACCTTAGGGTTTAGGAGACAATATCCCGCGAGAAATTTGGATTAAACTTGATTTTTATGCTAAATGAGACTAAGTCGCCCAAAGTGGCGACTTAGTCCACTTGGGAAATTTTAAGTGGATGTTGAGAATGAAAGTGTGATTATTGTTGCTTAACAGGATTGTCTTCCGATAAACACTTAAGTAAGGCCTATAAGTGCATGAAGGGGTCATTTTATCGTAAGAAAGGGTCAATTTATTGATGACAAACCTAGGAAAGTGTGAGAGTTTGTTACAAATCCTTACAAAACTTTTAAATAAGGCTTGCTAAGTGATAAAGAGAGGTTTTTTAGGTGAAATATGATGGAAAGGGTCCTTGAAAAGTGTGAAAGTGTGTTTCAACTCTTCACAACACTTTTACAAGACACTAAAGAATTCTTATTGATTTACAACGGTTCAAGACCTAATTTGAATGTTTTGACCACATTATAAGATTAAATCCAAGCAAAACTAGGCCAAAAACCACAAGAAAAGGCCCAAATGCACATGAAAAAGGATACTTTTTGTATGTTACACCCTCTTGTGTGTTTGTGTTTGCAGATTTAGGTTGAAGACCTGAAGATCATTTGAAGAGAAAAGTTGCATTGCAAAGTTTTCATCTTCATGGAAACTCACCTATAGGCCAAATATGAGAAATTCAGAACCTAAGATCTGAGAAGAAGGAAATGTAGACATTGAGCTTGAGGAGCTCATTCAAAGATTTCAGAAATTCAAGACGAGACTAAGTCTCGACCTAGGGAATCTTAGTCCTCCTAAAGGTATTTTGTAGAGATTATTTCAGATCTAGTTTTGACATCCGAAGATTTTGCATTTGTCTTGAAAAACATTAGCAGGACTAAGTCAATAGTAAGGGCATATTAGTCCTCCATAGCTCTTCTTGACAACTTCTTTGCATTTCAAGAATCCTCATTACATCTCCAGAATTCCCAGGTACACATGCCCTAACTTGCTATTGCATAATTTCATTACTTGCATCCTTAATTTAGCTTACATTGTTCATTTTTGTGAGTTGAATGCTTATTTTTCTTTTCCAAGATTTTTCTTGGTGGTGAACCCCTCAAATCTTAAAAGAACCCTTGCTAGGTCTTCCTTTTTGAGAATTGACCCACCTTTGAGGTTGATAGTCAGTCCAATCAAGATTCTTAGGACATTATTGAATGACCTAAGGAGAATAAGTGGACCTTTCCCCCACTATATTTTCATACGGTTCATTTTGGTGAACCTGACATCTTTTAGTATTTTTTTTTTAATTTGGAGTCCATTAAAATCCAAGATCTAGATTACATTCATTCTTGCATTACATCTTGCATTAGTGAAATTAAATCTAGGGTTTCTCATATTTGTATTATTGAAAGTGCATATAGGTTGCATTTTTTATTTCTTGCATCATCGTATCTCATTGAAAAATTGAAAAGCACACATTCTTCATCATCCTAATTGCATTTAGGAACATTGTTATTCCATTGAAAATTGAAAAAAATGCATTCAATTGCTTGTCACTAGCTACTTTTCCTTACATTCATTTGCATAGTTTTATGTTTCCAAACATCAAGTCCCTAAATAGGAAACTTGTGAACACTTTAGAAAATTCAGAATTTATTTATTTATTTTTGACGTAAACCTCTGCTAGGACTATAATTCCCTTCCTAGCATCTTAGTCCCTCTCAGGTTTTCTAGCTGAGAATCCTCTCTTTGCTATTTATTCTTTGTTCCAGTCCCTGGAACCTCAAAATCACACCAGTAGGACCAAGGCGTCCTTATTGGCATATTAGTCCCCGTTTAATTTGACTTTTGAATTTTTAGGATTTGAAATTGCTTTTATGTGCTTCTATTGGCTACCTTCATTTTTTTGTTTTAGTTTGCAAAATTATTGTTATTCCAATTTCTTTCATTTCAAGTGTAATTGTAAGCATAAGCTATTGTGTTTATTTCTCTTTCTTTGGTTTATCCCTTGTATGATTTGTACTACTTGGTGTCCTACTACTAATACTCTAGTTAGATCAAGTGTGAGACTCATGGCATCCCGTGATAAAACACTCATTGTGGATCTTGGGTTATCAAGCTCTCTTTTTCCTAGTGTTGGTATTAGTTCACTAGGTATGGACCATACCTTTGATACCTCTTTTGCTATGCCTACCTTACCTACAAGTGCTATTCCAAGTGTTCAAACAATGGTTGATCATATCCCTCAAGAAAACATAATGAAAATGCATGAAGGCTTAGCCTATTTACAAGATAACACGAGTACTGAAAAAATTTCAAACACTTTTATTTGTACCATAGATAGTGTTAGGTCTCAAAAATGCAGGTCTGAACCACGAGAGGTTTCCAAGCTCTCACACAGTGTCTGGCTAACGTACAAGGCCAAAAAATGAATTTGAACCTTTTACTCTTTAGATTCTGCCAGACCTAGGCAACTAAACCTATATGAACGAAATAGATTTGAACTGTGTATTTCTTCCCTAAGCAATCTATCCACAATGACAATTTGGAGATGGAAATATGCAAACTTAGTTGGTATAAATTGTATAAGAAATATCAAGGAAAAATTCAATATGTTCAGTTAACAGATGTCTGAAAAAAATATTTAATGAATTTAAATGAATAAAATGGGCAAGACCGGTGCCCTGTTGGGTAAAATGCAGTCCAATGAAAGCCTTTGATGGATGACTCCTATTTGGTAGAGATTATGGTTGCTTGGCACATAGGTATTCATTTATAACTTGTATAGACATGCAAGACAATGATTAACAAACCTTACTGGAGGTAGAATACCAATCCTAATTATTTGATTCTTCTTACTGATCCAATTAACACTTCCAGATTACTGCAATTTGACTAAAAGGAATTTAATTCTTCTTTAAAGAAACCAGTTAATCACACCACACAAATATAACAATTGTGCACTGATAAGTTGAACATGTGCTTTACATATCAACTTAAATAATCAATAAATATAAAGATGGAGACAATCAAATAATTGAGCAATTTCAACAAATAATCGATACCAAAATAGAACCACCGAACTAGAAATTTTTCATTATCTTTCTCAAAAATAAACTTGCATCATGGTCTCTACTGTGTAAAAATTCTGAAAATTATCTATCTCTCTAACCTATAACTTCTATTCATTATCTATCTCTCGCTTTTATATAGTACAACGAAATTCCAGTGGCCTTTGGTCTTGGTCTCTTCGTATTCTCACTAGAAGCAAAAGTCATGTCGCTTGAGAAAAACATAATTGCAATATGAAAATAATAATTCTCGTAGAAGCAATGACTTCCTTACCACATTACCGCATGCCTTCTCTTTCTCTGTTGTGGTGCCACAATGTCTGCTTCACCTTTGCATCCTCTACTGCTTTACCACAAGTTATGTTTATGCTCCTATCGATACTACAGTCGCATTTTATGTTACACCTACGTATACCGCTCTACCGTGGTCTAGCATTTCCTTCCATGTGGTATCGTGATGGTGTTTTCCCTTTACCATCTAGCTACACTCTTCATACCACTCTACTACGGTCTGCCTGTTGACCCTCCATGGTATGGAGGTTGTCTCCTTTCTACTACTCAACCATGGGCCATGTTTCTCCTTCTTGCGATGTGAGGATATACTTTATTACTGCTCCCCTCTTTACCGCTAAACTGTGAGCTACTTGATGACTCCCCAAGGTACAACGGTAAGGGTATACCATGACTCTCTCAACCATTACACCACAATCCATCCTACAAGGGGCTAGGTGCAAGCTATGAAGGGTGGATGATGTGGCAGCGGAATGGAGGTAAAATTATTTTTTGGCTTTGTGGATGGTGGTGTAAGGAAATTTTATGAAAAAGATAGCACGAACTTGGATTCAAATGGATAAAACACCTTAGATTTTTTTTGAAAATTTTGGTTCTATTAGCGGCTCATGTTGGGGATGAGTGATTTTCCAATCACTACAAGAATCCAGAATATCATTGGGAGAGAAAACCAAGACATCAAGGATATGAAAACATGAAAGGAGGTGAAAAATGGAGGAGATGAAAAGAAAGGGGAAGATGGAAAATGGAGGATGGAAATGACCCTACACTAATGTACATGGAAATAAAACTTTGTTTTCAATGAGGAGATTATGGGATCGTCCATGTACTAGCAAGTCCCAGCCCCTTTTAAATTCCTAAATTACTATGCATGGAAAAGAATGTTTTAAGAGGTTTGTTAAGAATTTTCCATGCATTGGAAATCCTTAATCCTTTGGTACTTCCTTAAGAGAAGAAATGCTTCAGGATCTACCCATGTACAAGAAACTCTTGCTCCTCTCCAGACATATTCTACAAATAATAAGAGTCCTCCCCTCCTTTTCCAATGATCACAAAAGATCCCAACCACAAAGCTTCAAAATTTCCATGCTTTCCCTTCTCCTGACATCGAGAATTTCACATCAAGACTAGATCATTTTCCTCAAATTTTTGATCTTTGGCGTTTTTATCAAAAAAGATATTTCATCCGTGTTTGTAGCTTCACATTTTGCTTTTGGGCCATTCTCCTTATTTCATCAAATTCTACAAGCTCCTCTATTCTTTCCACCATTGGTTCAGAAACATCCAAATACTCTTGCAGAATAAAGTTATAAAATGGTAAAATATTATGTAGTGGCATCCTCGCTTGTGTTCCATATACTAGTTCAAATAGAGAGTTTCCAATTGCCTTTTTACTGTAATCCTATCTGACCACACAACCATTCTCAACTTTGAGTCCCATGCCTTTTTATTTGTGTCCAACATCCTCCTTATTATCTTTAAAAGACTTTTATTACTTGATTCTGCCTGACCATTTTCTTGTGGGTTATAAGGGGCAACATAGGAAATAGTAATGCCATATATATTGCAAAAATATTTGAATTCATCATACCTAAAACACATCCCATTATCTTTGATCACTCTTACCAGTGTGCCAAATCTAATTATGATGTTTTCCATTATAAATTTGATCACCACCTTGCTTGTTTCTTGTTTAGTGGGGATTGCCTCCACCCACTTAGTAAAATAATCTATAGCTACAAGTATCCATTTATATCCTCCACTTGAATTTTCTTGTATTTCTCCAATGAACTCAATTCCCCGTTGATGGAAAGGGGCTTCTACCTACAAAGGTCTAAGCGGTAAGGCTCCTTGATACTTCAATTTCCCTGAAAACTTCTTACAAGCCTCACATTTCCTCACATGTGCAAAAGAGTCATTAAAAAATTTAGGCTAGTAATAGCTAGCCCTGAGAATCTTATGTGCAGTGGTTTTTGAAGAATAATGACCTCCACACACCCCTTCATGCATCTCCCTCAAGACATGTTTTTCTTGTGATTCATCTAGACACGACAATAGAATTCCATCCCTATTCTTCCAAAATAGGTCTCCTATAAACACATACTTAGATACTTGCAACTTCAAAGTTCTCTTTTGATTATCATTCAACCCCTCAGGGAATTTCATGTGCCTGAGATAATGCATTATGTTTGTGTACCAAGGAGTATGTTCAATACTTGCAACTGCTCTCTCTCCACCCTCTATATTACAGATTTGGTTTGCTTCAACGTTTGTTTCTGCCATTAGCCTGGCCAAACCCTGTCCTCTTACCAACTTGGTAATTTGAATCTCCATATTGAACTCTTTGATTTTATTAATCCATCTACATCTTTTCCCTATCACCTCTGTTTGTATCAAGATATCTTTCACAACTGCATGTGGGACATAGGCAATTACTTTAGCTCCAACAAGATAAGGTCTGAAAACTTTTGTTGCTTTAACCAATGCAAAGGCTTGTTTTTCCATAATATCATATTTCAACTCTGACCCCTGCAAAGACTTGCTGAAAAAAGATATAGGTTGGTGATGACCTTCATCATTATTTTGTAACATAATGGTTGCTATAGTGTGAAATGAAGCAAAAGAAAATATCTGAAAAGGTTTGGTAAAATCAGGGGACTTTAGGATGGGAGCTTCTTTGATAGCTCTTTTTATAGATATAAAGGCTTCCATGGCTTCAGCAATCCAATCCATCTTTTCTCCCCTTTTCAGCATCTTGGATATAGGTTTTATCAATCTCAGCAAAATTTGACACAAATCTCCTCACAAAGTTAATTTGATGAAAAAATGATTGGATTGCTTTGACAGTTTTGGGAATGGGGATTTTTTCTATGGCTTCTACTCTCTCAGGGTCTATTCTAATCCTATATTTTGATACAATATGTCCCAAAAGCTTCCCCTTTGTAACAACAAAATTATTTTTTTAAGGATTAAGACTAATACCATATTTCAGGGCTTTGATAAATATCTTCTCCAAGTGCCCCACATGATCTTCTGCCCTTTTGGAATAAGCAGTAAGATCATCCTGATACACTATGATTATGACATTAATTAAATCTGCAAACGCCACATCCATGGCCCTTTGAAAAGTGGCCCCTGTATTTGTGAGACCAAATGGCATTCTAACATAAACATATGTCCCCCATGGTGTAGTAAACACGATCTTGTATTTCTTAGACTCTTTGACTTTAACTTGGTTATATCTAGAAAACCCATCCATCATTAACAGTAGCTCACACCCTGTTACTTTGTGCAATATTACCTCCATATTTTGGAGAGGATAATTATCTTTAAGGGAAGCAACATTCAGATTTATTAAATCTACACATAATCTAATATCCCCATTTTTTTTAATTACAGGAACCAGGTTCGAGACCCATGTTGAATGTCTAATGGGTTTAATAATACCTCCATCTCTTAATTTTTCCAATTCATCCTACATTTTAGGTTCCAATGTTGGGTTAATAGGCCTTTGATTTTGTATGAATGGATTTGAATCTAGTTTAAGTGGAATATCATGTTGGAAAAGATCTTCTCTATACACCTTGAAATCCTCATAAGACCAAGCAAACACATTTTTGTATTTTCTCAATAAGAAAATCAACATTCCCCTGATGGTGGGACTTACCTTTTTCCCGATGTAAACCTTTTTTGGTGCTAACTGAGTTCCTATATTTATTTCTTCAATATATTATTTCTTGATTGGTGTATTCTTCATGAGAGAGTGATCATTCCCATCATACATTCTTTCTAGTGCCACAAGCCCTTTGGGGAGCTTGTTGGTTTTAAGCTACAAGACTTCCTTCCCAAATATAGTCTGTTTCCCATCCACTTCTTTCACAAAAGCATTGAAGTCAATCTCTTGAGCCTCATACTGATCTACGCAATGAAGAAACTTTAGGAGGTTAGTATCATCATTGAAAATTTTCCAACTATATATGTTGTCAAGGATAGCATGTCTTGTTTTGAATTCAACTTGAGATATTCTAGGCAAAGTAATATCATCTCTTTTCAGGGCCACATTAGCTAGAAAGTCTGCCATTAAGTTTTTTGATCTATTTATCCAATCAATTGAAAAAGCATCAAATAACTCAATCGTATCCCACACAAAATTTCTACATTGTTTCAATCTTTTATTCTTTGTAGCATATCTTGATCTGATCTGTGAGACAACTAGTTTAGAATCTCCCAAGATAGTTAACAATTTGATCTTGTGCTTGACAACCATATTTAAACCAATAAACAAGGCCTCATATTTTTCCACATTGTTTGTACACTCAAAGGTTAGTAAAAATGAATATTTGAATGTAATACCTTCAGGTGATATAAAAAATTATACTCCAACTCCATTGCCTTCTTGGCTGCATGCTCCATCAAAATACATTTTCCACATGCCCTGCTGATCTTTAGAAACATGCTTAACAATTGGGTCAGTATTTGCTAATTCAGGTTGAGACGGTTCCACTCTGAAGCTCCATAAATCCACATCATAGAAACAATTGAGTTGTCCCTGAGGAACACAATCAATAATCTAATTCATCCTTGGTTCTATATACAATTTGACTTCTTCACCATTGATTGGTATTATGCAATATGATAAGTCAAACTATACATTACCTCCAACTGTTGTAGTCCATTGTCTTGACAAAATCATTCCAAACTGAGGATGTGTGTCAATCATAGTTATGTCAATATTATAAGTTTCCTGTGGGTAAGTAGCCAATTTCACTTCCACATCTTTCATAATTCCCACCACCAGGATAGGTCTACTATCCATGGCATAACATTTACCCCCTTCAACATCTACCCACATACCGAGTTGTTTCATCACCCCTACAAGCATGATGTTCATAGAAGCACCTGAATCTAACATATAGTTTCTTACCAGCTTGTCATTTATGAGTAGGGTAGTAAAGAATGGATCAATTTGTGGTGGATTCATCAATGCATCACTTAGACAAACCTCTAGAAATTTTACCTTTTCCTTCTTATTACTACTTTCAGGAATCTCCTTATTTTCAAGGTTTTTACTTTTATTACCTCCACTAGATATTAATTGAATAGCACTTTCCCTATAATCTTTAATCTTCATCATTTCTAGTAATGGGACAAACATCTTTACCTAGGACAAAACTTGCATGAAATCAAAAGAGGCACCCTCTATTTTGTTCATCTTATTTTTCTCTATTGACTCTCCTCTATTCTCCTCTTTCTCCTTTTTGTTTGTCATTGGGAAATTCTTTGTTTTCTTCCTTATAGACATACTTTTTCTCTTTTTTTATCAAACTGCTTATCATCTATCCTTTTTGAAGCTTCCTGGGGAATTTTCTTATCCTTCAAAAATATTCCTCTTGGAACACCTTCATTTTCATTTATTGTTCTATTTCTCAACCAGTATTTTCTTTTGGCTTGCTCAACTACTACAATAGTTAACTTTTTAATTTATTCCTAAGTTGGTCTTCTCATATTGCATTTATTTGTTTGATATGATGTACTAGGAGGGCATTGTTCATTATCACTTTCTTCATGATTAAAAAAATTGTTGTTCTTCCATATGGACATTGTACTTTTGGTGATCAACATCATATTCATACCCTCCTTCTTCTAAAGATGAATATCCCTGCACAACAGAGTGAAGAGTGTGGGAAGTTAAATAGATATTATGGTCCTCTTCATTGTTGTCTTCTAGTATGTCTTTTCTTGGTATCGACTGAGGTACAATACAATGATCTGGGGAATGTGGAAAGTCACAAATTGAGCACCAAGGACTATTATTTACAATATACGCCCCTCTTTTCTTTAAAGGATCAGGTGTCTCTTTATTCCTAGGCTTATCCATCACTGGATTTCCATCCTTCCAATTTGTATTATATGGCATGTTATGCAACCTTGGCCTTTCATTTCTATATGTATTTTCTTGCCTATTTGGAGGAGTATATTGGGGAACCCTAGGATTATCCCTCTTGCCAATCATTCCTGCAACTTTCCTATTATTTTCAATAGTTAGTGCTATCTTTTGAGCTTCAACTAAATTTGTCGAACACCTGTTCCTAAGCTCATATCCCGTCTTAGGATCAAAATCTTTTAAATAGATACTTAATGTAGTAGGATCAACTAATTTGGATCTAGGAGGTATCTTATTATGTAATTTAGAAAACCTCTAGTTGAAGTCATAAGTTGACTCATTCTGATGCTTCTAGATAGTTACCAATTCATATAGGGAAAACTCTGGTGCACAGTGATTCCCATACTACTCAAGGAACTATTCATAAAAATCCTAAATGGAGTCAATAGAAGTTGTTGGAAAACTATTAAACCAATATTTAGCATCTTCAATCAATGAAATCATAAACAATCTCATTTTCACATCCTCATATTTCATATCCAAGTCTTGAATAAATGCATTAAAGCTCGTTAAGTTTTCTTCAGATGTGACTACACTACTTCCTGTGAACTTTGGGACAAGGCTTCTCCAAATGTTATCCATGGGATAAGGATATATTTGAAACCCATCCAAATCAAATTGTTTGATCATGGTTGTGTATGGTGGAGGAGGTGGATTTTGAGGATGATGGTACTGGTACAATGGATTTTTGTGAGGTGGTGGCATATATTGCTGACCTTGTGGAGGCATGTGTTGTTGACCATGCGGAGGTATATATTGTTGGTGAGGGGTTGGATGAGCATTTTGATGTTGTGGTGGAGAATTTGGAGGTCTGTATTGATTCCCTAACTGATTTTATTGTGACTTTGGGGGATTTGAAGGTCCTACATTATTATTCCCCTACTTGTGAGGTGGCACATATTTAGGTAAGTTAGCCATCTAAGCATTGATTTGGGATTTCTATAACTTCAATTCTTGAAGCTCTTTTATTGCTTGGAGCCTCTACTCATACTCCATTATTTCTCTTTCCACTTCTTGTCTTTCATGTTCCAATCATGCATTTATCTCATCTCGAGCCATATGTTCATAGTTCTCTTCTGAGGCTGCTTCATAGCCAAGTCCATCCTGATTTTCTTCCATTAATGCCATTTTTTATCATATTCATGTTGTCTCCTTTCCCTTTCAGCCTCAAGTCCAGTCATGAACTCCTCAACTTTCTTAGGGTCTAGTTGATAGAAGGGATTCCTCTTTTCCTCAGGAGTGTGAGATTCTCTAGATAGGCTATTTTTAGTTTCCAGTGTACCATAGGAATTATATGTGTCCAAGTGTTCTTTTGATGTTTTGTCTTTATTTGTTAGGCACATGTCATTAGAAACCTTCTTGCCCTTATCATTCTTTTGAGTCCATTTACTTTTTTCATTATTGGGATTCTCCTTATACAAATACCTTCTGCCATGCATGTTGTGAGTAATTTTGATAGTCTGAACTCTAGGATGGTTTCTTTCTGATGTATACTTCACTCTACCAGTTTTAATGCACTTGTTCATTCAGAGTTGCCACTCACTTTCCAAAAGGTGAGAAAATTTTGTAGTTCCTTGTTCCCAGCGGATTCTTGTGCAAGGTATTGACTCTATGATGAGGGCTTGGGTTCAATTTGGTCCCCAATAGATTCACCAAACTATTAGGTCTCAAAATTGCAGGTTTGAACAATGAGAGGTTTCCAAGCTCTCAGAACGTTTTTGGCTAACGTACAAGGCCAAAAAATGAATTTGAATCTTCTACTCTTTAGATTCTACCAGACCTAGGTGGGTAAACCTAT
This sequence comes from Sequoiadendron giganteum, assembly GCA_007115665.2. Lineage (NCBI taxonomy): Eukaryota > Viridiplantae > Streptophyta > Pinopsida > Cupressales > Cupressaceae > Sequoiadendron > Sequoiadendron giganteum. Next base: position 544,847,461 of record CM021106.1, read on the forward strand.
ATGAATGAAGCATATTTGAACTATGTATCTCCTCCCTAAGCAATCTATCCACAATGGAAATTTGGAGGTGGAAAGATGCAAACTTAGTTGGTATAAATTTTATAAGAAATATCAAGGCAAAATTCAATATGTTCAGTTAACAGATGTCTGAAATAAATATTTAATGAATTCAAATGAATAAAATGGGTGAGACCAATGCCCTGTTGGGTAAAACAGAGTCAAATGAAATTTGATGGATGAATCCTTTTTGGTAGAGATTTTGGTTGCTTGGCACAAAGGTATTCATTTATAACTTGTATAAACATGCAAGACAATGATTGAAAAACCCTACTGGAGGCAGAATACCAATCCTAATTATTTGATTCTTCTTATTGATCCAATTAACACTTCCAGATTACTGTATTTTGACTAAAAGGAATTTAATTATTCTTTATAGAAACCAGTTAATCACACCACACAAATACAAAAATTGTGCATTGATAATTTGAACATGTGCTTGACATATCAACTTAAATAATCAAGAAATATCAAGATGGAGATAATCAAATAATTGAACAATTTCAACAAACAACCGATACCAAAACAGAACCAACGAACTAGAAATTTTTCATTATCTTGCTCAAAAATAAACCTTCATCATGGTCTCTACTGTGTAAACATTCTCAAAATTATCTATCTCTCTAACCTCTAATGTCTATTCATTATCCATCTCCCACTTTTATATAGTACATCAAATTTTTTGTGCCCTTTGGTCTTAGTCTCTTCGTATTCTCACTAGAAGAAAAATTCATGTCACTTGAGAAAAAAATAACTAGAATATGAAAATAATAACTATCACAGCAGCAACGCCTTCCTTACCGCATTACCGCATGTCTTCTCTTTCTTTGTTGGGATGCCATGATGTCCTGCTTCGCCTTTGCATCCTCTACTTCTTTACCATGAGCTATGTTTTTGTTCCCAATGGTACCGTGGTGGCATTTTATGTTATGCCTTTGTATACCACTCTACCACGGTCTTGCATTTCCTTCCATGTGGTATTGTGGTGGTGTCTACCCTTTACCATCTGGATACGCTCTTCATACCACTCTACCACAGTCTACCTATTGACCCTCCATGGTATGGCAGTTGTCTCCTTTCTACCACTCAACCACAGGCTAGGTTTCTCCTTATTGTAGTGTGGTGGTATACTTTATTACTACTCCCCTCTTTACCGCTAAAATGTGAGCTACTTGATGACCCCCTAAGGTACAACGATAAGGGTATAACATGACTACTCTTAACCGTGACACCGCAAGACATCATGCAAGGGGCTATGGTAAGTAGGTAAGAGGTACAAGCTATGAAGGGTGTATGATGTCACAGCGGTATGGTGGTAAAATTATTTTTTGGCTTTGTGGATGGTGGTGTAAGGCAATTTTATGAAAAAGATAGCGCGAACTTGGATTCAAATGGATAAAACCACTTAGAATTTTTTTGAATATTCTGGTTCTATCAGATAGTATTCACCATATGATGGAAAGTGATGAAGGACTAGAAGTTTTGTGTAACATAGCTCAAATTTTTGGAAAACATCTTCCTTCCACCACTATTGGTGGTCAATCTTCAAACAAAGCACAAATGCAAGGAGGAAATCAAAATCCTCCCTCCTCAACCATAACCTCAATTCCCACCTATACCAATCCTCAAGTGACCACAACAATGAAACCAACTAGAAATATCCTTCCTACCTCAAACCTTTCCAGTAGTGCACCTTATAGTTATGTGGCATCTAATCTTATATCTCCTCCTGTAAGCAATCCATTCACTGGTCCTTCCAACATATACAAACCACCACCATATTCACCTTCATCTCAAACCAAAAGAAATGATCCTATCATTAACCACATTTTACAGAGCCTTTCATCCATTCAACATCAAGTTTCCACCATAAATCAAAATCAAAATGGTCCACCTTCATACTATGTCAAAAGTAACCCACTATCTTTGGAGATATTGAGAACTTTGATGCCACAAGGTATAAAGATCCATAGATTTGAGAAATATGGAGGAAAAGGAGATCCTTCTAATCATGTTAATGCCTTAACTGCTTTGTGTAGTGACTTTATCCTTGAGGAAAAACTTTTGACTAACCTTTTTCCCCAATCCTTAAAAGACATTGCTTTGGATTGGTTTTTTGCACTATTGAATAACTCAATTCATTAATTCAATGAATGTGTTGAAGCCTTTATTAACCATTTCCAAGTGCATATGGTTCCTAAAATGACATTAGCCGATTTGATTAGATGTAAGAAAAATGAGGGTGAAAAATTCACTGACTTTATTTCCCATTACTAATCGCTTTATTCCCAAATTAGTGCAAGGATTCCCGTTTCTCACCTTCAAAAGATGCTCATAGAGAATTTACAAAGTAAGATATGAGACAAGCATACCATGATGAAATTTCCTTCCTTCATGCACTTATGCACTGCCCTTCAAGACTATCAGAATTCCATAGCTAGTTGTGAACCTAAATCCACCTCTACCGATCCTGAAAGGTTTTCACCTTCAAAATAAAACACCGACTAGCCTTTCAAAAGACAAAACAAAAAATTCTTTCAACTAAATTCTACCTCCCAACCTACCCAACAAGTTGATATCCAAGTAGCTGCTATAAAGAAGAGTAATCCTTATATCTTTAGGGATCTGCAAAGGCAATTTACTCCCTTACCTAAAACACTTCAAAATATCGTGAATCATCTAATAAACAAAAACATGCTTACCTTACCTCGCGTTTGACCTCTTGACCCTAGCAAGTTGTTACCTCTAATATTTAGACACAATGCCTATTGTTCTTATCACCAACAAAAAGGACATGATACAAAATATTGCAAGTGTCTTAAACATCTTGTACAAGACCTCATTGATTCCAAACATATCCAAATTGGAGGTGTGAATGACAAAGGCAATAAATCTATAGATCCTCCTAACCAAAACTTGCAAATCTTTACTAATCCCATGCCTAACCACAATATTTCATTTGTTAAGGCTAGTGAAGCAAAGCCCAATGTAATGAATGTTGACATGGATGATGATAACATGAGCAATAACAAAAAAATCCTATGGATACTAATGAACAAAGTCTTATTAATAGAATGATATGATTCATTGATATCGAGCCTCGTAAATAGAAAACCAAAATTCCCATTGATATTACTTTCTCTTCGTAAGAAACAATAAAAAATGCACTTGATGGTCCTCTTTACATAGCTGGTAGAATCAACAACATGCCCACTCACAAGATTTTAATTGACCCCATATGTGGAGAGAATGTGATCATAGAATAACTATTATATGTGCATGAACTTACTCAAGATATATATGAAAAACCAAAAGAATGGATTAAAATGCATGATGGTTTTGCTCATGCTACAATGGGATTGATCACACTCCCTTTACAAGTAGGACCGAAGAAATCAAATGTATCATTCTCTATCATCTCTAATTCAGATCAGTTTCATGTGAAGTTAGGCTACAAATGGATTCGCTCCATGAATGTGGTCCCACCCATTGTCCATAAGTGCTTAAAGTTTCTAGTCAGCAATGAAATATTCACTATGAACCATAGTGACTTTAAACCTCCATCTTCAGGTGGAAATTTTTCCTTAGATTATTTTTGACCTGAGCCCATGGAACCTATAAGACCCCAAGATGACTTCCTTTTCCTATCCTACCAAAATTTCAAAGAAAAATTCATAGCCAAATTATCCCTTGAGAAGTTTCCTCCTCCACTCCTTGAAAAAAACAATATTGAGCCAAAGGCCCTTCCAACAAACCAAGACCCATCCATCAAAAATAGTTTACCTATTTCCTACAAGAGGTCAAGAGAAAACCAAACAAGTCCTAATCCACCTCCTAAGAAAATTTATAAATCCAAAGAGAAATTTGTTGAACAACCTTTCATGATTTCTTTTGTTCATCCATCACAAGAAGAAAAGGAACCTATGGTTGACCAACCCGCTCCTACACACACAACTTGAAAACCATAATGAAAGGAACCGAAATGCTAGAGAGCATAGGCAAAGACATCATGCTATTACTCGCAAGATGAACGAAGAGAATAACATTGAAAACTAAAATCCGAGTTTGATAGAAGCAATAAACGATGAATCTCCTCCATTACCAAAACAAATAGATCCTATGTCTCTAACACAACAAGGACCAACACCTTCTATGAATATTATCATCCATCCTCTTGTTGTGGTTAACTTTGATGATGATGAAGAAACAACTAAAATTTATGAGCAAGTGCATAATGAGTTGAATTTTTTATTTTTCTCTTCTATGTGCTTAAACGATAACAACCATGATGATCCTCCTAAACTGAGTGATGAACAATGTGTTGATTCTGGTGATTCTCCTAGTACAAAACTTGATGTTGTTCCTCTCGCTAGTGATCTACATTCCACATAGCCTGAACAATATTGGGATGCAGATGACCTATTGGATGGTTGACTTGCATGTGCTTTACTAGTCTTTTTTCTTTTCTTTTGTGTCATTGCATGTGCATAATGTGATCCCCCATGATGTTTTGTTTGATCAATTTTCTCTCTCTCTTTGTGCATTCCTTTATTTTTACCTTCATTCTTCTATATGTCATAAGCTTTTTCCTTTTCATTGATCTTTAACTTTAATTTTCATTTTTGTCTGGTGTTTTCCTTTTGGCGATGACACAAGGCGTCAAGACACCCTATGTCTCTTCCATGTTTACCCAAAAGATTTTTCATTATGTTTTCTTTTCCTTTCATATTTTGTCTTGTGTTTTCCTTTAGGGGTGATGTAAGGCATCGAGAAACCCTATGTCTAGACTCCATGTTGACCCAAAATATTTTTCATTATCTTTTCTTTTCCTTTCATATTTTATCTTTTGTTTTCCTTTTGGGGATGAGGTGACATGTCAAGACACCCTATGTCTCTTCCATGTTGACCCAAAAGTTTTTTCATTTTGTTTTCTCTCTCTTTGTGTCATTATTCCAGTTCTATGTGTACTTGGAGAATGATGATAGTTTTGAGCTCTCTAATATCATTGCAGCAAAGACAGATACTGACCCCGAATCCATAGATCCCTTATGTGTTTCTGGGGGGCAACCCTCTTTTTTGTTCTCTTTTGCATGTTGGTATACTTTAAATTAATTTCTCACAACATGGTGTTTAGCAATTTGTTTAAAGTGGGGGCATACATTGGCATTATTTTGGCATGATTTCATTTGCATTTATCTTTTTCATGTTCCTTGATGTGATTTTCTTACTTCATGCGATGTTTTTTTCTCTTTGTGGTGACATTGGGTGTAATGTCCTTCAAGAGAATGATCTATCTTAGAATATTACATTCCTATTAGCTGTGATGCAATACACTACATTCCCTAAGGTGCAAATATTTTATCCTTTGATTGGTCCTCTCTTGGAGACATTAGGAACAATGTCCTCTAAGATTAAGACCTCACATGAACTAAGAAAAATCCATTTGAACATTTCACTTTCTTGTGCATTTCATTTTTGTACCTTATTAAAGTCATGGAGGTATGGCTTTGATATGGTTTCCTGGGGCTCACTTAGTGAACAAATAGCTTCATTAGCCCTGATGAGCGTGCATTTTGTACCTTATTAAATTCATGGAGGTATGGCTTTAATACAGTCCCTTGGGGCTCACCTAATGAACAACTAGCTTCACTAGCCCTTGTGAACATGCATTTTCTTTGTCCTTATCATAGTCATGGGGGTATGACTTTGATATGGATCTCTTGGGGCTCACCTAGTGGACAACTAGCCTCACTAGCCCTTATGAGCATGCATTTTGTTTGTATAGTGGATAGCACATTCCACTTGTAAAACGTTTTGGACAAACAGCCTAGACCTAGTCCACAACACATTGGATGGCCAATCAAAGCTTGATCCGTTACATTTTTCTTTTTCTTTTTCCTTTTATGTCTTTAATGGTGTATGTTTGTGATCTGGTTATGGTTTTATATATCATCCACATGTGTGTTCCTTTGTGCCTATGTTGGTCTATCATAGGATCTTGATCCTGGGGGCTTGGCCACCCTCTTGGTAATTTTCATCCTATCTTACAAACATTTGTACATTTGAACCCCTCTTGATTGTGTGGTTGGATACTTTAGTGTGATTTTGAAGCACTTGTTCATCCTCTCACTAAAGTGGGGGCTAAATATAGTGTAGGAAAATGCACTCTCAAATTTTCACACTTTTTTGGGCCCACATTGCTTTATTTATCCTTATATATGTCTTAATTGGTCCTATTTTACATCCAAACACCTTATAAACTATATCTTTTTATGTAAAATCCTAACAAACATCAATGGATAAATGAATTTGGCTGAGTTTCCTTGATTTTTGGGTTGGTACTAAGATGCCACCTAGGGTGTCTTTGTCCCCAATGGTCTTGGGACCCCCTTTTAAATGGAATCTTGAATGGGCCCCTTTTTGGAATCTATTCCCCAAGTTTTTAGGACTTGGGACTAAGATATCACCTAGGGCATCTTAATCCCCCTTAATCTTTTTTTGGGATTTAATTTCAAATTATGGTGAGATTTGGCCTCCTTTAATTAATGAATTCATATGTCAGATTTTTGTGGTGTAATTAGGGATATTAAGCATGGATAGCTATAAATACAAGGTTCTTTCACTCATTTTCATATCTAAGCAATCTAAGCATTCAAGTATTCATTCCTAAGGAAAGTTTATGAGAGCAAGAGCAATTCATCAAGCATTTGGAGCCATCATCAAGATTCAAGAATCATATCAAGGAGATTTTTGCATCATGTGGGTTTTTGAGCTAACATTTATGATGTAGGGTTTTGATTCAAGCAAGCAATTCAAGTCCATATCTATCAAGCACTCATTATATTCAAGATCTATATCCAAGCTAACCATTTCACACAAGTTTGTAGATTTCATAGAAAGGGTTTGGTGAGTTATAAAATTGTATGTTGTTCATTCATCATTTCCCTTAATTTCATTTCATTTCAAGTTTTAATTACCAACAAGGGGTTTGACCAAGGCAAACCCCCATTTACTAAAAATCAACAACTTTTTCCCCTCTTGTGTGTTTGTGTTTGCAAATTTAGGTTAAAGACTTGAAGATCATATGAAGTACAAAGTTGCAAAGTTGCATTGCAAAGTTATCATCTTCATGGAAATTAACCTCTAGATCTAAGAAATTCAAAACCTGAGATCTGAGAAGAAGGAACTTGTGTAGACATTAAGCCTCAGGACCACATTCGAAGACTTTAGAAATTCAAGATAGGACTAATTCACCACCTAGGGCATCTTAGTCCTCATGAAGGTATTTTGCAAAGATTCTTTTTAATCTAGTTCTGACATCCACAGATTTCACATTTGCCTCGAAAAATAGTAGGTGGACTAAGTCAATAGTAAGGGCATCTTAGTACTCCATATAAATTTTTGATAGCTTCTTTGTATTTCTAGAATCCTCATTACATCTCCAAAATTCCTAGGTACTGAACCATAGATAAAATATGGGAAATGTGTTCACCTATTTCTCTAGGTCATTCAATAATGTCCTAAAAAACCTTATTGGATTGACTATCAACCTCATAAGGTGAGTCAATTCACAATTAGGAGGACCTAGGAATAGGGTTCTTTTAGATTTTAGGGGTTCACCACCAAGCAAAATGCTAGGAAAAGATAAATAATCATTCAACCTACAAAACCTAGTTATGCTAGCTAAATGAGGGATGCAAATGATGAAATTATGCCACACCAAGATAGGATGTGTGTACCTAGGAAGTCTGGAGATGTGATGAGGATTCTGAAAATGTAAAGAATTTGTCCAAATATGCCAAGGAGGACAAAGACGCCCTTCCTATTGTCTTAGTCTCGTTGCTATTCTTCAAGGAAAATGCAGAATATTCGGATCTCAGAATAAAATCTCAAAAAATCTTTGAAAAATACCCCTAGGAAGACTAACATGCCCTAGGTGGCATATTAGTCCCGTTCTAGATTTCTAAAAACTCTAAATGTGATCCTAAGCTCTAAGGTCGACACTTGCTTCCTCTTAGATGGGTACTGCCACAATAGTGGTTTACACTTTTTGGGAGTTCTTGATTTTTGTTGAAATCACATATTTATAGAAAATATAATGATTTAAGCCTTGAAAAGTTCCATTTAAGGAATCAAATTAAAGAGGGTTTGATAACACTAGCTTATACCAAGGCCCCTTGGATAGAACCCCACTAGTTTTAAACCATACCTATAATGGAGCCTCCTTTACACCTATCAAAATGCTGATAAAAAACCAATTTTCATTTACCTTTTGGGGGATCAAATGAGTTCATTTAAAATTTACTTTTTGTAAGTATGTAGTCCTTATTATAAGCTTCCAAAAAATTATAATTTTAAATAAATTGAATTTGATTATTGTATTTATTTTTTATTTCTTGTGAATGTAGGTTTTTCACCGAAAATCAAGCTCTTTGTTCTACACATGTGGAAAAATAGTAGATTATCAAAATAAAAATTTTGAAAAATATGTTTAGGCTGAGTATTGATGTCCTTGGTCCATTAAAATAAAATAAAATTTGATACATACAGAAAATGTTATGTTGTATATAGTTCGCTTATGTCTAAATTGTAATTAGTTTGACTTCAAAACTTGATTAAGGAAAAAATATTTAATAAAACACTATGAAACCAAATGAGTTGGTTAGATATTGTAGTTACAAATCTAAATTCTAAAAATTAGAATTTTATCCTTCATACAAAAAAAGTTATGTTGTATATAGTGAACATCACTCCTTAAAAATGTTGTTTACAGATAAAAACTAATTTTCGAAGGAGATGAAAAAAAAAGTGCAATTTGATTCCAAATTTTTTGAAAAAATATATATTTAGAATCTATATACAAAACTTCACAAATCACTAGTTTGCATCATCTCCAAATTCCTCATGGTTTAGTCTCTATAAGAGCCTGAAAGTAAAGATTTAGTTAAAAAAATTTAGTTTAGTGTCCAGTTTGCCCAAAAATTGTAAACCAGTATTGTGGGATCACCCAGATCTTAGGTTCTGAAACTTTTGGATCTGACTTGTAGGTGACTTTTTGTAAATATGACAAATTTGTAATGCAAGTTTACAAGTTTGAAATCTTTCACTCCAAATGATCTTCAAGTCTTCAACCTAAATCGGCAATCACAAGCATACAAGAGAGGAAAAACTTGTTGATTGTTAGTAAATGGGGGTTTTCCTTGGTCAAACCCCTTGTTGGTAATTAAACCTTGAAATGAAATGGAATAATGGAGGGAAATGATGAATGAACAACATGCAATGTTACAACTCACCAAACCCTTGTTGTAAAGTCTACAAACTTGTGTGAGATGGCTAGCTTGAATGTAGATCTTGAATCAAGGGAGTGCTTTGAGAGATCTTGCTTGAATTTCTTGCTTGAATCAAAACCCTACATCACAAATGCTAGTAAAAAAGCACACATGATTCGAGAATAACCTTTGATATGATGCTTGAATCTTGATGATGGCTCCAAAATGCTTGCAAAACTGCTCTTGAATACTCTTGGATGAATACTTGAATTCTTGGATGCTTATTACTCTCTTCGATATCTTTCTTATTATGAAAATGTGTAAATGAACCTTGTATTTATACTTATCTATGCTTAATATCGTGAAATTACATCACACCAAGCCAACATAGGAAAACATTAATTAAAGGAGGCTAAATCCTACAATAATTTGAAATTAAATACCAAAAATAAGCCAAGAATGACCAGAACACCCTAGGTGGTGTCTTAGTCCCGAAGCTCAAATCTCAGGGAACAGACTCCCAAAAGGGACCTTTTCAGGTGTATTCAAAATCAAGATCCCAAGACCCTTGGGGGACTAAGACACCCTAGTTGGTGTTTTATTCTTGACCCAAAAATCAAGGAAACACAGACAAAGTCATGAAATGATCATTTTCCCTTTGATGATTGTTGAGATTAGCTAGAAAAGGATGTAGTTTATTAGGCTTATGGATGCAAAATAGGACCAATTAAGACACAAATAGGGATAAATAAAGCAAGGTGGGCCCAAAAAAGTGTGAAAATGCAAGGGTATGCATTTTCCTACACTACATTTAGCCCCCACTTTAGTGAGAGGATGAAATTTCTTCAAACTCACTCTAAAGTAGCCAACCACACAATCAAGAGGGGTTAAAATGTATGAATGCTAGTAAGATAGGATGACAATAACAAAGACAGTGGCTAAGCCCCCAAGATCAAGATACTGATGAATGCTCAAGAATGATGTTTTTATTAAAATTTTATAAACTTAAAAGACTTTATTATGTTATTAAAAGACTATTATGGTGGTTGATATTATGTTTAATGTTTTCTTGTTTTATGTTATATTTGGCTAAATTGATGGATTTATTAGATATGATGTTTTACATTAAATGTGTCTCCTTTAGTTGTGTTAATAAAGAGATGACTGTGCAAATTGAAACATTTTCTATCATAAATGCAATATATCTTTGAGGATTTGGTGCAAGCACTTCAATGCTGACTGTGAGCTCTCTTAGACTCCCTGTTTAACAACATAGTGCTAATCACGCTTCTGAGAGCTCCAAAAAGATCCTAAAATACTATAATTCTGAATTCGCTCTCATTGGCGATTCTGGGAACTGCTGCTACAACTAGAATAACTTGAGATTCTCTTGATACTCTTAGTTAGAGTTTTATTTGTCTTTGTACTCTATAATCTAGCGACTAGCGCCAATGTTTTTAATTCAAAATAAGGGATATTATTATAAATATCGGTCCTTAGGTTTATTTAGATTTAATCAATATCTTGTTGAATATTGTAACTGTTGTACTCTTGTTTTACTCTCCAATTTTGGCCAATTCGAATGAAAACAGAAGGTTGATCTAAATCACTATGTGAAGGACCCACCAGAGGAAGAAAAATTCTCGCTCGACCAAAGGAGGTGATCCTATGTTATTTTAATTTGATTAATTTAATTCTATTTTGTGATAATTAGTTAGATGTTAGCACTACAATTCTTGTTAATCAATGTTCAACAATTATATTTACTTAGATTAGATTACTTTCATTTGAATTAGTTAAATAATTTTACTATATATCAAAGTTAGATCATTCATGGTAGATTTCATTTAATGAATGTAATTGTAGAAAAACCAATAATCATGACTAATGTAAGGATAGAGACAAAGCTAAATTGGAATGTGTTGGGAGTTTAGTTTTATCACTTTCTAGATTTAAATGTTTCCTAGATTACAGTTCATTACTTGTAGCATAATTAGATTTATTTTTAGCCACATTAAATTAAGTATGTTAGATTTAGAGTTAACTAGAATCACTTCGTAAATCTCCCAGCATGAACCATTTGCAATTGAGTAAGGTAAAATCTAAACTGAGTCACTAAGATTAAAATAGGTTCAAATAAGCATCAGTTAGTTAGTAAGTTAGAGTCATCCTTAGAAATAGTTATTACATTTTGTTCCCAATGAGCTCCTGAGAGCTCTTGAAGGCTCCCGAGGGAGATTGACCCAAATCAAAGTCAGTGTTTACAATGCAAAACCCGCCAATTTTTGGAGTCCTCCTTATCATATATTGCTCTGAGACACACCCAAATCGATAAATAAAGAATTAAATGATGCAAGTTGTGACATCAATGACCTTCCCATTAGATCCTATGGCAGACCAACATAGGAACAAAGGAACATGCATGCAGATGATATATGAAGCCATAATCATATTGCAAACATACATTGGTATCAAATATAGAAAAATAAAAAGGAAAAAGAAAAAGAAATGCAATCGATCAAGCTTCGACTAGTCGTCCAACTTGCTATGGACCAAGTCTAGGTTGTTTGTCCAAAGAGGTTTACAAGTGGAATGTGTTGTCCGCTATGCAAAAAAAATTGCATTCTCACTAGGGATAGTGAAGCTAGTTATTCATTAGGTGAGCCCTAAGAGGCCCATATCAAAGTCATACCTCCATGAATTTAATAAGGTACAAATAAAAATGTAATGCAACAAGAAAGATGGATGTTCAAAGGGATTTTTCTTAGCTCATGCAAGGTCTCATCTTAGGGAACATTGTGCCTAATGTCTCCAAGATAGGACAAGTCAAAGAAATATCACACTCTCAGAGGAAATCAAACCCAATGACATCACCAAGAAAAAAATGCATTGCAAGAAGAAATAAAATCGCATAATGAAACATGAGTCTTGATGTATTCCCCCACTTTAAAGTGGTTGCTAACACCATTGTTATGAGAAATTTCTTTAAAGTAGAAGAAGACATGAGAGTATGTAACATGAGAGACAAATTTAGGCATGTCATCCACATCCCAAGCTTTCTCATACATATATATGGAAGGAGATCAAGTAGCCAAAAGATACAACGAAAAATGATATATGAGGACGAGGCTAACCCCTTGCCCCCACTTAGTGCAGGTCAAGGTTGAGCCGATAAGAAACATGCTAAAGTAAAAATCAATATCAATTAGAGGAATTAGGTGCTTCAACACAAGGAAGAGCACCACACTCCTTAAGATGTTGAATTTTATCACTTAAAGCCTTACATTCATTAGTAGAATGACCATGAACTCTATGATATGCACAAAATGAATATTTTTAGTAGAATTTCTTTCTTGTTTTTGGAGGAAGAGATATCAAATGATCTTGGAGGAGTCTTAACAAGATACTTTCTTGATCAAAGGTAGAGGATGTTTCATTATTTTGTGGCAAAGATATATCTTTCTAATTAGTACAAGATGTCATACTTACGCAATAATTTTTAGATTGCGAGATTTTGTAATCTCCTTTATACGAGGGTGTAAAATATAACGAATTCAAATCATTAGTGTTTTGTGTGATGAAATTGATGTTAAGCGAGGATTTCTCTAGGTTTTGAAAATGATAACAATCAAGACCACTAGTTTTTATCAATTCAAGATGCACTATTGTTAAATTCGGCTTAGAGGGATATTTTCTTAGAGTGTTAATATTAAGTGAAGGTTTGTTTGATGGTTTGATTTATAGCATAGGAAAATAACCAATACCATGAGTTTTTTCTTGCATGTTAGGATCTATAGGGACACATATACCTTGTTCTCTATAACCACATCCTTTTCCACTATATCCAAGTTGTTTCATAAGCTCATAACCTCTTCCATAAATATTTTTCATTTCTTTAGGATTCAGTGGTTGTTGATAGTCTATCTCATTAAAATTTGTCATATAATTTGCTTCTTCTTATAAAATGGTTGAGGTGGATGCTTTCGAAGGGTTGTCTAAATTTTGGGTCGATATTACTGCTTTTTGTTTTCCCTCATCTGAATCTTTATTTATAATCTTGTATCCTCACATGAATTTTGGTTCAAAGTCTAAGGAACCCCAATCACCTTCTAATAGCTCTATGAATTCCTCAATATGTTTTTCTTTATTTTTTTGTTGCATAGGTTCCACTTGTGTAGTTGGTGTCAATATTTTCAAAGGATTCACTTTTTTTTTCTTAATGTTCAAACAAGTATTTGGTTCAGGGTCAGCTTCAAGTGTGTACACTTTATTGTTGTAGACATACTTCATTTTATGATGAAGATTGGAAGGCACCCTATTCATTGCATGAATCCATGGTCTGCCTAAAAGAAGATTATATGAAAGATCATGAGGCATAACATGGATCAATGTTTATAATGTGGCCTTTCCAACTATAATAGGAAAATTGATCACAACAATTGGTTGTTTTAAAACATTGTCAAATCCCTTGATAGAAAAAGAATCATGTTGAATTTTTTATTTATCAACACTGAGTTTATCCTGAAGGTTTACAGTACACACATTTAAGGCCAAGCCATTGTCAACAAGGGTTCATTTTATCCCTATGGTACTAAATTGAGCTATGATCATGAAAGCATCATATTGTTTTTTCACTTCCAAAGGAGGGAGCTTACTTTGGTGGAAAACAATGTCAGCATTTAGTCCTTGAATCATGGTTTCTATGTCATTCAATTGCACATTAGAAGGGATGGGAAATTTTTGTAGGGAACTTTGAAGCATAGTGTGATATTTAGGTGAATTTTGAATCAAGTCCCAGAGGGATATCTTTGCAGGAGTATTCTTAAGTTGTTCAATAAGATCATACTCCTTTATCCACTTTGTGAAGGATAATGAGGGTGGCTGGGTAAAATAGGATTAGGCAATGGGAGGGATGTTTGGGGTATTTGTCTTGGTTGTGGATTGTTCATAGTGTTGTATGTATGATAAATGGTATTGTAACTTGGTTGTTGTGAAATATTTTTTGTAGGTGGTTCAAGGATAAGGATGGGTTTGTTTTGAACTTGTGTTTTTTGAGAGGGTCAAAAAATGATAAGTTTGGGCTCAAGAAAGTACTCTAAGGGGTATCTAATGTGCATAACCTCAAAAGACTTTCCATTATTTTCATGATCTCTTAGTGAAGGGGAGTCTACTATTTCTTCATCATCTTCATCTAAGGAATTACTATTGTCAATACTCATCATTATATCTTCCCTAGTAGGAGAGTTTTTAGGAGAACTACAAACCAAATGGTCTTCACATTCAAGGATTGGCTCTTCCAAAATGACTTCATCGCAAGTAAGGGATTGATCAATGGTTGAATTTTCTTGTTCATCAATAGTGGGGATATTAGGAGAAGGCTCTATTTGATTGTTATGATTGTTCATGATTTTATCCTTTTTCTCCAAGATCTCATTCTCTTGTGCTATACTATCTACCCTAGTAGGAGAGCTTGTAAGATGTTCATCGCATTCCATTGTTATATTTTGTAAAGTATCTTCATCACAAGTAGAGGAGACATCAAGAGAAGGAAAAATATGATTTTCATGCTTATGAATGATTGGATGTTTTTGTTGGAATAGGTCTTTCCAAATGTTAGGGACATTAGGGAGGAAATAGATAATATTATCACTTTCAATCCACATGTTCTCCTAAAAAATATGATTTCCATGATCGTTCATGATCGTATCCTCTTTTACTAAATCCTTATTATAATTAGGAGATATGTTGAGGGATAGATTTGGACTAAGTAAAGTAGTAGAAATGATCTCATATTCTTGTGTCATACTATCTTCCAAAGGGGGAAGAGGAGAGCGACAATCAAGACTCTCAATGCTTGTATCTTATTTCACCAAGATACCTTCATCACTAATAGTAGAGGTATCGAGAGAAGAACAAGTATGATTGTTATGATTGTCTACTCTTGCATCCTCGTGTATCATACCATCCTCACCAATATGCAATGCAATATTAAGGATTGTGTCAATGGTTTGATCCACTTTTTTTTAGATGTTCTCATAAGTATGAAAGATATTAGAAGGATGACTAACATGTTTCTTAATGACCTCATATTTGTAATCTAAATTGAACTCATAAGAGAGGATTTTGTACTTATGCCATCCATTTTTAACTATATCAAACCCACATCTCTTGAAAGAAAATATGCTATCATGGAAAAGTAAAGAAAGTTCAATGCAAGTGAAATGTTTAAATATGATTTTCAGATTTGAAACAAGGTAATTTGTTGACTACCTTATGCAACAACCTAAAAGATGAAATGTTGTAAATGAAAATTTGGAATTCAGAAATGCATGAAATGAAGCACTTTAAACTAGATTTAGTGAAATGCATGTAACAAAAATTCAACCCACTAAAAAAGATAACCAATGATAGCAAAGAAAATTACAAAAAAACAAATTTAAACCCTGGAAATTGTAGCTTCAAACTCAATAGAGACTAAGACACTAAGAAGGGCGTCTTGGTCCCCCTAATGAAATTTGAAGGTTCCAAAAATTGGAATAGAAAGAAAATTACTCAGATATGGATCTGAAGCAGAAACCTAGAGAGGGACTAAGATGCCAATAAGGGCATTTTAGTCCTATTAGTTTTTTTTGTAGAAAAACAAAAAAAATATGAGTTGATAACAGTGTTCCCGGGGCCTACCCAGGTACCTGATGTTTAGAAACATAAAAGTGGGCAGTTGAATGCAAGAAAAGGTAACTCATGGCAAGCAATTGGATGCAAATTTGACTGAAATGTTTTTAATTTTAAATGCAATAAGAATGCTCCTAAATGCAATTAGGATGATTAAAAATGCACTTTTCAGTTTTTCGATGAGATGGTATGATGCAAGAAAGAAAAAATGCAGCCTATATGCACTTTCACTAATGCAAATATGAAAAACCCTAGATTCACCTTCACTAATGCAAGATGAAATGCAAGAATGAATGAAAACTAGATATAGGACTTTTATGGACTCCAAATTAGAAAATGAATAATCTAAAATGTTAGGTTCACCAAAATGAACAAAGATAAAATAGGGGAAATTTTTTCACCTATTTCTCTAGGTCATTCAATAATGTCCTAAAAACCCTAATTGGATTGACTATCAACCTCACAAGGTGAGTCAATTCTCAATTAGGAGGACCTAGGAAGGGAGTTCTTTCAGATTTTAGGGGTTCACCACCAAGAAAATTCTAGGAAAAGACAAATAAGCATTCAACCTACAAAACCTAGTTATGCTAGCTAAATGAGGGATTCAAATGATGAAATTATGCAATGACAAGATAGGATGTGTGTACTTGGGAATTTTGGAGATGTGATGAGGATTTCAGAAATATAAATAAGTTGTCCAAATATGCAAGGAGGACAAATACACCCTTACTGTTGTCTTAGTTATGTTGTTGTTTTTCAAGGTAGATGCAAAATCTCTGGATCTCATAACAAAATCTCTGAAAAATATCCCTGGGGGGACTAAGATGCCCTAGGTGGCGTATTAGTCTTGATCTAGTTTTTTTAAAACTCTGAATGTGATCTTGAGCTCCAAGGTCTTCACTTGCTTCCTCTCAAATCTTATATTCTAAAAATTATGGATTAGACCTATAGGTGGGTTTCCATGAAGATGACAACTTTTTAATTCAAATTTGCAACTTTGCAGTCTTGCACTCCAAATGATCTTCAAGTCTTCAACCTAAATCTACAATCACAAGCATACAAGAGAGGAAAACCTTGTTGATTGTTAGTAAATGGGAGTTTTCCTTGGTCAAACCCCTTGTTGGTAATTAAACCTTGAAATGAAATGAAATAATGGAGGGAAATAATGAATGAACAAAATAAAATGTTACAACTCACCAAACCCTTGTTGTAAAGTCTGAAAACTTGTGTGAGATGGCTAGCTTGAATGTAGATCTTGAATCAAGAGAATGCTTTGATAGATCTTGCTTGAATTTATTACTTGAATCAAAACCATACATCATAAATGTTAGCACAAAAACACACATGATGCAAGAATAACCTTTGATATGATGCTTTAATCTTGATGATGGCTCCAAAATTCTTGAAGAACTGCTCTTGAATACTCTTGGATGAATACTTGAATTCTTAAATGCTTATTATTCTCTTGGATATCTTGCTTATTATGAAAATGAGTGAATGAACCTTGTATTTATACTTATCTATGCTTAATATCGTGAAATTACATCACACCAAGCCAATATAGGAAAACATTAATTGAAGGAAGCTAAATCCCGCTAGAATTTGAAATTAAATCCCAAAAATAAGCCAAGAAGGAATAAGAATCCATAGGTGGCATCTTATCCTAAGGCTCAAATCTTGGGGCACAAACTCCAAAAAGGGACCTTTTCAGGTGTATTCAAAATTAGGGTCCCAAGACCCTTTAGGGACTAAGACACCCTAGGTGGCATTTTAGTCCCGATCCAAAAAATTAGGGACACATAGATAGAGTCATTAAATGATCATTTTATATTTGATGATTGTTGCAATTAGCCAAAAAAAGATGTAGTTTATTAGGATTTTGGATGCAAAATAGGATCAATTAAGACACAAATAGTCATAAATAAAGCAAGGAAGGCCCAAACAAGTGTGAAAATGTGAGGGTATGCATTTTCCTACACTACAGGTACACATACCCTAACTTGTTGTTGCATAATTTCATTATTTGCATCCTTCATTTAGCTTGCATTGTTAGGCTTTGTGAGTTGAATGTTTATGTGTCTTTTTCAATCTTTTTCTTTGTGGTGAACCCCTCAAAGCTTAAAATAACCCTTCCTAGGTCTTCCTTGTTGAGAATTGACTAACCTTTGAGGTTGATAGTCAATCCAATTAGAATTACTAGGACATTATTGAATTACCTAAGGAGAATAAGTAGGCCTCACCCCCACTCTATTTTTGTATGGTTCAAATTGATACTATACTTTAGTTGATTAAATGTTAAAAAATGAGGTTTGAATGGGATGTCACTCTTTATATAGTAATTTTTTTTTTTGGTTTTATTTGTTTTGTTTTTATTTAACTTTAAACTTTAGTGCATGGATTAAGTTATATATATATATATATATATATATATATATATATATATATATATATATGGCTCTAGGAAAATTCATCACCAACAATTCATTGCTAGCAATTCACCACTAGTAATTCACTGCCGACAATTCACCGCCAACAATTCACCATCAACAATTCATCGCCAAAAAATTCACTCCCAAAAATTCACCACCAAAAAATAATCATCAACAACTCATCACCATGACATATTCATCGTATATACAATTCACCTCCAAAAATTCATTGCCGTGGTATATTCACCACATATACATTTTTTAATATTTAAGTGGCCAAGAGCACCCAAAAAAGAAAAAAAGTATAGAGATTTTGTTGAACACATACAAAAGGTATATGCAGTGAATATGCCACAACAATCAATAGCTAGTGGTGAATTGTATATGCGATGAATATGTCACGATGATGATTTTTTGGCGATGAAATGTTTACAGTGAATTGGAGGTGAATTATTCATGATGAATTTACCTGAACCCATAGATATGTATATATATATACATAATATGTATATATATACGTATATATGTATATATGTATATGTATTTATGTATATGTATATATATATGTGCATGTATATATATGTCTGTATATATGTAAACATGTATGTATTCATATATACAAACATATAAATACATGTACATATATATACATACATACATACATACATATACATACATATACATACATATTCATATATATATATGTGTGTGTGTGTGTTTGTATGTATATGTATGTATATTTTTATGTATACATATCCAAACGGGTAAACACTTAATCCATGAACTAAAGTTTCAAGTTAAATAAATACAAAACAAAAACAAAAATAAATAAATTGATATTTAATCAACTATATGTTACCTCAATTAAAGAAAAATATTTAAGAATGGAGTGGCTTATGCTCTCAAAAAAGGAGGATTTTTTTGGGAAACAAAATAAAGAGTTTAGTGGTTAAGAGATGTGACATGAATACGAAATTCTTTCACCAATCTATTTTTGAGACACGGGAAAAGAAGTAGGATCAAGTCCTTGTGAGGGAATATGGTACTATTATTAATGAGGACAAGGACATAGTGAAGGTTGATGTCTCCTTGAAGGACTCCTTGGCATGTCAAAATCTGGATGTTTTGAATTTAGAGGATCTCACTAATGTTATCCCTAATGTCATTACTATCCAATACCTCAAGAATTTGGTGATTCCTATGTTGTATCAAGAGATCAAAGATTTTGTGTTTTCCTTTGGCGCATACAATGCCCCAAGCCCTAATGGTTTTCCCCTTACATTCTTTCAAGATTTTTGGGAGGTGATTTATGTCAACCTCCTTAATGTTGCTAGGGACTTCTTCAGATCAAGAAAGTTACTAAAAAAATTGAATTCTATGTATATTGTGTTACTTCCCAAAAATGGGGATTCCCTTACTATCATGGATTATAGACCCATTAGTTTATGTAACACAACTTACAAAATATTATCTAAACTAATTTTCAATAGGTTGAAAGGGCTTTTACGCAAAATGATCTCTCCCAATAAAAAATGATTTGTTTTAGGAAGATAACTCCTTGACACAACTTTAGTAAGTCATGAGTATATACATTTTATGGAATACAAAAAAATCCCTCCATGACTCTCAAATTAGACATCTCCAAAGCCTATGATAGAGTTTCTTGGCAATTCTTAATGGGTTTCCTACAAAAGTATGGTTTTAAAGGAAGGTTTTTGAATCTGATTAAATCTTGTGTCATTTCCCTAATTTTTTTTCTCTAGTTAATGGAGTTCCTTAGGGTTCTTTCTCTAGTGGAAGAGGTCTCTAGCAGGGGGACCCCCTCTCTCCCTATCTTTCCATTATAGTGGCTGAAGTTCTTGGGATGGATATCCAAAAAATACTCAACAAGAGGATTCTTAAAGGTATTAAGGCTTCTTCTTCTCTTTCCATTGATTCTCAACAACAATTTGTGGATGCCACCATATTATTTGGTGAGGCCTTTGTGGTGGAATATTCCCACTAGAAAAAAACCCTAGATTCTTATGCTCAATCCTCAGGTCAACACATTAATTTCACAAAGAGAAATATTTATTTCTTCAATACAAATTAGCTAATTAAAGAGAGAGTTACTAGGATTCTAGGATGTCAATATGCTATGATCCTAGCTTCTTACCTTGGCCTACCTTTACCTACTAAAAAGTCTATAAATTATTACTAGAATGGAATAATAGAAACAATTAAAAAAGAAATTGGTTGGTTAGAAGGGTAAGCTACTTAGCCAAGTAGAAAGCTTCAACTCCTTAAAGCCTTCCTTCAAAATATTCCAATTTATTTCCTTTCCTTATTCAAGATTCTTGCTTGTATAGACTACAAAATTGAACAACTTCAAAGGAAGTTCCTATGGATAGGAACAAAAGAAATGTTTGGAATTGCCTTGGTTAGCTGGAGGAAATTTTGCATGCCAAAAAGGTCAAGGTTATTGGTATCAAGAGATCATTTTTTTTAATAAAGTGTTTCTTGCTAAAATTGGTTGGTTTCTTTTTACTAAAGAAAAGGATTGGGCGACAATCTTGAAAGCTAAATACCTTGCTAATGAGAATGAAAAATAATTTCATGTCCTCTAAACTACCATGTGGTCCAGTTATCTAGAATAACTTGGTGAAAATAAGAGGTATCATAAAGCAAGGGACTAGAAGAAGGGTGGGAAATTGCCTAAATAGAAGTTTTTGGGAGGATGTTTGGTCTAAGGGTCCTTCTCTTTCCTCCTCAAATCAATTTAACTACATTAAAGTGAGGCTAATATAGGCCTATAGTGTCTCCCTCAACAACTATATTGATTGGAGTGGTGCTTCCCCGAAATGGGAAAATTTTGAATATCAAATCTCTATGGGAAAATCCTTGAGTGGTGGCAATCAACAAAATGAGAGAGATTTTGATGTATTTGAGAAGCTAAATTTGTGACTGCATTTTCTTCTCCTAGAACAAAATGGACACTTGGATATGGAGCATAAATCCTTTCTAGCATACTTTCATCTAAATCTGCTTATAGTATGATGGAGCAATTTGTCCTTCTCTATAGTAACATCGATTGGAAACAAGTTTGGATTCCTTAACTCATCCCCAAAATTAAATAAATCTAGTGGGATTTTATTCACAAAAACATTCTTACTATTGATAAACTTAATAGATGTGGCTTTCAATTTATTCACATATGTTCTTTGTGCCTTGAATATTCTGAAAACATAGACCACCTTCTCTTAACTTGTTCCTTCATTATGGAAGTTTGGAATAATGTCCTTAAGTATTTTTTGGTTTTCCAGGTTTTCCCTTCTTCTATTAAGGACTTTGTTAATAGTTAAAACAATTGCCCCTTCTCTCAACCCATCATTGTTGATTTGTGGAGACAGATTCCCCTGGTTGTATCTTGGGGATTATGGAAAGAAAGAAACAATATAACTTTTAGGTATCAAAGAAGAAATAACATGGAGGTTTCTTTTTCTATAAAATAACAACTACCAGAAAACATAAATATGACTAGTTATGATTTGTCAAAATCCTTTCCCTCTTATGGTATATCTTCCTTCATTCTATCCCTAACTTTGATTCTTAAATCACATTTTCCAAAATTTCCTTTAATCCTTCTAGAATTTATGGGTTGGGAATTACTTTACTAACATACCTATTAGATCCATCCCAAATTTTGGTTCCCATTTCAAAAATTTATTTTTAGAGCTTGAATTTTTGGGTTTCCCTTACTTTAGTACTATTATAGGAATCTTCTTGAAAACTCAACTCCCATAACAAATTCTATATTCCTAAAAGGGTTATTCCACTAGGCTTCTCTCCAAAATAATACCAAGTACAAATTATTTTAAAAAATTGATCCTTGACACTTCAAAGCTATTTTAACTCATTTGGATTATTCATTTATTCCCCCCATCTAGCATGACTACTTCCTCATCCTTGATTGTCAATAGCACAACTGTATAATAGAGGCATGATATTTTATTGATCTTCAACAATTCAAAACTCCCAACTATATTTTTTTTATTCTTTCCAACTCATTACACCTACATAGAGAAGCCTTATGGTAACTAGAAAGGTTATACAAGAAACTAATGGAATAATAATCATAGAAAAAATGTGTTCACTACCTAAGGAGAAAAAAGTGCAATCTTGATGGATGTTTCATGCTATCTTCAATGACTAGTTATAAACGGTGAGAAGGGTTTTGGGTATGTGCATAATCATCATGGAAAAAACAGGCCCTTAAGTGGCAATAAAATTCAAAAAATCAAAGTTAGGCAACTTGACATAAAAATTTGAATAAGTTATCTATATTATTTCAAAAATATGTAAGAATAGAATTTGTAGAAAATTGAATGTAGTTTCTAAACTACTAGGTTTATTTTTATTTTTAATAATCCATTTGGTCAAATTTTGAAATTTCAATGCAGTAGTACTTAAATTTCAGGGAAAAAGTAAGAAGTAGGTGTCTCTCTGACCACCCTAACCACAATAAAATGATATTATTTTTTTATAATAGTTTAGATATAAGTAGGGGACTCATGTCTTGATGTGATGCATATTGTTTTGTAATGTTTTTCCAAGTAAATAATTAATTATGTTTTTTTAATTACAAATTTAAAAAAATATAAAAACGCATATGTCTAACCACCTTAACTTGGTCAAAAATTAATGAAATTAATTTTTTTTTTTAAATCCTATAGTATGCAAAGAATAGACTCTGATGCATATTTCGGATTCAAAAAATCCGATACCGTTTGAAAGTTATAGATGTTTTTCAATCAACCTATCAATCAGGAATTTAGTCATAATTCAAATAGAAAATGAATAATAATTATTTATTAAATTAAAAGTAAAACACAATTTATATTGGTGGAAGTCTGAGAATCTCCTTTACAAACCCTTTTCGTGTCATCAATTTTGGGTAAAAAAAAAGTCATCAGCCACATGGGTCATCATATCACTTAGATCGCCACTTTTTGGCCCATCATGATCCTGCACATACCCTTTTATTTATGGATGAATTTTTCAATGCATCTCTCTATGGATGCCTAGTGCTAACTTTTTATCACAATTCAATAGATCTAATTCATCTAAATGTTATAAATTATTTGAGAGAGAATTGCAACCACTTGACTTGATTCATAGCTACCTTGTAAGCATTATTTATTTGAAATAATGGTATATTTAAGATAAATAAAACACTAGCAACCAAGTCCAAATTTATTAGAATGATAAAGTGCATAGAGCTTGATCTTCATGTCATCTCTAGGGAACATGTTCAACAATTTTTTGGGAATATTTGTATGTAAATTTGGGAGCCATTAATTCCCATAATAATGGCCAATAGTAAGGATATTTTTTTCTCATGCTTCTAGATGAATTTATGCATATTTGAGTATTTTTTGTGTAGAGAATTTATCATGATAATAGCTAGTGTATCACAATTATTTGTGGTACTGTGGGACCAAATCTCTTCCCATAGATTATTCTACCATGCTAGATCTATATATTCAAACTCTTCATTCATTTTAAGGCTTGGTTTTTGTGATTTCATTTATTAGACAAAAGATTCATCTAGGGTTTTAATTTCTAATATATTTTTTCAATTAAATATACTCTTATAACTAGTAGAGAGGTATCTAAAGTAGACTTTTTGTAGATTTTTGTCTCATTGGCTAGTTGTGAGAATTTTGGAGCATTTTCAGTAGTATGGTATGAAAGGTTCCTTACTATTTGAATTTTTGTCCTCACCATATTTACTAGTGTGGGTGTAATAGAGATTAGATGAGTGTCATACCAATTTAAATCAATACAAGTTTCTATTTATAATATTATTTTGGAGAAGGATTATTAAATAGATATGGTTACTATTTATGATGCATTTTCTATAAATTATTATTATTTTATTAATAGCTAGATACAAATCTATAGCCTAATAAGGAACTAGTCTTGAATACACAAACCTTCCGCACACACTTTATAATAAAATTTGTTCAAAAGTAGCTGTAGGAAGTAGATTATGATCAATATATGCTAGTCATAGATTACTAAAATAAACAAGGGAAAATATAAGGAAAAACCTAATCATTGTATTATTAGATGATCATGTTTAGCATATCAATATTTTCCCAATATATATGAAACTATAAATAAAATTATCTCGAGAGCTTATAATATTTTCACTATTTATAGATCCATGTGCCAAGTATTGAATCAACATTTAAAAGAGGTCTATACAAAACTTCACACTCAACCTAGTGAAAGAATTTGGGGTTGAGTATGTAATTTGGGTATAGTTGTTGTTTATTGTTTGGGTTGTCCATATTTTTCGAATTAAGTTGTCTACTAAGGAGTGCCTCTAGGAACACACTCCTATGTTTAAGATAAACCTAGAGAGTAGGAGAGTTTTAATCACCCTTGTGTGCAAGTGAATTTGACCTAACTAAAGTGAAAAAACTAAATGATGCAAAAGATCAAAGAAACAAGATGAACACACAAGATTGTCCTAATATGAACTCAACAAAATATAAGAAAATAATGAAACTTTTTACCTTGTTAAGTTGATTTATTTGGTTGGCCCTTTGACCATTCAAATCTGTGCTCCTTTGATGATAAAATAGCATGAAACCTAGATCTAAATGATCGTGAGAGGATGGGGAATGTAATGAGGATTGTGGGTAGTCAATGGATGCAAGGTGTAGGCTCAAATGATGTTGCAACAATGGTGTTCTTGCTTGGATGCTTGGGTGAATGATAGATGATTTGATTGCTTGTTGATGGATGATCCCAAATGAGGGTAAATTCCTCCATTTTTAGGGGAAGTGCCTCTAAATGATGGAGGGTCAGGATGAAGCCATGGTGGCTAAGATCAAGGGCTATGGTGAGTTGAGAATGCACAAGCCCTCACATCTTGACATGTGACAAGTGAGCTATCAAAGGGGGGATGAGGTGGAGGTACTACATAGTACCTTGGGAGTGGGATAATATCTCCTCATAAAGGAGGTCCTTGTCCGCATGTGGGTGAAAGGACACTTGAGGAATTAAAAATTCCTCAAATATCCACATAGGAAAGAGAGGAAGAATTTTTTAAATTCTTTAAAATTGCTAGGGGGATTAAATGTGAATTAAAAATTCACATTGGGAAAGGGCTGCCTTCTTCAAAAGGATAAAGAAATTATTTAAGTTGACTTAGGCTATATGCCATAAATGGCATGGTGATTAGGTTGTGCAAATAGGTAATTAGCTATGTTAATGATAGATTAAGGGCAAGTGGAGGATTATGGAGGATGTGACCCTAATCATGATTAAGATTATGCACATCCTAATCATAGATTACTTAGACTAGTCTAGATTAGAAGAAATTATGGAGGATGTGACATTTGGAGAGAGAATAAAATTTGAATTAAAAATTAATTTAATTCAAAAAGGGAAAAGGTGACTAAATTAAATAAATTGGAATATTTATTTAATTTAGAGAGAAAAGGGATAAAGTATTTAATTGATTTATTAAATACCTTAGGAACATTAGACTGCAGGGTGATATTAATCAAATAATAAATTATTTAATTAATGTGGATAAAGGATGAATGATAGAAGAATACCAGGGCGAATTTGACCATATGGGGGTGGTCAAATTAATGTGTTTACATTTTTTCCCTCTTCAAAATACTGCTAAAATAATAGTGTTTGAAAGAAAATAAAACGTAGATGACTTGATAGAAGAAAAGGAGTGTTAGACGATGCCCTAGTGTCATAGGGAAGTGGATAGGAGAAATATGAAGGAAAATGGTAGGGTATGCCCCCTCGAGAGGGAAGATGGGGAAGAAAAAGGGGCCCCAAACGACTTCATGATATGGAGAAATGGAGGGCACCACGCTATAGAGTGCCAAAAATTGTGAAGAATGGCTTTTGAACAGAGGAAAACAAACATATGGGGTGAAAATGGCAGCCCTCGAAAGAAATGGGGGAAGGAATTAATTAAAAATTAAATAAAGGGTAAAAATTACCCAAAATTTAAAAGGCTGATGGGGGTCAAAAATAAAAATTATATAAATAGTAATTTTGAAAAATTACTATTCACCTAATTCTCATTGTTCACATGTGTCAGCTGACTAAGCGAGAGAGAGAGTAGGCGAGTGACAAGGATGGTTGATGGGTCAAGAAGAGACAAGGGCTACACGGATGATGATGTGATCCACTGGGGCAAGGAGGTGCATTGATTCTACTATGAGCATGCAATACCCTGCTAGGTAGGCCACATAAACCTCCCTTGTGATTATGATGTGGATTTTAATTTCATTTTTTAAATTCTAGGTTGGGTAGGGTAGGTTTCGACCACGGTATGGATGGGAAAATCGCTTATTCATGACAAAAATTTGCTTGTCCTTGGGGACAAGCGAAGAAAGGGGTAGAATTGAATGGTGTAGGGGCATATGCGTGAGAGGGAGGGGTGATTGCAAAATTTCCCTTCCCCGAAAAGGGTGAACCTGCATTACACAAGGGCGAAAAGGCAAGGGGATGGGCGAATGCGAATTCACCAAACAAGGAAAAGGGTGAATATGAAATCTCCCCAAAATGGGAAAATGCAAATGTGAATTCACCCAAAAGGGAAATAGGCAGATCTGAATCCGCCCGTCTAGGGAAATGGATGAATGTGAATTCACCCATTGGGTGAAAAAGACATAGAGGCGATTTCAAAATTGCTTCTCTAGGTGAGACAGGCAAAGTCATGCCAGGGGTGGAAAAAGGAGAAATCATCAAATAGACAGGAGAATTCGCGAAAAGGAAAGAAAGGGGAAAACACGTAAGATGGACAAGCGAATGCGTTAGAAATGGGAAAGGGATAAATTTTCCTAACATAGAAGAAAATTTGCCAAAAATGGGGTAGGGAGGGAAAATTAAAGAAAAGGAAAAGAAATGTGATGAAACTGACAAAGTGGTTTGCATGCATGCAAATATTCAAGAGATTACAAACTCAAGAGTGACATTCATTCATTCTAGTAGTGACATTTTAGGCTATGAATGCCCATGATCATGAGCCGCTTGCACATGCCAGATTGCTACACATGTTGGGGTATCCAAACATTCGAACTCATTGAGGACTCCTGACAACATTGATGTAGAGATGGAGTTTAGAGACATCTAATTTCCATCTCCCAACAGGGGAGATGAAAGTCACCTTATAGGACATGTGGAGGATATTGTAGCTGCCTATCCGAGGGAACTTAGTTAGATAGACACGTGGGAGATTAGTGGAGGAGAGTCTATGGGCTTGTTTTGGAGTAGTGGAGCTACCTGTCTAGGGGAGGGAGCTAGATATAGATGCATGCTTGGGGTTGGATATACTAGCCCTACCATTGTATTTGTGTGGATTGATCAACAATATTCTATTGCTAGATAGAAATGGAAGATTTTGCAGCCTCAAGGTCATTGAGGTTGTGAGGCACGTAGAAGAGAGGCAGGAGGTAGTATTTTCATGGGGGGCTTGTGTTCTAGTTCAACTTTATAGGGACATGCATGACGTCTCCTACATATGATCACTGAGTGTCACACATGTGACACTGCAACAAGTATGGGCCTAAGAGCACATCAGTGTGGTCAGGCTGGACATGTTGATTGTGGGAGCATGGGATGAGACATTACCTATGGTTTATTGGTGGGGGACGAAGCATGGGTAGAGGCTCCACTACCAGGATGTGGGAGACTTAGAGGGTTGGAGGAGGAGGATAGATGACTTGAGACCGAAGAGCATCATCTGGCGGTCATACCTAGCATGGCGATTCCAAGGTTGGAGAGATGAGGATAGGGTGTACAAGGGGTATTTATTTTTAGTTTGTTACCTGATGGGGCATGATCCCCTAGTGATAGAGCTGCACAAACCTGATAGGGTCACTAGATAGTTTGGGATCCAACAGGACATACCCATGGGGCCATAGAGGTTCAGGTGGTTTACATGGGAGCCTGCATTCTAAGGAGAGAGGATCATAGTAGAATATGGATGACATATGTGGGAGGAGGCATTGGTGACCCTGTACCCTTGGAGAGGAGGATTGGAAGATGTAGGTACCACTACATGGTATGTTGCATGGTGGTAGGAGATGGTCCTAGGGAGGATGACCACAGAGCATCCTATAGTAGGAGCACTTGGTTTTGGTTTGGATGACGAGAGGAGGCTAGTATGTTAGCAATAGAGGAGTAGAGGGGGCTGATAGAGGAGTGGAGGTGGGTAGGATGTGGAGATGGAGGATGTGGGGGAGCAACATCAAGTTATGGATGTGGATGCAACAGGGGTAGAGCCACTCATGATGGCACCTTATGTACCATCAGTGCTAGAGGAGCCTATAGTACTATTGATAGGGGCCCTATCTAGGTTAAGGATCATAGAGCAGAGATTGAGAGACTTTGAGGTAGACTAAGATAGGATGAAAGTAGATATTGGTAGGTTACACAGTGAGGTGGGGAGGCTGCAGGAGCCAGAGAGGTTGGTAGAGAGGGATTATGGGGCCCTCACAAATGAGATTTCGATGATACATGAGAGGGATACCATTCAGATGGAGAGGGATGGAAAAATGTATTGGGTGGAGTGCGCAGAGGATGTGATGGGGGATGTAGGAGGGTGGATGGAGAGGGCGGAGGTAGCAGAGGCCCAGGTACAAACCTTAAAGGGAGAGAGGAATCCTTAGGATCAAAGGATATCCTAGCTGTAGGCCCAGGTTGAGTAGATGAGATTAGCAAAGGATGCCTGGGAGTAGGAGAGGAGACACATTGTAGGGCTGAGGGACATTTATAGGATCGAGCGAGACCTGGCCAGGGAATAAGTGATAGAGGTAGCAGATGCGAGGACTGAGGCAACATATTAAATGCTAGCGTATCAGAATACCATTCTCGATGCAAAACAGAGGGTCCCACCCTATGTGAGAGTAGTAACCTAGATCCTAGTGTCATCTTAGGGAGCCACACATATGTGGGGTTACAATAGTTACATAGAGACTCCACCCAGGGGTAGAGGGGGCGTTCCAGATTCCCCACAGAGGATAGATGTCGAGAGCAATTGCTCAGTCAAGAGGGGTGGATGATGGGGGATAGGTCTCACAATTTTGACAATTATAGAGTGGATGAGCAAGATACAGGGACAAAGACTACAGAATCTTCAGTATAGATTAGATATTATTTCATTCATTTATTAGTATATTCTTTACTTTATTCATTTAGGAGATGTAGTCATTGAATTTGATCAAAGCTTTGTATCTTTATTTTATTTGATGGGTTTCGATGGATAGGATGGACATGTTTAATGCTTCTATGATGGACTTTATTATGGACTTGTGATGGAATTTTTTATGGGTTTATGATGGAAAAGATATTTTGATATTTATGTGATATGCGGTGGACATTATTGACACTATGTACCTATTATGTGATGGATGTTTATTTATGTTCAGGTGTATAATGGTTTTTATTATGAGACTTGTAGATGGTAATGATGATAATGATTTTGATATATGTATGTGCCTATGTTGGTTTATGTTCATGTTTATATGGACGATATTGATTAAATGCATTGTGCCTGACATGTGGTGATGTAGGATGGGATAAATGGTTTATTATTTCATATGCTATTAATATGAGACTAATGATTTGTGATGCAGGTGGTGATGCATGTGTGTGCATTGCATAATCAATTTTATTTTAATTTTATGATGCATACCATGGATGTGTTATTATGATGTGATAATGAGATAAAAATGTGGTGTATGCATATGCAATGATGTTAAGGATGGATAAATTGAATGTAGCATAATGCAATATATGCAATGAGATGGACTACTATTTTTAGAATAATAAATCTAAACAATCTAAAATGATAATGTGATTAAATGATAATGGAATGAACTTAAGATGCTTGGAATAACAAATAAATATTATCCTAAACAATTTAAGATGATAATGAAAATGATTATGATAATGCAATGATATGATAATGGAATGCACCTAAGATGCTTATAATAACAAATAAATATTATCCTAAACAACTTAAGATTATCCTAAATAACTTAATGAAAATGATTATGATAAATGAAAAATGAGATGAAATTCTATGCAATGAAGCACTTGCTAAGTTTAATATAACATTGATCAAGATTAATTAATGATTGGATTCACCTATTTCTATGACGTCCATGATTTTCCTTATATTTAGGTATCAATCTTATTTTCTTTTCTCATGTTGCATGTCATAGACCAAGAATTTGACAACATAGATGACCCTAGTACTACTAACGTAATGATAAATGCAATCTTAAGTGCATGCTAGGTGTGATAATGTACCACATATCGAGATGAGAATTAATGGGTGTGATACTGCACCTATCAAAACCATAGGAATCCTAAGAAGGGGAGATGAGAGATGAGTGTTTGCACAACTAGAATCACTAACCATAGGGTAGGGAGAGAATGGATGAGGGTAGAGGCAATGCAATGAGATGAGAAATGAAATACAATCCTAATACTATTTTTCCATTTTAGGAGCACTTATTTTTGCTATAGAATAAGACACAATATTCCAGAGTATGAGGAACCAAGGAAAATTAGTGTCTAATGCATGAAGCAAACAGAACAGACAAGAGTGATATCCTTACACCCCAAAGCCACAATGGCTTCAGTCGGGCCTAATGTAAGGATAATCACAAGCTCAAAAGGATGGCCCAACGTAGCACAATATCATAAGGATCTTGGTGGGTACTACATGGGATAACCAAGAAAATAGAAATAAACAAAGAGATCAAGACATGCCCCTATGTCAACTTGTCAAATCACAAAATGATATGGTGGATCGTGGTGACCTTAACAAGGTGTAATAGGGAGCTAAAATGATAAACAAAATGTCAAAGAATCAAAAGATCACAATAAATCTCAAATTTCCTTTGCCACAGGATCAAAAGGGTGGATGGGATTGATGCGGTCTGATTAGGAAGGATGCATCTTGTTAATACCAAAGATGGAGGATATATTTGATGATCAACATGACTTGAGATACTTGAAATCGATTGAACCTCATGATACTAGTGACCTTTGTTATGGAGAACTAGTTAGGATAGGGACATACTCAATGACAACATGGTAACTAGACACCTCCTAAAGACCTAGGGGCTCAGGGGTTGATCAAAGATTAGCCTTGTCTATGTGAAAGTGCAGAGCCCTTGTAGTTCGATAAGAGACTGATGATTGACCATGGATAAAAGTTGAAATAGGAAAATGGAGACATCGATGGATGACATGGAACAGATGGATAAATTCCCTAGGGACTGATCAAATTATTAGCCTTTCCTATGTAAAAGCGCAGGGGAAACATAGTTCAACAAAAGGACAAATGATACGATGAGATCTAATTATGATCGTCATGATGGAGAATCCTAGATGATGACATGAGACCGATGATGGGACACAATATACAGATGGCGACAATCTCAAGATTCAGGATAACATATTTAAATCCTCCACTACTCAATCACAATATACCAATCGACGGATGATAGGATGCTTATAGGTGATGGATGGGACAAGATGGAAGGATAGGATGTGCAGATGGGATAGATGGAAGCATAAAGTGGCTAGGACACAAGATAGATAATGATTAAGCCCTCTACGAATGGCACCTATTACCAGGTTTTCACCAAATGTACTTATCCAAGGTGCCACAAGGAGTGGTTTTCACCATAGGACGAATTATTTCTCTTTACTATTTTTAGATTTTTTGACTTTTTTTATTTTTTTGGATTGTTGATAATTTTTTATTTTTTTGGTATTTTTCTAGGTAGGATAACCCAATCGACTCAAGTATAGAACCTCTTCAGATTCATGATATTTATAGGCTCCTCTGAGGTCTCTCCTTCAGGTGTTACAAGCCTATATGCTCCAGAACCATATTTTGTTGTGATGACGTAAGGACCCAACCAATTTGGTTTACACTTTCCTTTATTTTCTTTGTCTTTTTGGGTACGTTGATTTTCCTTTAGGACTAGATCTCCAACATTGAACTAGTGAGGACAAACCTTTTTTTTGTACCTCCTCCTAAGACAATGTTGATATGCTTGGAGATAATTGTAGGCCTTAATCTATTTTTCGTCTGAGTTCAAGATGACTCAAGCGTGCAACTCAAGCATCTTTGTCACTGATAAGATTCTTCAAGGAGATGTGAAGTGGTGGGATCTTGACTTCCATCAGTAAGATTGTGTTGGCACCATATACGATAGACTATGTGGTGGCACTAGTGGTAGTGCAGATGGAGGTACGGTAAGCCCATAGTGCGGGATGATGGAGATGCCAATCTCGACCAGTATTGTTAACCATATTTTTTAGGATTTTGATTAAGGTTTTGTTGGTGGCTTTTTCTTAACCATTACCCTAAGGGTAATAGGAGGTGGACCAATGATGTTGGATGTGATAGGTCTTGCAAAATAATTTCATGTACGTGTTCTTGAATGTATTTCCATTATCATTGATGATGGTGGATGGGCTTCCATATCTATAGAGAAAATGGAAAAGAATGAATTTGGATATCTGAATACCTATGATTTGAGAGAGTGGAATTGCTTCCACCCACTTGGTGAAATATTCAATAGTTGTGATGATGAAGGTATGGCCATCAAAGGATGGAGGGTAAATCTTTCCAATCAAGTCAAAACCCCATTGTGAAAAGGGCCATGGTGCTACAATGGGTCACAAGTCTTGTACTAGAGCATGGATTAAATCTTTGTGCTATTGATAGGGAAGATACTTCTTCATGAACTCACAGGTATCGTGTTCCATGGTGGGCCAATAGTAGCTAGCTTTGAGAATCTTCTTATCTAAGGCCATTCCATTAGAATGGGAATCGCATATGCCACTATGCACATCATTTAATGCAATGCGATATTTCAATTCATTGAGACATCAAAGGAGCATACCATCATACCCTCGATGATAAAGTGTATCTCCCACAATGGTATAGCAGGATGAGCATTGAATAAATGATTTTCATTTGTTTCGAGTAAGGTTAGGTCAGAGGATGTTGTCACAAAGGTAGGTATAAATATAATGGTACTAGGGTAAATTAGGACCTATGATATCACATACCATCTTGTTGTCAGGTTCATCAAATGCGGGGATTAGTAGCTTCTCAACTAGAAATTCATAGTCCATACAATCTTTGGGCATGTGAATAAGTGAACCGATTGTAGCCATTGCATCTGCTGCTTTATTATGGACTCCAGGGATATGTTCAAATTGGATGGAGGTGAAATACTTTTAAATTCATCCACCATGCATTTGTATGGAAATTTTTTACCATCCTTTGTTTAAAATTCACCATTGACCTATTTGATAATGAGTTGAGAATCGCCAAAGACTCTAAGATGAGTGATATTCCATTGGATGGTGATTCTAAGGCTAGTGATTAAAGCTTCATACTCCACAATATTGTTTGTGCATGGAAAAGCTAATCTAAATGACTTTGGGATGTAGTCACCTTGTGGGGTGATGAATGAAAAATCTACACTTGCTCCATTATGTGTATAAGACCCATCAAAGTAGAGTGTCCATGTGTCTATTTTTGTGATGGTAAGAACCCCTTCATTAGGAAATTCAGCTACTAGAGGATAAGCATCAACCAAGGGGGCATTGATCAACTAATATACTATTACATGTCCCTTAATTTCCTTTCAGTCTACATAATTGATGTCGAACTCACTCAGCAACATAACCCACTTAGCCATAGGACTAATCAAAGATGTTCTAAATAAAAAATACTTGAGTGGGTCAACTTTCGAGATTAACTTGATGGGATGACTCAGCATGTAGTGATGAAGCTTATGTGAACTAAAGAGCACTGCTAGACAAGCCTTTTCCATAGGGGAATAGTTGAGCTTGTAGCCTACATGTGTTCGGCTGATGTAGTAGATTCCACGCTCCTTAGAGGACTCATCACGTTGCACCAATAATGCCCCTAGTTCCACAAATGTAGCTGAAATATATAGAAAAAGGGGTTTAAATGGAATGGGAGGCATTGGGATTGGTGGGTGAGCCAAGTACTCCTTAATTTTCTCAAAGCCTTGCTGACACTCTGTGTCCCACTTGAAGGTGATGTCTTTGCATAGAAAATGAGTGAATTGTTGACACTTTTCGCTAAGTTGGTCTATGAAGCATCTAATGGACTGCAACTTTCCTTGAACGCTCCTTAATTGTTTGAGATTATATGTTGGGGGCATCTCCATGATTGCTTTGACCTTGGCTGGATCTACTTCAATTCCCCTTCTAGAGACTATGATACTAAACAGATTTCTAGATGTGACCCCAAACACATAGTTCCTTAGATTCATACATAGATTGTAATGCTCTAACTACTCGAAGATTTTTTTTAGGATTGTAGGATGCTCTTGTCTAGTCTTGTATTTTCCCAATAATTCATCAACATAATCTTCCATGATGATGTGGATAAGATCATTAAAGATGACAGTCATCGCACACTGATAGTTTGCCCTCACATTTTTAAGGCCAAAGGGCATGACGTTATAGCATAATGTGCCCGAAGGGGTAGTGAAGGCATTTTTATGTTGGTCTTCTGGTGCGATTTTGATTTGGGTATAGTCAGAAAATTTGTCCATTAGGGATAACATCTCATGTCTTGCTATAAGATTGACTAGGATATCAATGTTTTGCAAAGGGAAATCATCCTTTGGACAAGCCTTATTGAGATCTTGAAAACCTGTGCATATTCTAATATTCCCATTTGGCTTGGAAATAGGCACTATATTGGAGATCCAATCTAAATAATCAATCGACTTGATGAACCCAACTTCTAGCAATTTTTCTAGCTCTTTTTTGACAAGAAGGGATACTTGTGGATCATTTTTCTTATCTTTTATTTGATAGGTTTGGCATCCAGATGAACATCTAAGTGGTGCACAACTAGTGCGGGATCTAGTCCTGGCATGTCTAAGTAGGTCCATGTGAAATTGATGATTCCCTCTTGAAGAAATTTGACAATGGTTGAATGCTTCTCCTCTGACAATGATTTGGCTATGTATGTGGTTTTAGGACCTTCTTCAATTCCCAAATTAACCTCTTGTGTTTCTTTAATCATAATAGATGATCACTCAAACAACTAATCTCCTAAAAGGGGAATATGAACATCCCCATCCTCCAGTGCCTCATCGAGGTTTTCACTATTGGATACACCCTTTGTTTTTACTCTTGACAAGTCATGAAGTGCCTTAGAGAGTTTTTCACTAGATGCC
Source organism: Sequoiadendron giganteum (assembly GCA_007115665.2). Classification (NCBI taxonomy): domain Eukaryota; kingdom Viridiplantae; phylum Streptophyta; class Pinopsida; order Cupressales; family Cupressaceae; genus Sequoiadendron; species Sequoiadendron giganteum. Next base: position 544,883,173 of record CM021106.1, read on the forward strand.
CCTTTTAATATTTTGTTTCTTCTTATTTTTGCGATTGAGGTGTTAATCTTCCCCCAATCCCATAAGATGCATGTAAGCATCCACTGAAGGGAAGGTTTCAATAGGATCACTACTTCGTAGGTCCCAATCGATCAAGTCAGGATGGCAGAGGGAGAGGTCAATGGCAAAGATGAATAGGCAATTGAATAGGGAAGGGAGATCAACATCATCATACAAGAGTATGATGGTTTATTCTTCCAGTATGTCTTCAAGGAGACCTTCATCCACACTAACATTATTCAAATCACTAGAGGATGATGTGAGACCCTTCAATTTTTTGTCATAGCCTAGGCCTACACGTCTTGGTCAGATAGTTGTTTCAATAGGTTGATGTCTTCCTTGCTCTTCAATGCCAAGACCTCTCCCTTGATAATTATACTTTTCAGCCAATTTTGATGCAAGCAAATAAACCTCTTGAAAGTATTCTACAAGGGGAGGTGATGGTTTAGGCTCTTCTCTATAGACCCATTGGTTGATGTCATTGTCCATCTAATCTTGAAGCATGGCCAAATCTCTAAATGTTGTTGAACCCATGTTCTCAAAGGTAAGGGTTTTGGTATTTTGTTTTGGTTTTGGAATTGAATTAGAGGGATTCCCATATGTGCAGGGAGATGGTGGCATTGTTTCCACATTAAGTGTAATTCACATTTCATATTCTCTGTAGACCTTGTTGATGATCTGGACTTTGGTGATGGTGGATTCTAATATGTTGGATGTGGTGTTGGATGATTGATTATGAGATGGTTTAGATGATGAGGCCTAAGGTTCCCCCACTTCAAATCATGGGAAATGTTAGGAGTGAGGGAATGAGGCTTCAAGAGCATGACAATATTCAAAGGGTTGAGGTTTGGTATGAATAGTTACCTCCATCACATTGAAAGGAAATTTCAGGCATTGATGGTAAGTGGATGGAATGGATTGCAGGGAATGGATCCATGGGCATCCAAGGAGGAGATTGTATGGAAGGTGCATATCAATGACATGAAATGTGGTGTATTGCACAACAAGGCCAACCTGAATTGGAAGACAAATGATTCCTTTAGAGTCACTCTCTGCATTATCATAGGCTTTTATAGTGATAAACTAATTGTTCAAGTCATCTTGGGTGTATCCTACCTGCTTTATGAACTTGAACATACAAAGTTTAAGGGTAGAGCCATTATCTACCAAGACCCTTTTCACTTTAGGATGGGCCACGAGGACTGAATGATTTGGAGGGGGTGATTGTGATTTGAATTGATTGAAGGAATATCATTTTGACTGAATTCCAACTGATATGTGGAGGAAAGATGTCCTATAAGGATTGGAATTGAGTAGGATCTATGTAATTAGGTACATGAGTATCCTAGAGAGCCTTGGTAAGGATTTCTTGATGGACATGCAAAGACTTGAGAAAATCCAAGATGGATATCTCAGTAGGAGTCTTTCCAAGGTGATCAAGAATATTATATTGAGATCTCACAAGAGCTGGTTGGGATGACATGGAAGGACCAAGGACGGATATGCGAGTTCAGCATGTTGCAACAACACATTGTGGGTCTTTTCCTTTAACATGAATCATAGACACGTGTGGCTCCATCTGACTAATGCACATAACTATACCGTCATAGTTGCAGGGAACATTTTTGAAACTGATATTGTTGGTGTTGTTACTTTGGTTATCAGTATTGCTAGGCCCAGGATTTGTGTTGGAAGTGTTGGCACCCTGATTATGGTTGGGGAAGGCATTTTGATACATTTGGAGTTGAGCATTGGACAAGGTGGCCTAATTTGCATCAATTAATATATCATGTTGATCTATAAGATATTGGATATGAATTTTAAGACCTTGACACTTATGAGTGGTGTGACCCCTAATTTTATGGAATTAAAAATACTTGTTGTCCCTATACCAAGTAGGCTTTGGTTTGGACTCATCGAAGGGATTCATCATAGGATAGACAATTAGATAACTTGCTTGAAGAAACCTAATGAAGAAAACACTCAAGGGTTCCCCTAAAGGGGTGAATGTGTGTTTGTTGTTCCCTTGGTTATTCTAATTAGACTATTGAGGAGGATGAGGTGCACCATGCGACACTAATATTACATTAGGAGATGATTGTTGATGAGGGACATGTTGTGCCTTTATGAAGTGTTGGCTACTTGGACGTGTTTGGTATCAGTAACGGCATCATTGGAAATGTTCTTATTCTTGTTCCAATAGCGAGATCTATCACCTGATGATTTTTCCTTATCTAAGTTGAATATTTTGATTTGTCCCTTAGCTATAAGGGCCCTTTCAATGGTGGCACCATTTTCAATGACTTTGGAAAAGGTGGTAACACAATGTAGATTAAGGTTATGTGCCATATTAGGATGGGAATTTGGGACGAAGATGGTTAGGATATCCTTCTCACTAAGATGGGACTTTAATCAACTAGTTAAGGCACACCACCTTTGGAGGTAGCTCACAAAGTTATCTCCCTCATGTTGCTTCTCTTTCAGCAGATCCAAGGTATCTATATCCTTCTCCAAATTGAAGGAGAAGTGTGCCACAAATTTCTCATATAGATTTGTGAAGGGAGATTGATCCCTTTTGGAGACCCATGAGCAAATCAAGAGTTATCCTTGTTAGACTTCAAGGGAGTAGATGTAAGAGATAATTTTCATTGTGCAGGGCTTCTTGACAGTGTGAGTAAAATGCCTGCAAATGGGTTCTTGGGTCATCCTTTCCTTTGTATTTATTGAACTTGGGCATCTCAAAGTGGTTTGGAAAGGGGATAAGTGACATCGAGGGATCAAATGGATAAGGAAAAATTTATTCAAACTTAAAGGACTTCTTGGATGTCTTTGCTTGCAAGTCCCTTAACGTGTCTTTTACTTCTTTTAATTCCTTATTTATAGGAACTGATGATGAGGGACTTGTTTTATTGGATTGATTATAAGAGGGATATTATTGATAAGAAGTGGATGGAGTCAAGAGATTTTGATCATATGGTGGTGGAGGTGGGTGTGAAGGATTTTTTTGATATGGATTGATGTATGTGGATTGGGGATTGACATAAAAAGGTTAATATGATGGTGGGGTTTGATGATACACAAAGGAGGGAACACCCTATTGATGAGATGGTGGCTATTGATAATAATATGGATAAGATGGGTAATTATGGATAGCTGGTCGTTGAGGAGCACATGGAGGTTGTTGCAGAGTGGATGATTGATAATAGGGATATTGTTGGGCTTGCTAGAGGGTGGTATCAGATGGTTGCGGCTGAGATTGTTGCACATAAGGTAGTTGTTGCTGGGATTGTTGAGAGGGGTAATGGTAATAGTTGGGATTAGGATTGGATATAGTAGCTTATGGGTGATAAGAGCTTTGAGGATGATATAGATATTGGGTTGTGGGGTTGCCTAGATTTTTTTGAGTTGGTTGTTGGGGTCGAGTTAGGATTTGCAATTGTTGAGGAAGTGGTTGGTAATATGGTGGGAATTGATGAGGAGGTTGTGATGGAATTTTAGATCGTTGAGGAGAAACTTGTGATGAATGAGGAGATTGTTGTTGTGATTGTTGTATGATTGTTCCTGGCTGTAGATTACCTTGCGGTTGATGCGAGGGTTGTGATGAAGTGCCCTAAACTTGATGTGGAGGTGGTTATTAAGGCTATGACAAGATGATAGTGTGGAGCGTATATTGTAAAGAGGTTTTTTGGGATGGAAGAGTGTCTTGAGGCAGCTGCTAAGATGTGAACAGAGGCAGTGGTAAGTCAGATGTGGGCATAAGGCTAGGAGGTGGTGGTGGTGCAACGAAAGGGTTGTAAGTGGTGCCCATAGCATTCCTAGGAATTTGACCTAGTTGATTAGGTGGAAGAGGTGGAGTGGATGGTGTGGGGATTGAAGTTTGTGAGGTGTTCACACCTTGTGGATTGGGTTTAGTTTGAGGCACACCAAGGATGAGTAGAGCATTCAGATCAGGGCCCTAGGGGTTGTCAGGATCTAGTGATGCTCCCATAACATAGATAGGAACTTGAGTCTAATTTGTCACTTGATAAAGAACAACATTTCTGAATCCAAGTTGATACCAACCCTCTTGTGGTGGACCTTGGGGAACATACAAATTTCCAGGGTCATTCTACAAATTCTAAGGATCCTCTGTCACCAGTGTAGCAAGTGCAAGAGGTTTGATATTGACATATTTTGATAGGTCAAACTCAGGTAGAGTTTTAATACCCTTCATGATCAAGGTGGAAAATATATTGTCCCCATGCTCATCTAGAATATGATTAGTCATCTGCAGATGGGTGGGGTTACTGAGGTATTCATCAATCGTAAGCCCAAGTAGGTTAACCATACTTTCATTAGGAGGAGATTGAGAAGGGGCCTTAGTATTTGATTGTGATGAACCACCATTAGTGGATTGAGAGGCTAAGCATATTGAGGGTACTGGTCTGCAATGAGTTTCCTTGCTTGTGATCAGGTAAGGGGCATGAAAATGCAAAACGACTAGGTGGTCAAGATGACTATAAGCTCTAGAATGAACCTAATTGATTACCTAGATGATGAATAAAGGATTGATTGGATTAGATGATCAATTGATAGATAGATTGATTGGATTAGATTGGATTGGATTAGGTGATTTAGATAATGATTTGATTAGATAATTGATAGGTTCGGGTGATGAATAGGATTGGATAATTTAATTTCGATTGGATGATTAGATTGGATTCGATTGGATTGGATTGATGGTTTTGAATCTAAACAAATCTCAAGGCTTAACTTGATTATAATAGGATGATCACAACATAGAATATTCCTCATGATTAGAGGAGATTGATTAGGTTGTGAAGGATTACTAACTTAGGACAAATGAAAATCCTAAGCAAGTGTAGACGATGATGATTAGGGCTAGTTACCTAACCCAAATTGGATAAAATCCCCTAAAACAAAGTCTAAAGGATTCAAATTGATGAAATGATGATGGGAATGAATTCTAGGGACATTCCAAGATGTACCTACATGATTGGATTGAGGATGCGATGTTTTAAAAAAAATAGAGATGGACTCAAATGATGATTACGAGAAGATGGATGATGATAAAAAAAATTGATCATGGCAACAGACTCGAAAAACAACAACCTTCCACTAGTTAAAAGGATTCACTCTTGGGAGTTGTGTATGGATAGCACATAATCCTCTATGTGTCACAAATTCAGCCCTTTAGGTGACAGATTCACCTATCTAAGGTAAAAAAAATCACCTTTGCGATTGACAAGATCGCCTCTATGATTGATAGGATCACCTCTTTCTAGACTCAGATCCACCTATTTCTTGGGATGTAAAATAGATGGGTGGACATGAGTCACAAAATTTCCTATCAATATTTCAAATCGGCCTATGTCTATGACATGATCGCCCTTTGAATATGCGGGTTCGCCTATATCTTCAAAAACTCAAAGGGAAATAGGCTGATCCAAAAATCAAAATTGCCTATTTAGGGGAGTAGGTTCACCTCTTTCCTAAAATGTATGGATGGCTATAGATTCACCTATTTAGAGGAAAATGAGTTCACCTATGTCTTGGACTATACAGTCGGGAATAGACTTGCCTAAAATAGGATCGCCTTTTGGACAAATGAATTCACCTAAGTGTTGGACTATACAAACAAGGATGATATAGGCACAAATGGATATGCCCCTACAGACAATAGGTTCACCTCTTCTAAGAGATGTATGGATGTGGATGACTCACACAAAACATGGGATTGCCCTTGTGGATAGTAGGTTCACCCAAGGAGAAGACATAATCACCTAGTCCAGGGGAACATACGGACTTGAGGGATATGGATTGGATGCAGACTTGCCTAGGGGATAGGCAGACATGGGGTCACCTAAAAAAGGGACCTACAGGAAAATTTTCCTCTGACAAAGACAAACTTGCCTAAATGGATAACCTGAACTAGATTCAAATGCAAAATTGCCCCTATTCAGGGCAGGATCGCCTGTTCACAATGCAAATTCACCTCCGTGGGAAGAAAATTCACCACTAAGGGTAGGGGAAAAATGTGGTAAAGGACAAAAAACATGGCAAACAACAAGCATAAAGGTTGGACTAACTCAATTGAAAGTAAGCATTGGTATCACACAATGAAGACACGCCAAGCAACACAATCCTAGAATTAGTGATAAAGGATTACAAACTTGATGTCGGCTCATCACATTCAGTAGAAAACCCAAGGTTCATACTCCATGATACCAGGGTGGTTCTCTAAATCACCCTTTCTCGCAAAGCCAGATAGCTAGAGATCCAGTGGTATAGGGTCATCAACAGATGCCAAGGGCTCACCTTCCCTCTCTCACTCAAGGACTATCATAGTCCATCATGAGGATTCCTATCTCAACCCAAGGGAGTACATGGTGAGTAACTTCAAGGTATGATTTGCATCCCATGCACCACACCAAGCCATAGATAAAAAAAGGGTCTCTATCTAGGCTATACAAGGCTATCTCATGCATCCTCGATATACACAAGGTATATGAGGAACAACCATGAAAACCAACCTATCACAAGCGTGAGTTGGGAGCCCCAACAAGGTACTCGAAACTCAGACCAACTCTGCACATCTTATCTAGGTATCACCCCAGCTTCGATGCTTTGCTAAAGAGGATGTGACTAGATTGAGGTACAAATTTCGTTCTCCCCCTTTATATACCCCATTGATAACACATAGTTGGGATCATCCCTCGGGTGATGAAATCTGAGGTAGGTCCTGCTAAGGGAAGGAAATGCTAGATGTTTCTGTTGGTCCCCAAGCTCATATGTAGTGCAAGGGGAGAGCTTACATGCACTAACACCTCCTAGATAGACTTGATTGGACTAGAACAAGTCATGATTTATCGTCACCCAGGATCACTGAGAGGTGAAAGGGGATTGGATACGTCAACGACTTATTCCCAAACACATCAAATAATGCAAATTGACCCTTTAATTAAAGTGTGTGTGCCTAGATTAGTATGAAAAATAGACAACAAACAAAGCTAATCTAGGGGTCTTCGATCGATCGTCCTCTAGAAAATATGTCAGTAGTTTAATTCCACTAGTCTTGGATGAACGTGGGACAAGACTGTCCAAAGTGTTAATAAAATGACACACTCATAGACAAGCAAGTTAGCAAATTAGTACCCGAAATCCAAAATCAAATTGAAGCTCAGATTGAAATTTAAGGTTTGAGAATACCTTAAGTTCACCTTTGTTTGAGACGAACTCGCCTATATCGGATGATCATGATTACTTATTCTCGTATAAGGGCGAAGTCATACTCTCCTTTCTGCATGGATGGGTGAATTCGAACTCACCTTTGTAACTTAATCAAGCTTGCATGTTCCAAGAGACCTCCAACATATGCACCTCTACATTAAGCAGCCCCCCTCTTGCTTCAAGTTCGCCCCTTCTCAAAAAATTTTGAATTCATGTTCTCCTTTTTCGATCGCAATTTTTCCTCTATAACTAGCGAGTTCACCCGTCAGGGCAGATTCACCCCTATGTGTAGAAATCTAAACCTACAAAACTCAAACAACAACAAACAATAAAATGTTGACCCATGACGTGGGTCCCACCGGGCATGCTAGAGATGTGTGCAAGTGAATTTGACCTAACTAAAGTGGAAAAACTAAATGATGCAAAAGATCAAAGACACAAGATGAACACTCAAGATTGTCCTAAGATGAACTGAACAAAATACAAGAAAATAATGGAAATTTTTACCTTGTTAAGTTGATTGCTTTGGTTGACCCTTTGATCATTCAAATGTGTGCTCCTTCGATGTCAAAATAGCATTAAACCTACCTCTAAATGATCTTGATAATATGGGGAATGTAATAAGGATTGTGGGTAGTGCAATGGATGCAAGGTCTAGGCTCAAATGATGTTGCAACAATTGTTTTCTTTCTTGGATGGTTGGGTGAATGCTAGATGGCTTGATTTCTTATTGACAGATGATCCCAAATGAGGGAAAATTCCTCCATTTTTAGGGGAAGTGCCTCTAAATTATGGAGGGGCGGGATGAAGCCATGGTGGCCAAGATCAAGGGCTAGGGTGAGTTGAGAAGTCACAAGCCCTCACATCTTCGTATCTGGAAGGTGAGGTGTCAAAGGGATGGTGAGGTGGAGGTACTACATATTACCTTGGGAGTGGGACAATATCTCCTCACAAAGGAGGTCCTTATCCACATGTGGGTGAAAGGACACTTGAGGAATTAAAAATTCCTCAATAATCCATATAGGGAAGAGAGGAAGAATTTAAAATTCTTTAAAATTCTTTAAAATTCCTAGAGGGGTTAAATGTGAATTAAAAATTCACATTGGGAAAGGGTTGCCTTCTCCAAAAGGATTTAAAGTAATTAATGAAGTTGACTTAGGCTATATGCCATAAATGGAATGGTGATTATGTTGACCTAATTAGGTGATTAGCCGAGTTAATGATAGATTAAGGGAAAGTCAAGGATTATGGAGGATGTGACCCTAATCATGATTAGGATTGTGCACATTCTAATCACAGATTACTTAGACTAATCTGGATTAGAAGAAATTATGGAGGATGCGACAATTGGAGAGAGAAGAAAAATTGAATTAAAAATTCATTTAATTTGAAAAGGCAAAAGGTAATTAAATTAAATAAATTATAATATTTATTTAATTTAGAGAGGAAAGGGATAAAGTATTTAATTGCTTTATTAAATACCATAAAATAAAATTAGACTGCAAGGTGATATTAATCAAATAATAAATTATTTAATTAACCTGGATAAAGGATGTGTGATAGAAGAAGACCAAGGCAAATTTCACCATATGGGGTGGTCAAATTCAAGTTTCTACAACCCTCATAGTGAGAATTTAATCTTTCTAAATATATAAATGTGCCTATATTTTCCTTCATTATGACAAAATCTTACCGTTGTAGTGTTGGAAACTTGCATTCATTTAAAGACAATTTCCACATAACCCAAAAGAGATCTATGCAAATATGTACTCATAATCTACATACAAGAGAATAGACAACATACCCATGAAAATATGACATAATATATACCCTGGAAAAACCTCAAGAGGGTAAAAACCTACCCTCCAAAAGCATCCATCTCTCATGTATTATTCAGCAATAAAGATTACAATACATCTTTAGAGTCTCCATGAGCACCATTTAAGAAACAAGCACTCTCCCTACAATCCATGTGAACAAGCATGCAACCACACATCCCATGCCATGCTTCAAACATCCACAAAAGCTAACAAGAGATAACGTGCAAACTGAACAACTTAAACAACTACCCTTGTGGTTGCTTTTATAGACATAATCTCCCACAAAACCACCAAGTGGTATTACATAAAACCATGTGACTAAAAACATGAGATTACAAAACCATGTCCCCACATTTAATATTGGGTACTTTATTTAATTCTTTTTCCCCAATATTAAATAATTACATTTTAGCAATTTAACTTATGTCCCAATTACATACAACATAAAGTGGCCCCAAGAATAATTACATTAAATACATTATGTAAGGTGTACAACACACCGTTTCCTAACATTCTCCCACTTGTTGTATACATTGCATAAAGGGAACAAGTAACCTCAAAACATGAATCAAAATGAACAATCCATATGGCCACATATACCATCAAGGAATCAAAGTAATCCATGTGGTCCATCAAGATACCTGCAACAAGAATCAAAGTGACCACCATCCCAAGCATGAATTCTCTCATCCTCCATCATGCCAATGCACAAATATAAGAAGTCATCTAGAGAGAAGCCACACAATTTGTCACAAAAAGCATAAGTCTTGACTCAACTGATATCCCAAACACAAACACTCAATCTAAAGGTATCAATATGAACTAGTAGTTGTCAAGATACAAAAACCCATAGCTGAAATAACACCCACAACAAGTTCCAACACATCCAACTATCGATACCTCCAAGGTATACTAAACAGAGTAAACTCATGCCATCAACATATACACCCATAAACTGCAATCATAAACTCCAAGTGTAAACTTGTTAAAGAATGACATACACATCTAAGAGGTCCCACTGCATGGGTAATACAAATCTGAAAATGATCAAGGCATACCAATTCTACCAATAGCATCATATAGAAAGTGTAAACAACATCATGTAGAACCAATGAATCATCGATAATGATATGCAAACCTGTAAATCAATATCATGTAAGAACAACTCTCACCACAAGTCTCCATAGCTCTCCCAAGTTCTCCACAACCAACAAAGGAAAAATATTAATGAACCTGCATGTTATCACCCAAGAACATATGTGAAAAAAAATCACCACAAGCTAGTGCTCACAATAGCTCCAAAAAAACCTCAAACCATTGTAAGGTGAAACCAAACATACAAGAACATAACCAAGACCAAAGAGAGAAACTCTGCACATCATATACCTATAGAAAATACTCCTACATACACCTCTAAATGCCAACTATGTCAAGAATGATCTCATCCAAAACACCCCAAAAGAAAATCCATAACAACACCCAACCATTCAATCACCAAGATCAAACATAACATATGTATCATGTAATAAACATGGATGTAAGCCTCTCAAGCCAAAGAAGATCAAACTAAATCCATTCCCAATGAAGCAAATAATACCACTACATCTCCTCAACTCAACATCAATAAAATTAATCTCAATGCATAAGGAGATAAACATGTCAACACTCCTCAAATGAACCATCCAAAACCATATATCCATAGCTCAAGATCCATATGCATGAGGAGATAAAGCATAAACATAAAGCACCTAAAAGAAACAATGGGCAATACCTCTCAAGTGAAATCACTGAGTAGACCAAGAGTGGGGATTGAAAATTCTCCTCCAAGACATCCAAGTCACCATGAATCATCCAAGAACACTATCCTCATAGGTCCGTGTTGAACTCACGTCCAACCAAGGTGTAGGCTCCTCAAACTTCTTGCTGAAATCGCATCAAGAGTAACATCTTAACACATGTCTCTAACCATAAGAGAACTCAAGCCTCACCTATGTCTCCAAGTATCTGAGTGCTTGTAACCAACCAATCCATTCCAAACTCCAAATGCAACATAACACCAGCATGAAGTAATCAAGAAAATGATCAATGTACCCAATACCAAGAGAACCACCAAGATCAATAGTCATATATCCAACCACGAATCATGAACATAACCATGCCATCATGATCTCACACCTCCTAAGATAATATTATGTGATCCAAAGAACATAAGTACTTGTATTATGTTTAAACTCTAATGTGCACAAAGAAGAGTATACCATGACATAATAACATAACCATCATATCATAACAAGGATCACATATCAGAATAATAAAGAATGACATCTCAACCAAATACTAAAGAAGTACTCCATGGAAACCAAAGACGTCAACATATCCAAACCACATGAACATAACCATCCTCTATCAATGAAACCAAAAAATGCCAATGAACCCTTACTTTATAGAAGTAGAAACCCAAGAGTTCATCCATGACACCAATAATCACTGTAGAAGATCATCCACCATCAAGTGGTGAATCCACATCACTACCAACAACTCCCATTGAACTGTGATACTGAGCTAGACATAGAATCGTGACAACCATCCTCTCCATGAAGATCATCTAGGTCTACACACACAAAGTCTGAAATGTCAGTAACATAAAAAGTATAACAAAAATCTCCAAGACAAGAAGATACCTACAACCACCAAACCATCATAAACATATCCAACACTACCAATATGATGAGGCCCAGTAAAGACCTCATAATTACTAAGTTTATACTTTTTAATACTTTATATTTTGGATTTAGAACTCATGATATTTTCCTTTATGTATACATTTATGAACTTAATGAGGTATAAAGACTTAGAATATGAATAGTCAATGTGAATTCTTATTTATGTTAAATGCATGATTAATGTGGTGATTAACCTATGAATGTTTTATGATAAGTGCACCTTTAATATGCAACTTGACTGATATTTACTTCTCAGTCAAATGTTAATTGTTTCCTATTTAAAACTGATGAATGGCTCGATTGTTTGTGACTCATCCTTACAAGAGTTTTGTGTCCACCGATCTCCTTTTGACTCGACATTTCGAATGAAGGATGTACCAACCACAACCATAGTTCCAGCAGAACACATCCAGTTCAGAAATATGGAATTCAATGCCAACTAAAGACAGTGAGAAGGATCCACACCAATTATGTTCCTGCGCACCAGGATATCTTTTAGACTAGGATTATATTAGTTTCCCACTTATCTTTTATTTTTGAAATAAGCAGGATATTTATATCCACCCCAAACATATTTGGATGTTATATTGTATCAAGTTTTTGAACTTTCTCATGTAATTTATTTTCCTATTTTAAGTTAGAATCATTTTCTTTGTATTTCATCCCGATCTGGGCACATTCTATGGAAATAAAAAGAAGTTGATCTCAACTTTGGGCTTAATTTTTCCAAAATTAGAATAGTCCAATTTTGGAAAGAAGGTGATCCTTTAGTTGTTAAGTTCATTTTTTATTGCTATGTTATGTTTTATATTCCATCTTAAGAATAGAATCATTTTATTGGTTGTATGTTAGAAATAATTTTAGATCAGAGTTACATTTTACTGTTTAAGTTTTCTATGGTTTATTTATTGAGTTCAAAGTCATTTACAAATTTGAAATAGTCTAAATCATCATTCTAATGGATTTTGTGCAAAGAGGAATAATTATTTGTCAATTTAGTGAAGTGAGGAATGGAATAGTTTATTTCTAAAGCAATTACTTAGGTTTTAAATAGATTTCAAGATTCAGCAGAGTAGATAAAGTTAATCTTCCATTCTTTCATAAATCTAAATTGTCCTAAAATGAAACCTCTTTGTTTAAATTCAATTTTGAAGGTTATTTAGAATAGATCAAGTAATAGAAGGATAATATAAGAATTACTTCTGATTAAATAGGTATAGCACAAAAACACTCTTGATGGAGCAAAAATAACTCCAAAATGCTCCTAATCAAGCCAAAACCAACAAAACCCCCCCAAAACCAATCCAACTCTTGCTGCAAATAACTTAACACCCCTAGGTTGACATTAAAGAAATTAAATCAGTAGGAATTATGATAGAAATGACATCCTACCATCATTTTTGGTGCCTTCGTCGAGGAAAATTTGGCTTCAAAAGAAACTCTAAGCCTTAAGTGTCAATCAGAATCTCCCTATCAGTTAATGAACAAGCAAAGAGATCGATTTGGAAGATTTGTAAGAGGATATTTAGAAATTCCTCACGAAGGATCCTAGTCTAGTATTATGAGTTCACCCTTCACTAGGATAGTTTCCACCCAGTCAGAAAATATGGGAGACAGAGAAGAGGAAGAGGAGGTTCCTAACATAACTTTTCTTTTCCCATTGCTCTAAATATCCAGGAAAATGAACCACGAATGAAAAATATCTCACCCTTTGTTTTACCTACATTTTGTGGGAAAACTTTGGAAGATCCTAATCAATTTTTATTCGAGTTCAAAGTATTGTGTCAAACTTATGATTATACATATGACAGTAAAAAAATGAAGTTATTTCCATCCACTCTTAAGGAATAAGATTTATGATGGTTTATGGGATTAAATGCAAATTCAATAAACACTCGAGATGAAATGGAAATAATTTTCCTAGATAAATATCAAGATTATTGTAGAGTGAGGGATAGAAAGGAAGAATTGTTTAAAATGACGCAGTTGGAAGATGAGAGTCTAAAGAACTATGTAGACAAATATTAATTTGTTCTGCAAAGGTGTGGAAATGGATTAGATCGAGAAATCAATAAATCTATCTTTTTAAAAGGCATTGATGAAGATTGCAGAGATGCCCTGAATTTGATAGGAAAAGGAGATATTAATAAATAGACTTTTGAGGAAATTATTGAAATTTGTAGGAATTACTCCAGAACAAGACCAGGTTATAGGAGAAGGAACAAGGATTCCTTAGCTGATGTCTCCAAAGTTAGGGAAGAACTGACTAACTTAAAAATAGATATTATCCTTCACCTTAGTTCTCAACCAGATAAAAGAATAGTTAAACATTTGTCCATTTACTATCCTAAATGTAGGGATAAAAATCCACTGAGAGAATGTCATCTTAATCAAGTAGATCTATGTGAGATATGTGAAAATAAATATTCTATTAGTAAATGTAGTCTTCTCCCAAAAATTAGGAACCAGTTGAAAAAACAAACACGAGTGGAGGAGGAAATGAATTTTGTAGGACAAAGAAAATTCAATCCTTCCTATGGTCAACGTAGAAATAATCCTAATTGGGGTTCAAATCAGTGGAGTAACCAATGGAGTTCTCCTGGCCAATGGAGCCCCCAATCATAGTGGAATCCTCAGCAAATGAAAATTCCACTTCCATCCATGACAAACTCTTGGGTACCATCAAGGGGACAATCTAAATATCCACAATGGAACCAGCCTTAGTGGCATCCAAACCAACCTCAATGGTAATAGAATCAAACCCAATGGCAACCTAACCAGTGGTAGCCTAATCATGGAAATAACCAATGGAAGAATCAAGGGCCAAAGAGACCCTGGAATCAGAATCAGATAACTGGACCAAACCAACCTTCAAGCTTTGAACCAGTCAATCAACCTTAGATACCTGCTCAGCCAGTTCCTAATCCTAAGAATGTTAAATCTCAACAACCTACCTATAATGTTGAACCTAACACAGTTAATTTGAATAAAATTGAATAGGGGACATTCATTTAAGGAATAGAGTTGTACCATCAAAACTTGATGAAACTAAGGAAGATCAACAACAAAATTTCGTGAAGTAGATAGAATAATGAATTAAGGATGGTCATTTTAAAAAAGAACCATTTCCTTCACGATTTCATAAAGAACCAGTGGTTGAAAAAGTTGATAAAACTAATGATCTGGTTGATCCCTAGATTATTGATGAGCTTAAGAAAATAAAAATTGAAATTCCCCTTTTGAGGTCTATTCATGATATACCTAAAATCAACCAGATAATCAAAACTCTATGTGTTAAGACACCAGGGAGGAAAAATAAATTTCCCCCTACAATTCAAGTTGGAGGGAATTTGTCTAATGTTTTATCATGAAAGTTAATTCCATAGAACTATGGTGATTCAAGAAGTCTTGTGGTTACCCTTTGCATTAATGATGTTGAAATTTAGAACTTTCTTATTGATTTGGAAGCTTTCATTAATGTTATTACTATTGAAACAACTGAAAAGATAAGAATTATGAATGTTAAGCCAACAACTACAATTTTACAATTAGTTGATCAATTAATTGTAAACCCTTAAGGATCTATTGAGGATGTTATTATCACTATTGACACCTAGGATTATCCTATTGACCTCCTTGTTTTACAAACTAAATAGAGAAAGACATGCTATCCTATTATTTTAGAGAGACCCTGGTTAGCAACAACAACCACACTCATTGATTGTAGATATGGTAGTATGACTATTTCTAATGGGATTAGACAGAAGGAATTGACTCTGTATCCACCAGCAAAACCTTCTTTAACATCTGATAATCAAATATGGATTGATGATCCTCATTCTAAAGATGAGGAAATAAGGGGCCTTGCAATGATGACCTTGGTAGAGCATGCTGAGGAATATCAGGATTCTGTAGACATAAAAGAGAAAGATCTAGGAGAATTTAGTAATTATGAAACTCTACCATGTTGTCCTTTTGCTAATATCACAAAATTTGATGAGGGTCAGTTACTTCATCAACTTCTACCGCATCCTTGTCCTTTGAACACTTTGATTGGTGATCCCTTGAATCTTCATGAAAAGACAAAACAAATTCTAGTACAGGAGGATAAACCAACAAGTATCCATATCTCTCCCAGGTTCTCCACACCCAACAAAGGGTAAAGATTAAGGAACCTCCATGTTATCACCCAAGATCATAAGTGAAAACACATGACCACAAGATAGTGATCATAATATCTCCAAAAAAACCTCAAACCAATGTAATGTGAAACCAAACATATAGGAAGATAACCAAGACCAAAGAGAGAAACTATGCACATCATATACCTATAGAAAATCCTCCTACATACACCTCTAAATGCCAACTGTGTCAACAATGTTCTCATCCACAACACCCCAAAAGAAAATCCATAAAAACACCCAACCATTCAATCACCAAGATCAAACATAACATATGTATAATGTAATAAACATGGATGTAAGCCTCTCAAGACAAAGAAGATCAAACCAAATCCATTCCCAATGAAGGAATTAAGACCACTACATCTCCTAAAATCAACATCAATAAAATTAATCGCAATGCATAAGGATATAAATATACCAACACTCCTCAAATGAACCCTCCAAAACCATATATCCATAGCTCAAGATCCATATGCATGAGAAGATAAAGCCTAAACATAAAGCACCTGAAAGAAACAATGGGCAATACCTATCAAGTGAAACTGCCGAGTAGACCACGAGTGGAGAAGTAAAATGCTCCTCCAAGACATCCAAGTCATCATGACTCATCTAAGAACACTCTCCTCATAGGTCCATCTTGATCTCATGTTCAACCAAGGTGTAGGCTCCTTAGAATTCTTGCTGAAATCTCATCAAGAGTAACCATTTCAACACATTTCTCTAACCATAAGAGAACTCAAGCCTCACCTATGTGCACAAACAAGAGTATACCATGACAGAATAACATAACCATCATATCATAACAAGGATCACATATCAGAATAACAAAGAAGGACATGTCAACAAAAGACTAGAGAAGTACTACAGGACAACCAAAGATTGCAACATATCCAAACCACATGAACATAACCATCCTCTATCAATGAAACCAAAAAATGCCAATGAACCCTTACTACATAGAATTAAAAAATCAAGAGTCCATACATGACACCAATAATCATTGTAGAAGATCATCCACCATAAAGTGGTGAATCCACATCACTGCCAACAACTCCCACTAAAATGTGATACCGAGCTACACATGGCGTCATGACAACCATCCTCTCCATGAAGATCATCTAGGTATACACACACAAAGTCTAAAATCTCAGTAACATAACATCTAGAACAAAAATCTCCAAGAAAAGAAGATACCTACAACCGCCAAACCATCATCAACATATCCAACACTGCCAATCTAATGAGGCCCATTCAAGAACTCATAATTACTAAGTTTATACCTATTTAATACTTTATATTTTGGCTTTAGAACTCATGATATTTTTATTTATGTATACATTTATGAACTTAATGAGGTATAAAGACTTAGAATATGAATGGTCAATGTGAATGCTTATTTGTGTTAAATACATGATTAATGTGGTGATTAACCTATGAATGTTTTATGATAAGTGCACCCTTATTATGCAACTGGACTAATATTTACTTCTCAGCCGAATGCTAAATGTTTCCTATTTAAAAGTGATGAATGGTTGGATTAGTTGTGACTCATCCTTAAAAGAGTTTTTCATCCACTGATCTCCTTTTGACTCAACATTTCGAATAAAGGATCTACCAACCAGAACCATAGTTCCAACAGAGCACATCCAGTTCAAAAAATCTGGAATTCAATGCCAACTAAAGATAGTGACAAGGATCCACACCAATTATGTTCCTGCAAGCCAGTATATCTTTTACACTAGGATTAGATTAGTTTCCCACTTATCTTTTATTTTTGAAATAAGCAAGATATTTATATCCAGCCCTAACATAGTTGGATGTTAGATTGTATCAATTTTTGGAACTTTCTCATGTAATTTATTTTTTTGTTTTAAGTTAGAGTCATTTTCTTTGTAGTTCATCCTGATCTAGGCACATTCTATGGAAATAAAAAGAAGTTGATCTCAACTTTGCACTTAATTTTCCCAGAAGTAGATCAGTCTATTTTCGGAAGGAAGGCGATCCTTTAGTTGTTAAGTTCATTTGTTATTGCTATGTTTTGTTTTATATTTCATCTTAAGCTTAGAATCATTTTATTGGTTGTATGTTAGAAAAAAATTTAGACCAAAGTTACATTTTACTGTTTAAGTTTTCTATGGTTTATTTCTTGAGTTCAAATTCATTTCTCTAACCATAAGAGAACTCAAGCCTCACCTATGTGCACAAACAAGAGTATACCATGACTAAATAACATAACCATCAGATCATAACAAGGATCACATATCAGAATAACAAAGAACGACATCTCAACCAAAGACTAAAGAAGTACTACATGACAACCAAAGATTGCAACATATCCAAACCACATGAACATAACCATCCTCTATCAATGAAAACAAAAAATGCCAATGAACCCTTACTGCATAGAAGTAAAAACTCAAGAGTCCATACATGACACTAATAATCATTGTAGAAGATCATCCACCATAAAGTGGTGAATCCATATCACTGCCAACAACTCCCACTAAACTGTGATACTGAGCTACACATGGCATCATGACAACCATCCTCTCCATGAAGATCATCTAGGTATAGACACAAAAAGTCCAAAATCTCAGTAACATAACATCTAGAACAAAAATTTCCAAGAAAAGAAGATACCTACAACCGCCAAACCATCATCAACATATTCAACATCGCCAATCTAATGAGGCCCATTCAAGAACTCATAATTACTAAGTTTATACCTATTTAATAATTTATATTTTGGCTTTAGAACTCATGATATTTTTCTTTATGTATACATTTATGAACTTAATGAGGTATCAAGACTTAGAATATGAATGGTCAATGTGAATGCTTATTTATGTTAAATACATGATTAATGTGGTGATTAACCTATGAATGTTTTATGATAAGTGCACCTTTATTATGCAACTGGACTAGTATTTACTTCTCAGCTGAATGCTAAATGTTTCCTATTTAAAAGTGATGAATGGTTGGATTGGTTGTGACTCATCCTTAAAAGAGTTTTTCATCCACTGATCTCCTTTCGACTCAACATTTCGAATGAAGGATCTACCAACCAGAACCATAGTTCCAACAGAGCACATCCAGTTCAAAAATCTGGAATTCAATGCCAACTAAAGACAGCGACAAGGATCCACACCAATTATGTTCCTGCAAGCCAGTATATCTTTTACACTAGGATTAGATTAGTTTCCCACTTATCTTTTATTTTTGAAATAAGCAAGATATTTATATCCAGCCCTAACATAGTTGGATGTTAGATTGTATCAATTTTTTGAACTTTCTCATGTAATTTATTTTTTTGTTTTAAGTTAGAGTCATTTTCTTTGTAGTTCGTCCCGATCTTGGCACATTCTATGGAAATAAAAAGAAGTTGATCTCAACTTTGTGCTTAATTTTCCCAGAAGTAGAACAGTCTATTTTTGGAAGGAAGGTGATCCTTTAGTTGTTAAGCTCATTTGTTATTGCTATGTTTTGTTTTATATTTCATCTTAAGCTTAGAATCATTTTATTGGTTGTATGTTAGAAACATTTTTAGACTAGAGTTACATTTTACTATTTAAGTTTTCTATGGTTTATTTCTTAAGTTCAAAGTCATTTGCAGATTGTAAATAGTCTAGATCATCATTTGAATGGATTTTTTGCAAAGAGGAATAATTACTTATCAATTTAGTGAAGTGAGGAATGGAATAGTTTATTTCTAAAGCAATTACTTAAGTTTTAAATATATTTCAAGATTCAGTAGAGTAGATAAAGTTAATCTTCCATTCTTTCATAAATCTAAATTGTCTTGAAACGAAACCTCTTTGTTTAAATTCCATTTTGAAGTTTATTTAGAATAGATCAAGGAATAGAAGGATAGTATAAGAATTAATTCTAGATGATTAAATAGGTATAGCACAGAAGCACTCCCGATAGAGTAAAAATAACTCCAAAACACTCTGAATTGAGCCGAAACCAACAAAACCCCCCTAAAACCGATCCAACTCTTACTACAAATAGCTTCAGACACCCCTGGGTTGACATTAAAGAAATTAAATGAGTAGAAATTGTGACAGTAACAACATCCTACCATCACAATCCGTCACTGTCAAAAGATCCCATTGAAAAATATAATCAAGCTATCCATGACATCATGATAACAATATCCAGATGAAGATCAACCAAAGGCCCTCACACAATCAAAGAACTCAAATGCAACAAGAGCTCCCAAAAGGAAAATTAAAACCATGATCCTCATACCAAGAAGATACACCGCCACAACCATAATTAGGAACCAATCCAACACCACCAACAATGCACCTGTATAAACCATCATGACATGCCAAAGTATATAAAGCACAAGAAACATCCATGACACCATGATCACCACCAAATGTACCAACAACTCAAACCAACCGTTTGCACATATTTTCATAACATAGTCAACTACATATGTCTCACATCATGGTTGTAACTAGTAATACCATCTCACCCCCTCAATATGACAACAAAAACAGAAAACCAAGTGACTAAACCAAGCCACCAAATTGAATATGCATCAAAACTGAAATATCTATGGGCATAGACAACCCATGTTCAAGTCATAAATGCAATATGTAAGTATAGAACTTGCTTACAATATTGCACAACTTGTAGATACAACAATGCAAGATAAAAATCCAACCAAATACTAATAACCATGTCAAAAAGATAATAATATAAGATGGATAACTAAGTATACAATGAATCCGACATCAATTCTTCTAGATCCAACAATCCATTAACTCATAGTATCATCATATTCAAAGAAACCCATAAACAACTTAGGATAGAATATTAGCAAATAAATCATACAAAAACAAATCTAAACTTGATCCACTATGTAGTGCTCTGAACAAGCTTTCTGTCAACTATTCGAAGTCCAAAATCTAACTCTGTATGCACTTGATATCACTTCTCGAAGCTCAAAACGAACACCTGACTTCGAGATAGAAAAAAATATCCTAACTATTAAATATCAAAAAATCACTGTCACCAAAGTGTAGAGCACAGGGTCATCTTTATAATGAGTCCAATAAGTAACAAAATGGATCACCTAGGCGAAAGTTATGCCCCTCCGAAGTGAAATAGTAGTTTGCATGTGAGGCAAAAAAATTTAGGGTGGCTGAGCGGTGGCCCTACTCGGGCGGTGCCGCTCAGCTGACCCAGCAGACTCCAAAAGTTATGAGTATCAATTTAATTTCCATTTTTCATTAAAAATGCATCAGCTCCATTTAAAAATATAGGTGGAATTAAAAACATAGGCAGATTTAATATTTAAAAACCCAGTTTAAATTTTAAAAAAAAATTAAAAGCTTTTAGAAGATTTCAGCAGTACGAAGTACAACTATCGATGGTACATGGCAGACTGTTGGTGGCAGGGTATTGTCAGTCTAGCCTGTCAATAACAGTACTTTCCACTGACAACATTTCCATTCCATGGAGGAGGGTATGGCGAGGGTGGCAGGCCGACCCACCCCCCCATAAAATATATATTTTCTCATAAAAAAAATTCAATCGCCCCCCATATGGTTTTTAATTTTTTTTAATCACAATCGCGATGGTAATTATTTATTTTTCGAATTTTATTCTACAGATGCCTTGGACAGTCGTACGACCATATTTGATAAAAAAAAATTGCATTTTCTTTCAACTGTAAGCAAAATAGGTCATGTTATATATCAAAATTCATCTCTTGGCCAACCCAAATCCAACTATGAGGTCCATTTTGATCTAGGAGGTCTTCTATAAATTTTTCCCCACAAAACCCCCACTTGGATGCAAAACCAAGAAACCCATTTCACCCAAAATTTCTTACACTCCAAATCTGTAAACAATCCATCAAAACAACAAAACCAAAACCCTCATATCTTGCCATGTCTTTGATTCTCTCATGCAATTCATAGATTCAAAATTAACCAATCTTTTTCTTAACCAAGGGTTATACAACCACAACCGTGGCTCTGATACCCAATGTTGGAAACTTGCAGCCATTTAAAGACAATTTCCACATAACCCAAAATAGATCTATGCAAATAAGTACTCAGAATCTACATGCAAAGAGAATAGACAACATACCCATGAAAATATAACACAGGTTATACCCTGGTAAAACCCTCAAGAGGGACAAAACCTAGCCTCCAAAAGCATCCATCTCTCATGTATTATTCAGCAATAAAGATTACAATATATGTGTGTAGTGATTTTACCCCATCTAAAAATGAAAGAAATAAACTCAAGAAAAAGGATAAAAACCAAATACAACACTCAAGATTGGGCTAAAGATGAAACTCAAACAAAAACATGAAAATAACACTAATTTCACCTTGTATGCGCTTGATGGAATTGTTTTCCCCCATCGATGGCTTGATATGTGTGCTCTACGATGATTTCGGCAGCATAACGACTTTCTAAAGCTTTGATTTGGTCACAAAATGAATGAAAGATGGCTATGGTTGCAAGGATTTGGCTATGGAGATTGAAATATTGGGATGGATGTGATAGCATGTGGTTAGAATGCAATAATGGCTAAGTGTTAGTCATTTAGCAAGGGAGATTGGAATGGATGGCCAAGATTGATTCTTGGAAGAGGAGCAAAGGTTGAGATCAAGAGTTGACCAAAGGAATTAAAATTTCCTTTTTAATGTGCATGGGAATGATAAAAGGAATTAAATATTCCTTGGGAAAGAGAAAAAGGAATTTAATATTCCTTGGGGGGTGAGAGAGGAATTAAAAATTCCTCAAAAGGACCTTGGGAAGACAAAATAGAATTAAAAAATTCCTTGGGGGATGGGGAGAGTTGACCAAGGGGTAGGTTAGGATAGCTAATTGTTGATATGTTTTTTATGCACTTCTCAACACAGGTAATGCATAGGTGCACCACCTCTCTTGAAAGACAATCTTCCACAATCAAATTACAAAACACTATCCCGAGGTCTCTAATGTCAGGTCTTGACAGTGCTTGGAATATCTCAATTGATTTATGTGATTTTCTGGAATCACAAGGCAATCTTATGAATGAGTTACAAAGCATGGGAAGTTGGATTTGCAAATGGAGTTCTTAGTATGGGAGAGTTGTTTTTCATTTGATGTAGGTTCAAACAACAATCTTGAACTCCATTCTATTATTTTATTTAGCTTTACAATGTGCAATGAACCTTAGCATAGGCTACTTATTAAAAAAATGGAAAAAAGGGTAGGGAAGAGAAGAGGTTCCTGGACCTGCAACTATGAATGAACAATTATCATGGAGGCTGCTACAGTAGACAAACTCCCTAAACTGGGTTTTGCTTGGCCAAGAGGAACCTACAGTTACACAAAACTAGTATAATCTTCTAAGGACTACATATTTTTAGATTACACACACACATCATGCACATGCAATCAAACTAAGTTGCAACAATAGAGTAAAGAAGCTCAAACTAGATTTACAAAGTGATTCATCATCAACAAACCACAAAAAGCATGAGTTGGAAATTCATCAAATATGTAACAGCAAAAACCATCATCACTTCCCTCAAGAAAGTAACTACTAAACTAATAGGGAAGTAGAACCATGCACACATAACATGAGAAAAATCAAAAGGAAACACCCGTAAATCATGCAATGTTGCTTTCTATTGCTGCAGAATGCTTTTACACTAGCTTTCCAACCCTTTACAAATGAGGGGGAGACCATTATTTATAGTTTTCCAGAGACCGAATGAATGGCTAGGATTGATTTACGTTGTGTCTGAGATTTGATTGCACTAGTGCTTCACCTACCCCACAATATTTAGCAATTTAAAATACATCATTTGTCTTTTAGTGCCCAGGTGTTGTAGTAGTTTGTCTTCTAGTTGATTTCCCTTTTACTATAGCTGAAACTTCCTGAAAGCTACCCTTTGCTTGCTGGACTTGCAACATTCTTCATTGGATCAAATGGGTCTGTCGATGACTAGAATCAATGGATTGGTTCCCCCTGATTCAGGTGGACAACCCTTTAAAGATCACCATCATCTAATGAAAAGTAGGACAACTCCCTTATGCATCTTCAAGACCACACCCTTGCATTTTTTCATTGAATTCCTTGGCACAAGCCTTCTTCTAATGCCATCTCTATTGATGGATTCTAAGAAGAGAGTTCAACATAAAATGAATGGTGACAAGAGCTATGTGCTTTCCTTGTTCATCTTTCTCAATAGATCTCCCTGACAGACCAGTGATAGGCTTCTTGAATCCTACATACATGAAGTATCGTAAGTGCTTTCATACATAAATTAAGGCAAACGTTAGTCAAATCTTGCAAACTCCTTGTTAGATTCACCCATGCATCATCAAAATATCATAATATTTAGACAAAATTGCCATTAGAAATTTACTGGAGGGAGTTTGGATGATCTGAGCCCGAGAGGGCAGATTTCCCTGGCCATAATGCTATTTTGAAAGGGCGAACAGGGCAGGGCAACCTGGATGATTTATCTCGCCTTCAAATTTAGGTTATTTGAAAAGTCCATGGGGAAGAGGGTCCAATTTCAATATGTGGGTCAAAACTTGTTTCTAGATTGGGAGATGTTTGGATCATTATTGGGGCACCCAGAGTTATGAGGAGGGAAAGTTGTCTAGAGTTTTCCATTTTGGAACAACCATGGTGAGGCGACATTCCAAGGATAGAGTTTCAGGGATGGAGTTCAAGGGTCTGGGACCTGGTGATGGCTTAGGCACTTAAGTTGCTCATGTAGTAGTGGGATGTGTGGGACGTGGAAGGCAGAAGGCAGATGATGAATAGAGGGACAACAATCCAGAAGGAAAGTTCTTGGATGATGACGGAGGGACGGAGTTCCTGAAATAGCCGTAGAGGCACAGAGTTTTGAAAATAGCCAGGGAGGGATGAAGTTCCTAGAACAGTCGTGGAGGGATAGAGTTTTGAAAATGGCCAGGAAGGGATGAAGTTCTTAGAACAATCACAGAGGGATAGAGTTCCAGAAATGGATAGGGAGGGACGAACTTCCTGAAATAGCCACAGAGGGATGGAGTTTCAGAAATAGCTAGGGAGGGATGGAGTTCCTTGAATAGCTGTCGAGGGACAAAGTTGTAGAAACGAACAAGGAGGGACAGAATTCCTAGAACAACCGCAGAGGGATGGAGTTTCAGAAATGGCCAGGGAGGGATAGAGTTCCTAGAACAACCGTGAAGGGATGGAGTTTGTGGAGCAACCGCGAAGGGATGGAGTTCTGGAAACAGGTAGGAGGGACGAATTTCTCGGAACAAACACATAGGGATGGAGTTCTGAATACGGCTAGGGAGGGACAAAGTTCCTAGAATAGTTGTAGAGGGATGGAGTTCCAGATGCAGCCAGGGAGGGACAGAGTTCTTGGAACAGCCGTGGAGGGACAAAGTTCTGAAAACAGCCAGGGAGGGATGGAGTTCCCAAAATAGCCATGGTGGATGGATTTCTAGAAATAGCCAAGGAGGGACGGAGTTCCTGGAACAGCTGTGGAGGGACGGATTTTCGGAAATGGCCAGGGAGGGTTGGAGTTCTGGAAATGGCTAGGGAGGGACGAATTTCTCAAACAGTTGTGGAGGGATGGAGTTCAAATAATAGGTAGGGAGGGATGGATTTCCCGGAATAGCTGCGGAAGGACAGAGTTCAGGAAATAGCTAGGGAGGGATGAATTTCCTATAATAGCTATGAAGGGATGGTGTTCCAAAAATGGCCAAAGAGAGATGAAGCTCCTAGAACAACCATGAAGGGATGGAGTTCCGAAAACAGCTAGGGAGTGATGAAGTTCCTAGAACAACTGTGGAGGGACGAAGTTCTGGAAATGGCCAGGGAGGGATGAAGTTCCCGAAACAACCACAGAGGGATAGAGTTCTAGAAACAGCCAGGGAGGGATGGGGTTCATGGAATAGCCACGAAGGGATGGAGTTCCGGAAACAGGCAGGGAGGGATGGAGTTCCCAGAACAATAGCAGAGGGACGAAGTTCTGGAATGAAATTTCTACAACCTCTCGAAACTTAATGAAACCTTTGTAGCTCACTTAGGCACCACAAAAACATCCCAAATCCACAAGAAACATGTCCCCAAAGTCAAAAATGAAGGAAACAAGCTAATCGAGCGAGCAGGCACGAGGCTGGGTGGACGTTGAGGCAACGGGCGAAGGGAAACCCATAGGGGCACTTCCGCAAAAGCAAAAGACTTAGCAAAACTCAAGGAGGTAAATTTGGTCAAGGGAATTTGATCGTTTGAAGGGGCATGTAAAATGAGATGGGAGCAAAGAAACCCGTCGGGAGCCAAAAGAGGGGGGTCCCTACCCATGGTGGGGCGTGTGTGAAAAACATGTACAAAAAATTGCGACTTGCTAGGGAAATGGTCTAGAACATTTTGGTGACAAACTAGAATCAAAAACCCATAATCTCTAGTTCTAATTTCATGTTAGGGAAAACAAGCCCGATTCTCAACCAAAGGATCAAACCACTAGTTAATCCAACCTTCAGTATGCTGAAAATCCAAGTGTGTGTAGTTGCATCAATTCCCATCCTTTAGTTGCGACAGGAACCCAAGCTTTGTCAAGTTAAGCTACGTAGTTTATTATAACTCCAAAATTATCCAAGGCATTGCCTCGCTGCCAGTCAGGTGTCCATAGCCTCAACAAGGTTGTCGCTATGATTCTCCTGAACATTGCTCTACTGTCAGCCAAGGTTCCATAGCCTCGATAGAGTTGTTCAGATACCCTTGAAAGGCTAAATTTCTTTTCTCTTGATTTTCAATATTTTACTTTCTTTATTTTGTTTCTTTTCTTTTGATTTTCAATTTTCAATTCTTTTTATTTCAACCCACAAGTATTGAAGCTCACGCTCAGGGCTGAGAATCATAGTGGTGCTAAAGCAAAATTTTAGATTTTTCACTTAACTAGACCTCACAAAGGATCTACAACTACCTCCAAATTCTTAAAATATGTAAAAGATATAAGATTTTAGACTACATCAGGAATGAGATCAACGAAAGACTTATCCTCTTTGAATCAAACACCCAGATCACTTGACACTAACAGAAGATCCTCACCATCCACTCTGAAAACTTGATTAGACTTTGAAAAAGAAATACATAGATCAACCCTAGACAATAAAGATGCTTATTGTGCACACAGATGCACCCACCTAGAAGCAGAGGGCCCCCAAGCAAAGCAGCAACAAAGCAACAACAAAAACAAAAGAAAAATGAACGGAAAGCAAACAACCTAAACTAACCAAAGCAGGAAAATGGAAAGGGAAAAAAAACCAAGAAAATGTACCCTAAAGAAAACTAACCTACAACAAACCACCTAACCCAATGAAAGAATATAAGCGAGAGTATTTACAGGAAACCTACACTACTAAAAAATGAGCTACGTACAAAGAGATATTTACAAAGAAATATGTTTGGGCAAGGTGAGCTGACATCAACGATCATTGGATTTCACAATGCATGCACAAGTAAATGGGCAATTGTCATCTTTCTTATCAATGAAAATTTATATTTATATTCTAAAAAAATAAATTCAACATTGCAACACTCAAGTTTAGTCATGCAGTCAGGGAAAATCAACAATTGAGGAGGCTCGCTAAACCCATGGTTAATCCATAAACACGTTTGTCTCCCCTCATTCCAATAATCAAAATGATAAGTCTAGCTATGATAATTAACATGAGCAAGGAAGGATAGAACTTGGATTTCATTGTGCAATTGTGGCAGTGTTTGACAGTTGAGAGTGAGCACTGCATCGTTAGTCTTTGCATTAGTAACCTTGGGCAGGCATTGTGGAGGGTGCAAAATTTTAGGCATCAAGCTTGCATAAGGTAGGGAGAATGGGGCAGCAATCACTTCCTCCACATCTTGGGTGGGATCAACAATACCTACCACCTATTCTTCAAGAAGATAGACTTCATCTCGTTGATCTTCTACAAACCTAGTGCCCACTTGATTGCTGTCCTCAAAAGGTAGCATATTGTCCCACTTCCTTTCCCAATTTTTGTCCTTCTTTATGTGGTGTTCAATGTCGTGGGACAATGACATGCACGAATCTGTCCTATTGCAGCCATCTAAATATGAAGGAGGATCAGCAACGATCATGGTGGAAGGACTACAAGTTGCATCTTGTAGTCGACCAGGTGCTTCATCTCTATTGGCAGCCACCGAACCACCTCCACCTTCATCTTTTTATTTTTGAATTTCATGTGTCTCGTCAGGATGTTTTATCATTTCTTCTTGGTCACTATCATGATAAATGGGGAAGGAACCCCTCTCTCAATCCAGAAACTCTAGTGCATCACTACTCGAAGGCTCAAGGAGTATGTCTTCATCGCTACCGTCTTCTAGGATGTGCTCTTCCTTGGAATGAGCATACCTCCATAGTATAGCTCCTAATGGAAAGAAGTCATCAATTGATGGCACCTCATCAAGGGGACCAAAATCCATGACGCAATCTCCCTCCAAGGAGTTTTCATAAAGCTTATCATCCATGGTGCACAAATTCTCTTGAAGAGCGGGAAATTCTTGATGAATGGTGGACAACCTTCTTGTTTGATCTAATTCATCTCTCAAAAGCTCGAGATTTTATTGTTTCCCTTATTCTATTTATGTCCCAACATCCTCTTGAGGAATAACTTTAGCTAGGTTGTCACTTGGCTCAAGCTCTTGATCCTCATGTTCCATCCTTGAAGCAACTACAGGAAGTGGTGTGCTTGGCTGTCTTGCTTGTTCTTTGACTTGCTTGATGGATTCTTGGCATAGTCCACATGTAAACTCTGAGTGCAATGAATCATGAAGTCTACACCAATTCAGCAGTAGTAGAACCTCCAAATCCACTTGGTATTTTAGCTCTGACCAATCCTTCGCTAATCTAGAGATGAGTTGGTCATATCTTTCCACTACTAGGTCCTCATCATCACTTGAAAAAGAAGTTTGATGGCAGACAACGGTGGTGAGTGGTTGTTCCCACTCCTCCAAAATTTTATTTTTGGATTCTTGATCATTTTCATTGATGAAGGCGAGGTCTTCTAATCTGATTTCACTTATACTCTTGTCATCATTTTCTGCTATTTCGAAGTGTCAACCTTTTCCTCTTTTTGATTTTCAACATTTTCATTGGCTGCTCCATCATCTCTTTTTGTGAAGTTTCTTGGTCTAGCTTGAAGATGTTGTTCTCTAGATGCTAACAAATTCTCTACCTCATGGAATGTCTTGTCCTCCTTGACAGTTGGCTGCTCCAACTTTTCTGAACAACCCTTGACTTGGGTGATGATGTTTGCACATGCTGAACAAGTAAATTATGAATGTGGTGCATTGTGAAATCTGTACCAACTTGACATTATGACTTCCTCCAATCTTGGTCTGTCTTTGCTTCCCAAACATTCTTGGATCAGCTCTTCGAAGGCCTTAGCTGCCATGGTTGTCAACTCCTCCTCCGGGTTTGCAAGGGCTAAAGGCTGATAGATTTCCCAAAAGGGAATTTCTCCGTACAAGACTCTTTCAACTCTATCCAAGAATGTTAGACACTCCAATTCATTATGCCTTCAAGTGCAATGGATCCTACACTTGTCTGCCAATGCAAACTATTGCAATGGCCTCTTCAATCTCCTATTTAAATCTATATGTAGCTGAGTGATACTAATTTGCACGTACTGCTCCATTTCAACTCAGCTTTTGTTTTCCTTTAGAATATTTTGATATTAAATCCCCAACATTAAAGATATCTCCTTATCTCAAATTTCTTCTTGAAAGTGCTCTTTTAAATTTCCAACTTTCAACTTTGTAGCCACAACATGTCAAGTCCTCCTTCTAGCTCCAGTTTAGTTGATGTGTTTTTTATGCACTTCTCAACATAGGTAATGCATACGTGCACCACCTCTCTTGAAAGACAATATTCCATAATCAAATTGTAGAACACTATCTCAAGGTCTCTAATGTCAAGTCTTGACAGTTCTTGGAATATCTCAATTGATTTATGTGATTTTTTTGAATCACAAGGCAGTCTTATGGATGAGTTACAAAGCATAGGAATTTGGGTCTACAAATGGAGTTCTTAGGATGGGAGAGTTGATGTGCATTCGTTATAGGTTCAAACAACAGTCTTGCACTCCATTCTATCATTAGATTGAACTTTACAATGTGAAATGAACCTTAGCATATGCTACTTATTAAACAAATGGAAAAAAGGGCAGGGAAGAGAAGAGGTTCCTAGTCCTACAACTATGAATGAACAGTGATCATGGAGGTTGCTATAGTAGACAAAATCTCTAAACTGGGTTTTGCTTGGCCAAGAGGAGCCTATAGTTACACAAAACCAGTACAATCTTCTAAGGAGTATAGATTTTCAGATTACACACACACATCATTCACATGCAATCAAACTAAGTTGCAGCAATAAAGTAAAGAAGCTCATACTAGCTTTACAAAGTGATTCATCAACAACAAACCACAAAAAGCTTGAGCTGGAAATTCATCAAATACTGTAACAAAAAACACCATCATCACTTCCCTTCAAGAAAACTAGCTACTAAACTAATAGGTAAGTAGAACCATGTACACATAATGAGAAAACTCAAAAGGAAACACCCATAAATCATGCAATGTTGCTTTCTATTGCTGCAGAATGCTTTTACACCAGCTCTCCAACCCTTTACAAATGAGGGGGAGGCCCCTATTTATAGTTTTCCAAAGCCCGAATGAATGGATAGGATTGAATTACATTGTGTTGTCGAGATTTGATTGCACTAGGCTTAACCTATGCCACAATATTCAACAATTTAAAATACATATTTTGTCTTTTCTCTATTTTGTCTTTTAGTGCCCAGGTGTTGTAGCAGTTTGTCTTCTAGCTGATTTCCCTTTTATTGTAGTTGAAACTACCTAAATGCTACCCTTTTCTTGATGGACTTGCAATATTCTTCATTGGATCAAATGAGCTTGTCGATGACTAGCATGAATGGATTGGTTGCCCCTGATTCAGGTAGATGGCCCCTTAAAGATCACCATCATCTAGTGAAAAGTAGGACAACTCCCTTATGCATCTTCAAGGCCACCCCCTTGCATTTTGTCATTGACTTCCTTGGCATAGGCCTTCTTCTAATGCCAGCTCTGTTAATGGGTGCTACGAAGAGAGGTGGGCATAAAATTAATGGTGACAGGAGCTATGTGCTTTCCTTTTTCAACTTTCTCAATGGGTCTCTCTGATAGACCCATGGTAGGCTTCTTGAATCCTACATACATGAAGTGTCATAAGTACTTTTATACATAAATTAAGGCAAATGTTAGTCAAATCTTGCAAAATCCTTGTTAGATTCACTCATGCATCATCAAAATATCATAATATCTAGTCTAAATTACCATTAGTAGTTTACTGGAGGGATTTTGGATGATCCAGGCCTGAGAGGGCAGATTTCCCTAGCCAAAATGTTATTTTGAAAGGGCAAATAGGGTAGGGCAACCTAGATTATTTCTCTGACCTTCACATTGAGGCCATTCGAAAAGTCCATGGGGAAGAGTGTCCAATTTAAATATGTCGGTCAAAGCTTGTTTCTAGATTGGGAGACATTTGGATCATTATTGGGGCACCCAGAGTTACAAGGAGGGAAAGTTGTCTGGAGTTTTCCATTTGGAATAGCCATGGTGAGGTGACAATCTGGGGATGGAGTTGTGGGGTCCAGGACTCGGTGATGGCTTAGGCACTTAAGTTTTATTGTTTGTTGCTCATGTGGTAGTGGGATGCATGAGACCTGGAGGGACAACAATCTGGAAGGGAAATTCCCAGATGGTGATGGAGGGGCGGAGTTCCTAGAATAGCCGCAGAGGGACGAAGTTCTAGAAATGGCCAGGGATGGATGGATTTCTCAGAACAGCCGCGCAGGGACATAGTTCTAGAAATGGCCAGGGAGGGACATAGTTCCCAGAACAACCGCGGAGGGACGACATTCTAGAAATGGCTAGGGAGGGATGGAGTTCCTAGAACAGTCACAAAGGGACAGAGTTCCAGAAATGGCCAGGGAGGGATGGAGTTCCCGGAATAGTCGCGGAGGGACAGAGTTCCAAAAACAACTAGAGAGGGATGAAGTTCCTGAAACAGCCGCGAAGGGACACATTTCTCAAAACAATCATAGAGGGAAGGAGTTCCAGAAATAGTGAGGGAGGGATGGAGTTCCGAAAATGGCCAGGGAGGGATGGAGTTCCCAGAACAACCGTAGAGGGACAAAGTTCTGAAAACAGTGAGGGAGGGATGGAGTTCCTGGAATAGTCATGGAGGGATAGAGTTCTAGTAATAGCCAGGGAGGGACAAAGTTCCTAGAACAACCGCAGAGGGATGGAGTTCCCAGAACAACTATGGAGGGACAGAGTTCTGAAAATGGCCAAGGAAGGATAGAGTTCCCGAAATAGCAATAGAGGGACGAAGTTCCAAAACCAACTGAGGAGGGATGGAGTTCCCAGAATAGTCATGGAGGGACAAAGTTCTAGAAATGGCCAGGGAGGGACGAAGTTCCCAGAAGAGCGGCACAAGGATAGAGTTCTAAAAATGGCCAAAAGGGGATAGAGTTCTCAGAACAACCACGGAGGGACGGAGTTCCAGAAATAGCCAAGGAGGGATGGAATTCTTGAAACAGCCATAGAGGGGTGGAGTTCCAGAAATAGCGAGGGAGGGAAGGATTTCCTGAAATAGTCATGGAGGGATGGAGTTCTGGAAATGGCCAAGGAGGGAGGAAGTTCCCAAAACAGTCGCGAAGGGATGAAGTTTCAGAAACAGCCGCAAAGGGACATAGTTCCTGGAATAGCCGTGGAGGGAAAGAGTTTTGTAAATGGCCAGGGAGGGTCAGAGTTCTCGGAATAGCTGTAGAGGGAAGGAGTTCTAGAAACAGCCAAGGAGGGACATAGTTCTCGAAACATCCAAGGAGGGACAGAGTTCCTGGAATAGCCATAGAGGGACGAAGTTCCAGAATGAAATTTCCACAACCTCCCAAAACTTAACAAAACCTTGATAGCTCACTTAGGCACCACCAAAACATCCCAAATCAATAGGAAACATGTCCCCAGATTCAAAAATTAAGGAAAAAAGTGAATTGAGTGAGCAAGGACGAGGCCTAGAGGACGTCAGGGCAACGGGTGAAGGGAAACCCACAAGGGCACATCCGTGAAAGAAAAAGACTTAGCGGAACATAGGTAGCTAAATTTGGTCAAGGGAATTTGATCGTTTGAAGGAACATGACCAATTTAGGCTCCAGGAAAGGGGCATGCAAAATGAGACAAGAGAAAAGTAGCCCCTCGGGAGCGAAAAGAGGGTGTTCCCTGCCCATGGTGGGGCATGTGTGCAAAAAATTTACAACACTACTCAATGATTAGGCTGTGTAAGTAAGGGATTAGGCAAATGATTAGGTGGGTAATGAGGATTATTGTTGCATTTCAATATTATGGAGGATGTGATATCAGGGGTGTTGGGTCTCAAAAAGGCAGGTTTGAACCACGAAAGGTTACCAAGCTCTCACAATGCTTTTGGCCAACGTACAAGGCCAATTGATGCAATTGAACCTTCTTCTCTTTAGGTTCTACTAGACCAAGGTGGGTGAACCTATGTGAATGATGCAGATTGAAATGTATTTCCTGTGAAACAATCTACCCACAATAGCAAAGGGAAGTGGACAAATAAAATCACTATAACTACTCCTACTCCTACTACACAAATGAAAGGTCTTGAATAAATTGTTTGATATGAAATTAGATCTTTGGGTTGTGGTAGATCAGTTCCTTCTATCCACATGGGCAATGGAGTCAAAAAATAGAAAATGATATATGTTTTCCTTCTCTCGTTTAATTCTAGTTGTTAGGCACTTTGTAAAATGAAATCTTAATGACTGACATATAACTTTATTTATTTATGTCTTGCATAAATAATGCTGGAATTTTTCTCTATCAGGTTCTTCTTCAACAATCCTAAATAAATCCTAAAATTACAGTGACTTATTTCAAAGGATTTAAATCTGACTTACAGACACCAATCAACTAAATCACACAAAAATGGGAATACATTCTGATAAATTAGAGATTATACTTGATATGCTGATTTAAATAATTAAAGGATCTTAAGTTGGAGACAACCGGATAAAAGAAATATGAATTATTTCATGACAACAACTGAAAACCGAAAAGAATATTCACTAGTTTAAAACATTAATCTCTATTGCATTGTTTCAGGAAGGTCTTTCATTGTTTACATTCCCAGTTTTAGAAATCTATCTCCTACTCTAACTCCCCCCCCTCTGCAATTGATTTTTTCAAAGTATTTCTACAATTCATACCAAGGGTCACAACCCTTCAGTTTCTGGTAAAACCGTTTGTTATTCCATGACAACAATTAAAATATTTATTTGTGTTGCCTCTCAGAAAATTAAATATTTTTTACAATAGTTCTTCCTTTTACTTTTCACTTTAATAATTTATATCTTTTCCCTCTTTAATTTTTACTTTATATTATATCCACACCTTACATTTTATTTCCCAAAGCCTTCATTATTTTTACCACCTCACCATGGTTCACCTTCCATCGACCCATGGTATAGCAGTATTTGACTTTGACTGATCCCTTACCTCATAACCGTAGGCTTAACCTTTACCTTCAGCGGTATCGTGGTACTAGCACTAACTGTCCTCTTTGTTGTCCACTGTGAAATCACAGTCTCCACTTTGACTGCCAGCGGTACTGCGGTGACCCACTATACCGTTCACTGGCTCCTCTGACCACTACGTCTGCCATCCACCACGGTCACCATGGTCTGTGAGATGACTCCCTACAGTACCGTGGTGGGGTCTCTTAACCACTGCCTAGTCGGTAACTTACCGCCCACCACGGTCACCATAGTATACTCAAAGACCATCCGCAGTACCGCGGTGGCTCCCCCTTCATCGTCTGATAACTGCTACTATGGTCACCGTGGTCACCTTATGAATCGATGGCGGTATGGCGGTAGCCTCTTCAACTGTCTCCTTTGTTGGTGACTTACCACCCATTGCAATACTGTGGTTTAAGTTTAGACCGCATGCGGTGGTGTAGTAAGTGCTTTACACTTGGTCCTTAACCGCCACCGCCATATTGCGAGCCCATTGTGGGAGGCCGCGGTAAAGTGGTAAGTGATATGAATAATGAAATTTAAGGCAGCAACATAAGGAATAATGTGTTTGAATATTTTTGATGGGGGTAGAATGCATTTTTATGAAAAAGATAGAAAAATGATGGGATTTAAATGGAGAAAAACTTAGGATTTTTACGGAAATTTTGGGTTCTAACAAGGGGAATTAAATAAATGTATTATTTACTTCATTCTTGGAGGGAAGGGATAAGTGATGGGAGTAAATAATTAAAAGTAATTATTTACTTTAGGCAAGATTTAAAGATGATAGAAGAAATAAATTAGGATGAAGGGATAAGGGATAATGAATATTAATTAAATAATAGGGTATTATTTAATTAATATAGAGGATATGACATTAGTTGAATTAGGGGTAAATTGACCAAACACAAGTGATCAATTTTCAGTTTCTACATTTTGCTCCTCTTTGAGATGGTGTTATGAAGTAGCATCATTTCAAAGAAAATTAAAACATAGCACCTAAAAGAATATGGTTAGATTAGGGAAGATACCCCAGTCATCCAAAGGAGTGACTAGGAGGAAAGATCATTGGAGTGAAGATGAAGATTATGGATTGATGATGCCCCCTCGAGAGGACATGCAGGTTCAAGATAACATGGGTGTGCTCTCGAAATGGATGAGATCATGAAAGAGTAGATGGGGAAGATGATTCAAAATGATGGATAAAAGAGGATGATAAGTGATAAGAGATTGGGAAGAGAAGATGAGAAGAAAGAAAGCACAAATGGATTCAAGGAAAAATATGATGTTGCCCTGGTCAGGCTACAAGCCAAGATGGATTGATGATGGATGGAGTGTTGTTGATGAGGGAACAATATATCCTAAAAAAACACAAGGATAGGGAAGGATACATCCTGATGATGATGATGAGAGTGTTGTTGATACACAAGGATAGGGAAGGATACATCCCAAAACAACACAAAATGATAGGGAAAGATACTTCTCAATGATAATGATGATGATGATGATGATGATGATTGGATCAAGGATTGTAGCAAGGCTAGGAACAAGACCAAGGATGTGACTAGATGATTTGTACTAGATTGAATGGATTAGGATTAGATTGAGAAGTGATATTGTTGAACTAAATGAA
Source organism: Sequoiadendron giganteum (assembly GCA_007115665.2). Lineage (NCBI taxonomy): Eukaryota > Viridiplantae > Streptophyta > Pinopsida > Cupressales > Cupressaceae > Sequoiadendron > Sequoiadendron giganteum. The sequence goes on from CM021106.1 coordinate 544,919,441, forward strand.
AATAATGGAAGAAAAGATGCTTAGAATAACAAATCTATATTATCATAAGAATATTGAAGAGATGATGATATGATGAGAAGGATGGATGAAAATATTCTTAGAATAAGAAATCTATATTATCCTAAGTAGATTGAAAAGATGATGATATGATGAGGATGAAGATAGTGGGGTGATGAAAAAAGATAGGATAGATAGATGAGGGAGAGTGATGAAGGATGAATGGATTAGAAAGATTTAGGGTGAATGGATGGAGGGATTTGGATAGATGAGAGGATGTGAGATGAGGATATGAATGGATAGTAACCAAATAAATCAAGTTAATTGTGATGAATTATGATATCATGTAATGAGCAATTAATTTGATATAGCATGAGATGCTATGCACCAGGGTATGAGGAACCAAGGTGACGGCGTATCACATGCATAGGACTGACACAACAAACAAAAGGTTAGTCCAACATCCCAAAGTTATAGGGGCTTTGGTTTGGCCTGATGTTGGGATAACCACAAACACAAAGGATTCCCCAATGCAATGCAATACCATGGGATCTTGGTGGGTACTATATGGGACAACCAAGAAGACAAGAGAAAATAAAAGACCAAGATATGTCCCTATGTCTACCTTTCAAAGCACACCATGATATGATGGATCGTGGTGACCTTGATGAGGCATAATAGGAATCTCAAATGATAAACAAAGCCAAAAACAAAAAAATGATTACCATAAATCTCAAATGTCCTTTGCCATAGGATCAAAATGGTGGATGGGGTTGATGCGGTTTGATTAGGAAGGATGTATCCTATTAAGAACAAAGACGGAAACTAAACTAGATGATTGACATGACGCAAGATATTCAAAACTGATGGGACCTCATCACACCCAAGGATTTTGTTTGTTAGGAACCAGCTAGAGAGGGACATACTTTACGACATGACATGACACCAAAACACACCCTACAGACCTAGGGGATTAGGAGTTGATCAAAGATCAGCCTTGCCTACATGAAAGAGAAAATCCATCATAGTTCAATAAAAGATCGATGACTGACTATGGGTAAAAGCGTAAATAGGAAAATGAAGACCTCAAAGGGTGACAAAGACCGGATAGACAAATGCCTCGAGGGTTGATCAAATGATTGACCTTGCCTACGTGAAAGCGTAGGGGCAATGTAGTTCAACCAAAAAAAATGATAGATAATGGACAAGGGATGGTGAGATGACCATGATAAGTAGATATAATGATGGCATTCATATGATGAGAAAAGATAGACCTAGTGGAAAGGATGGTGGTGATTGCATGAAGCTCAGGGATGGGATAGTTATCCAAATCATCCAAAGATGAATGAGGATGATGGTATGATGGATAAATGAGTGATAAAGAGTGATAGGAAGTTATAAAGATGTGAGAAATAGATAGGAGTAATTATAGTGAGATGAATGGAATTGGGGGGCATGGGGGTAGCCTATAGCTAGATACCAATGACAAGGGATTATGAGATGGAATGAAAATAAAGATAAATGGATGAATTGATAAAGATGGAGAGATAAAAAGGTGCTAGGATGGATGGATAGAGGGATAAGGATTTGGAAAGATGGAATGGATTACTGGATAGATAAATGGATAGGGACATAAGGATGAAAATATGGAAAAATACTAATGGATGGGTGGATAGGAAGATAAGGATTTAGAAGATGGAAGGGATTACTAGATGGATAAATTGATAGGGAGATAAGGATGAAAATATGGAAAAGGACTAGTGGATGGGTAAATAGGAAGATAAGGATTTGGAAGATGGAAGGGATTAATCGATGGATAAATGGATGGGGAGATAAGGATGGAAAGATGGAAAAGGAATATTGGATGGGTGGATAGGAAGATAAGGATTTGGAAGATGGAGTGGATTAATGGATGGATGGGAAGATGAAAATGGATCAGTGGATGGAGGGATGGGAAGTATTAACGGAAGGGGGATGGAGAGATAGAAGGGATTTATTGGATGGATGAATTTTTTTTCCAAGGACTATGTCACAAAGAAGTAAATACCCCACTCTAGATATGTCATGTGTAATGAGGCAAGAGTGATGACATATAGTAGGATGGATAGATAAGGAATGGAGATGGATCGTAGCAGGATGGATGGAAAATGGAAGACAAATGAATGTGGATAGGATGCATGGATGGGGAGGATAAGGAATATGATGGTGTATGGATGAGAGGAATATATGCCAAGAGGTGTCCAAATCATGTATATATGTTTGCCCCTATCTATGTAAATATCACAAGGAGGATGGAGGGAGTGCAATAAATGGGATATGTCAAGTAGGATGGGTGCATAAGTTGGATGGAGGAGATGGATGAAGATGATGCATAGCATGAAGTTTCCCCCAAGTGTGGAAGTAAACTGGATGGGGGATTTACACATGATGCCTATTTGTCAGGTTTTCATCATGGTACTTATCCAAGGCACTTTTATTCAAATTTTTCACCATTGGACAAATTTTTCTCTTTTTTTATTATTATTATTTTTTTGACTTTTTTGACTTTTTTGGATTTTTTTGGATTTTTTAGATTTTTTGGATTTTTTGGATAGGATGTGGATGGAGGTGGATAAGGATAGGGATGTGGATAAATGGATTTGGAAGATATGTGAGAAGGGGATAGATGGGGGACTCAAGCATCAAGTTCCATATGAGATGATAAGAGCCCATGTGTGAAATGGTGAGTGGATGTTGGTACAACCTTATTATAATGGATGGATCATGCGAGGGGATGGATTAAATGGATTTGATGGGGGAGATATGTGGGATAATGGATGGGAAGCTGGATAGTGTATGGGTGGAATGAAGGGGTGGATGTATGATGGGGATATGTGTTCAAGACCAACATTGGCACATATGGTGGTGGATGTGAAAGGATAGGAGGATGAATGGATGGAGAGTGTGGGGATAATGGAGGAGTTGGGATAGTGAGTTATGGGATATAAGGACCCAAAATAGATTTAGGAGACAGAGTATGTGAATCGTTAGTCTTTGGATTAGCAACTTTGGATGTTGTTATAGATTTTCATCTGAAGGCATTACATCTTTTTTCTTTGGGATCGACATGGTTTTGATTTTGGCTTTGGTGGGCCTTTGTGGCCTATGGGTTTGATTTGGATTTTGGATTGGATTATTCTTTTCTTCAACATGTCTTTTGAAAGGGAAATGAGTGGCTTTAGATTCATGTGGATTTTTGGACTGGTGCATTTTTACTTTGGCATCCAAAGTGCTTTTAATAGCAGTTGGATATGTATGAGGTGATGGATGATGCAGAGGAGACGTGGATGGAGTAATAGAGGTAGGATTTTTATGATGATTTATGGATGGAGGATGTGATATAGCATGCATGGAGGGGTTCCTTTGTTGATTCTAATAAGGGATTATGAGGTTAGGATGTTTATGATGTGTACTAGGGATAGGCAATGGACGGATGAGAGGATGAAGAGGATAAGATGGAGGAGGTGATTTTGGGATATAAGGGCCCAAAATGGACTTAGTATATGGATTATGTGTGATGGTGGATGGAGGGATATAAGGACCCAAAATGGATTTGGAGGATGAAGGATGAATATGGGTCATTGTTTTAAGGTGATATGATTGAGGGGGGATGGTAGAAAATGGTTTGGTGGAGTGATGAGAAGAGCCTATTATTCTTTCAGAAGAGGCTTGCTTAGGATGTAAAAAGGTTGTACCAACATTATTGGATTGTGAGCGTTGAGAGATATATCCAAGGCCTTGTGCACATGGATGTTCTTTGACCTAGATGGGCTCTAAAATACCTTTTGCATGAAGTCCTAAAACTTTTCCTTGATAGTTCATGATCTTGAGCATTCAATCTATGGTAGGATGATTTTTATTTGTGAAACATGATGTGAGTCCATTATTAGGTGGATGAGGATGGGTGGTGTATATTATTTGTTCTTGTTTTGCAAGAAAACTACAATAGATGAGTGTAAGGGTACCAAGGTGATATAAAAGTGGTGTCGATATGGTAGGGTTAGGTGGCAATGAAGGATCATGAGATGGATATGATGGGATGATAACATCTTGATCTAGAGGAGTGAGTGATAAGGGATCAAGAGAGGGATTAGGTTAGATGATAGAATTTGGATTTGTGGCAATGGGTGATAAGGGCTCATGAGATGGAGTGATTGTATCTTGGATGCAAAGGGGATCATGGGATGGAGCGAATGAGCTAGTGTGATATTGAGATGGGGTGGATAGGATGGTAGGATCGTGACTTGATTGAGGATAAGGATCATGATATGGAATAGATGGGGAATATGATCTAGATATGGAGTAGATATGATGGCAAGATCTTGATTTGGAGGATGGGATATGTTGGTATGCTTTGGATCAATCTCTTGGCATGACTTATCTTGTGTGGTAGACATGATGATGGAGCAATGTTGGAGGAACTCACCAAGTGGGGGAGATGGAAGGATGGATGATTCATGAAGGTAATGGGAGTGGGTTTTGGTGATATTAAGAGTAGGGGGAGTGGATTGGATTTGGGTTCCTTCAATGGATTGGGTGGTGCTAGGAGTAGGAGATGGGGATTTAATGGATTCAATGGGTTTGATGGGTTCAACGATTTGGGTGTTGCTAGGAGTTGTAACAATAATTATAGGTGTGGGATAGAGAAGTGCCTCATCACTGGTGGTCGTACATGATGGAGTGGTATTGGATGGATTCATGACTTCAGGATGTGGATTTGAGGATGTCTTCTTTGTCATGAGTCCTTGGATGACATCTGGAATGAGGTCTTTATAAATTATAGGTTTAGGTGGGGTGAAGGGAATTGATGAAGGATTATGGATGGGTGGAGGACTAGGATTAGGGATTGGTGGATTAGGATTATATGAGGGGATGCGATTAGATGTAGGACTAAGACAAGGTGGAGGATTAGGCTTGGTGAGTGGATCAAGATTAGATGGAGGATTAAGGTATGGTGGATTTGAGGGAGGATTAAAATATAATGGAATGGAGGGTGGAGTGATATAGGAGGATGTGGATGGTGAATTAAGATGGGAATATATGGATGCTAGATTAGGTTGGGAATATTGGGATGATGGATTAAGATAGGGGTATCGGTATGGTGGATTAACGTGGGAAGATTGGGAGGATGGATTAGGATAATAGGACATGGGTGGTGGATTAGTATAGGAGGACATGGATGGGGGGTTAAAATAACAATATGCAGATGATGGATTGACATTGGAGAAAGTGGATGAGGAATTAAGGAAAGAATATTGGGATGGTGATTAAGGTGGAAAGATGTGGATGTTAGATAGGAGAGAAATGTAGATGAATGATATGATGGATATGTGGATGGGGAAGATACTGGACATCCCTTGTCAAAGGCAGCATAAATATTGTTATTAGATGTGGATGAAGACATGATGGAATAGATTGGATGAGGGATTGGATTTTGGATGATAGTTTGGGAAATATTTCTATAAATGATAGCATCAAGGGGGTCTATATCATACTCATCTTGATCAACAAGACTTTCGTTATCATCATTGACATAATTGGGATTTCCCTTGATTACTATTTTTGGTTGCATTGATGAAGGATAACGATTCATGATGTTGAATTGGATGGATATGGATTGAAAAGATGGGAATAGATGATTAGAAGAAAATAAAAGATGATGAAGAGATAAATAGAATGGATTAGAAGAACATGGAAGAAGGGATCTTAATATTTTATTTGATATCAGAAGACCTTGGATGTGGATAGGGTAAAGCTCAAATTGGCATGTGAATTCAGCTCGGCTTAGGATTTTATTTAAGCTCGTATTAGGATTGGATTGAAACTCAGATTACGATGGGATTTGATTGGGAAGATGTGATGGGGAAGACTCCTAAAGTCAAGGGTGTAGCTAGAATGATGAGGATGATTGTTGGATGGATGAAAATGATCATTAAGTGATGAGTTTGGAGAGAAAAAATGATTTGGAATATGAATTTGGACTAAGGAAGATATACACTAATCGTGACACGAAGGATTGACTCTCTGGATTTTGTATAGGCAACATATATGCCTCTGTTTAGTGCAAGTTTGCCTCTTCAGGTCACAACTTCTCCTATTCAGGGAAAACATATTCACCTATGTGTTGAGAAAACTCGTTGAACCACAAAATATGAAGGTGCTTTGTGTGGGGGTAAAAGAGTGGATCCTCTACAACTTCCTAGGGTTTTACCTAGAAGGAAGAGGGTTTTCTTTCACCTCCAGGGGCACCTAATCTTGTGATTCAATTAGAAGGTTTAGGGATTGAAACCCTAAAGGGAGTGAGATGTGTGCAAATGTATTGAAATATGCTATAGAAATGTAACTACTTAACCTAAACTAATCTAACTTATGCTACTAGAAAACACATGATGTAATACAATATAAATGAAAGCAATAAGAGTAAATTAACCTAACAAAACAAAGAAGTGCACCTGGAAACCGAAGAGGGTTGGAACTGGGATTGTGGAAGTCATTGGAAAACTAGAAAATCAGGGTTTTGAGCTGTCTCGGACAATTACGCTCAGTGGGGCGACCTAGTCCCTTTTCAGGAAATCTACTCCGAGAGTCATTTCTGCCAACTGGGTCCCCGAGTCTCTAACTTTCAGTTTCAGAAAGCCTCAATGGGACTAGGTCGCCATTATGGGCAACCTAGTCCCTTTCTACTTTTCTGAGAAATTGAAAGTGGACTCAGGTGCCTTAAGTTCATGTTCTACTTCTCCACGAGAATCCTATCCAAAACCTACAAAATAACCTGCAAAATAGAATGTATTTGTGTTTCTAATGTGGGGTTTTCCTTGGTCAAACCCCTAGTTTGTATTTAAACTTGAAATGGAATGGAAATCTGCATAAACCCTAGCCCTAAGTGTGTCTAGAACTAGGAAAACCTGAAACAAAGCAAAACCCTATTCTATTGTGCTAGAATAAGATGTATGTAAGAGATTTGAAGTGATGCAAGACTCTAAACCCTAGAAATCCTACAACATTGTAAATGAAAAGAACAAGGAATGCAAATGGGATGAAAACCTCAAATTTACAAGTGGGTTGAAGGTAGAAGATGGAGGCACTTTGAAATCAGTCTTTAGGAATTATTTGGTGGCTAGTTGCACCTCCTTAACCTATATTTCTCCATGAATCTTGGTATCTATCTTCAACCTTGTCAATGTGTGATCTTGGATGTGAAGTGGGCTTCAAGTCTTGCAAAAATCCTTATTTTTTTGTCTAAAAGCTTCAAATTTTGCTATGTGAGATGAATCTTCTTGAGGAAGATGTTTTTTTGTACTTGATTTTAGAGTTGAGTGTGAAAAATGAGCAAGAGAGAGTGGAAAAATGACCTAAAAAAAAGTATATATAAGCAACATGACCTAATTGTCAAGAATTTTGACCTAAGAAGCTGACACCCATAGGGGATTTTTGGTTAATTATTGATTTTCCCACTTGAAACTTGAAAAACTCTCAAAAAGGACTAGGTCACCAACTTGGGTGACCTAGTCCCACTAAGGGATTTTTAAGTGGGAACGATACTTTTTGAATGGTTTTGGTATGATTTGTCAGAACTTGAATGATCCCTTGGGTATAACAGGCCTCCAAGTCCAAATTAACAACCTTAGGGGCCTATAAATGATGTTTTAGGTTGAAAATTGGTGAAATAGGACTTAAAGTAGGACCAAAATGGGCACAAAATTGTCCTTTTGTTCAAAGGTATACAATTTTTGGTGACACATTTAACCCCCACTTTAGCGTACATATGAGTCTACGTGCATATGTAAGCTAAAGGACTCTAAAAAAAATAATGCACCTTTATTTTCAAAAAAGGATACTCATTTAAAAGGTGCAAGAATGAAGCCCCCAGTGTAGTTATCTGGAAAACCACCATGTTAGGAACCACATCCTGCAACATAAATTCATTAGAAGTCCTATAAATCCTCTTATCTAATCCCTAACAATCAAATTCGAGGTTATATGTACGCCCCCCTTGATTTTGGTTGCTTTATGAAGGTGGAATCAAGGTAGTTGTCTAAAATGTTGAATAAGGGCATGCATATCGGAGGGAATTTCCAAGTACCATGCCTCATAGTGATAGGTGAGTGATGATTTAGGGTGTGGAAACATGATTATGACGCAATAAACAACATAAAAAATGGAGTTCACTAGCACACAAAATGTTGATTTTAATGAAAAAGCACACTAAAAAGATTAACAAAGTGAAAAGGTACAAATGTGCACATGTGTGTAAAAGTAAGTTAGTTAAAAAGAAAATGAAAAATAGTGACATTCACTTAATTTTCTCATTTACCTTTTGCAGCATTGGAGAGTGACGAGGAGAGAGTGGAGGAGCCACCTCTGAGTGAGGAAAATGATGTCATAGTTGAGGATCGAGACGAGTAGGGACAACGCTCACCTATTCATAAGACTAGATCCTAGACAAGAGAAGCAGTAGGTTCCAACACTCACTATCGAGTGGAGGTGAGTACATCATCTATGCCCCCTGCATAGGATGAGGTAGACATTCCACCCTCTACCAAAGATATAGGTGATGACATTTAATTTTGGTTTATGCATTTTATTTGTGATTTAATGCATATATATTTATATGATGATGTGTTACTGATGAGACTCTTATTTGACTTTTTAGGGCCTACGAAAGGTTGGCAAGAGTTCCTGCAATAGGTAGCCATAGAGATAGGGCCAGCAAGCCTAGACGAAGAGGACATCGATACTCACTACATAGCCCCACCTATCGTGGAGTGAGAGCCAGAGACCTTGAGACCCTTCGCGAGATTGCAAGCAGCCTATGAGGGCTTGAGGAGGCAGGTTCACCGAGTGAGAGATGCACCATAGGTACAACCATCATGGCCTCTAGTAGAGGTGGAGAGATAAGAGAGAGATTTTTCAAAGGTATGAGCAAAGAGGGACTGGATAGTAGGCAAGCACTGATTGGCACTCGCGTGGATGGGAGGATTAGAGTATGCACTCAAAGTCAACGAATCATGGTCACGGTCATGATCACACATGATTTTCTCCTAATGCCCTACTACTGATGCAACATGAGTACTAGATCCTGAGGGATCTGGTAATCACAATCCATAGTGACACTGTATATTATGATGATGTGTATAAAAGGCTTTTGATATATATATATGCAGTTGTATTTTTGATGATGTAATTTAATTGTGTGGATGTTAAATGACGATGTGATTAATTAAATAGTTTAGTATTTAATTAATGGAAACATGATTTAACATAATGCATGTGATGTAATTACAACACATTTAGAATTTATGGTTAGATATAAATATTAAGATTAATATGTTATGCACTTATGATTATAACGAACATAACACACAAAAGGGGGAAGAGGCTGAATAGTATGAAATCTAAAGTAATTGTACAAAGGGATTAAATAATCACTTTAGTGGTCAGGACACAAACATGATGACGTGTCAAGAACGAAGCAATGAGAGAGCCCATAGGATAGAAACCAGTAGCATCAACAACACTACTTTATAAATCATACCATTCAAGAGGGGATTAGACATAATACCGACACAAATGCGTGGCATTAATTGGATCATGAAGGGGAGTACCATCGCGCTTGGTTAAGGTATAGGCACCAGATCCATAATTGGAGGCGATCACATAGGGACCAAGCCAATTAGGACTGAATTTACCTTTTTTGGCGTAATCGGTGGTGGTATTGCCTTGGTTTTTGTATAAAACCAAATCACCCTTGTTAAAGGTTTGAGGGATGACACCAACATCATGTTTTCTTTGCAACTGTTAAGCTTGAAGGTTCTCAAGAGCATTGATGAGTTTCTCATCAAGCATTTTAATTTGGTGCAGACGTTGTTCCACATAAGTCTCATTATCAATGAGACTTTGGAGAGAAATTCATAACGTGGGGATTTCTATCTCCAAAGGGAGAATAGATTCAGTACCGTAAACAAGATAAAAGGAGTTTTTCCCGTAGAAGAACAAACACTTGTGTGATATGCCCATAGTGCATATTACAATTGTGTATGGAAATATTTTTGGTTTTGATTGATAGTCTTCGTAACGATTTTCTCCAAGATCTTATTAGTACTTTTGGCTTGACCATTAGACTAAGGGTAGTAAGGTGTGGAGAATCGATGTTGGATATGGAAGGTCTCAAGGAAATTCTTCACCTCATTTTTCTTAAAGGGAGTACCATTATCCGAGACTAATGAAGAAGGGAGACCAAAGCAATCGATGATGTGTTCCAATAGAAATGACATATCACCCCAACGGTTGTGGAGTGAAGGGAAATAGCTTCAACCAATTTGGTGAAATAATCGATAATAGTGATAATGAACGTGTGTTCGATAGAAGAGGGCGGGGAGATTTTTCCAATTAGATCCAAACCCCACACAAAGAATGGCCATATAGGTATTTGGAAATGAAGCTCTGAAGTGGGAGCATGGATCAAATGACTATGTTCCTAGCACTGATGACATCGCTTAACATACACATAACAATTTTTTTCCATGTTTTTCCAATAATATCCCATATGCAGGAGCTTTTGCACTAAAGTATTTCCTCCAAAATGTACTCCACAAGTATTGGAATGGGCTTCTTTGAGGGAAAAATGGGTTTCAGCATCCTTGAGGCATCGTAGAAGGATTCCATCAAAGGATCTTCGGTACAATGTGTCTACAAGGATGATATACCTAGTGGCTAAATTTTTTAGGTGCTGACGGGTATTTTTAGTGGTGGGTTCGAGAATGGTGCCATATTTTAAATAGTTGTATATGGCATCATACCATTCACATGGATTATCAGAAAAACTAGTATAGATATCAAGAGGTTGATCATTGATGGAGGGTTTCATGATAGGATGAATGGTGAAGACTATATGCTCAAAAGGGTCAGTAGGAGAGACAAGAGAGGTTGCACTAGCCATTGCATCCATGTGGTGATTATCTTTTCGAGGGATGTTATCAATGGCAAAGGAGTCAAACTGGTCTAATAGATTAAGAACAAGCTCCTTATATTGCGAGAGTTTATCATGTTTAGTTTGATAGAGACCGTTAATTTGTTTAATGATTAATTATGAATCACCATAGATCTTAATATTTTTAACCCTTAAGACAAGAGTAGCGTGTAACCCAATGAGTAGAGCTTCATACTCAGTTGTATTATTAGGACATAGGAAATTGAGATGATAGGATAAGGTAATAGGCTTACCAATAGGTGGAATTAAAATAACTCCAACACCGGAGCCTGTTCGACACTTGGATCCATCAAAGTACAAATCCCATGTAGGAATATTTGTAGTAAATGCATTATCATCAAGGAAAGATTCATTGGTGGGTAATGCTAATGGTGAAGGAGCATCATCTAAATGGTTGGTTAAGGCTTGACCTTTGATCGTTTTTTGAGAAATGAGCTTAATGTCAAACTCAATTAACAACATGACCCATTTAGCAAGACATCTTGATAGATTTCTTTTAGTGAAAAGGTATCGTAAGGGGTCAAACTTTGTCATCACATGTACTTCAACATTTAGTAAGTAATGTTGCAACTTACTAGTAGCGAATACAAGAGCAAGATTTTTTTTTTCAATTTTAGAGTAACAAGTCTTGTAATCGAGGAGCGTTCAACTAATATAATAGACGAGATGCTCTTTACTATTGGAATCCTTTTGAGCCAAAAATGCTGTGAGAGCATGAGTAGAAGCAGTGATATAAAGGATGAAAGGTTGATTGGGTATAGTGGGCTATAAAATGGGGGGAGTTATAAGGTACTCTTTCATATTCTCAAAGTCTTGTTTACAGTCCTCATTCCAATCAAAATTAACATCCTTTTTAAGGAGATGAGTAAAGGTTAATGTATGATTGGCTAAGAAAGTGACAAAATGATGAATGGATTGTATCCATCCTTGTAACATATGTAATTGGGAAATGTTATGAGGAGGTGGCAATTTGATGATAGCATCAATTTTCTTTGTATCCACCTTGATGCCTCTGTGAGATATGATAAACCCTAAAATTTTACCGCTATCTACTCCAAAGACACACTTTTTAGGATTTAGGTTCCTATTGTACTTGCGCATACACCCAAAGATTTGACGGAGGATATTCACATTTTCTTGGCGGGTTAAGGATTTGGAAAGAATTTCATCAACATAGTATTCTAATATTTTGTGAATATAATCATGGAAGATTAAGTTCATTGCTCGTTGATAAGTAGCACTGACATTATTTAAACCAAAAGGCATCATAACCCAAAAAAATGTGCCCCAAGCGGATCTGAAAGTTGTCTTGTGTTCATATTGCGGGTTAATAAAGATTTGGTTATATCCTGAAAATCCATCCATGAAGGATAAGAAAGAATTTCCAGTAGTGGAATCCATAATCATATTGATGTTAGGAAGAGGAAAGTCATATTTTAAGGAAGCCTTATTCAGGTCTCTAAAATTTGTACATATCCTAACACAATTATCGAGTTTTGGCCACGGCGATAATGTTTGAAATCCAAAGAGAATAATCAATTGAGCGAATAAAACTCACGTCAAGGATTTTTTCAAGTTCTCCTTTAGCATGCAAGGAGACCTTGGGATTCATTTTTCAAATCTTCTGGTGAACAGGTTTAGCATTATTAGTGAGGACAATGTTATGTGTCACTATTTGGGGATCTATTCCTGGCATGTCAAAATATTTCCAAGCAAATAGCTTAGGAAAGGTATGAAGCAAAGCTACAAGATCCTCTTGTTCTTCGTCATCTAGGCACTTCCCGAATTTAATTGTTTTGTCCTTTTTATCGATATCCATGGGGATGTCAAGGGTATCTCCTAAAGGGAGTGCATTAGATCTGGGAGCGTTAGGATCATATGGTTCGAAGCTAGGATGAGGTTCGTTAATAGCACCAACGGATGACTCAGAAATCAACATAACACAAGAGGCATGCCTCTTGGAGCAAGAAGTAGTATCTGAAGCACCTAAGAGATGTTTTAAATCATCCTTGTCATGAACATAGGTGAAGAGGGGAGCATCCACATCAAGAAATTCAGGGTGTTTAAGTGTAAGGGTGGTTCTTGATGTGCATGATATAGTAGTGATGTTGAGAGAGGGTCGTTGATTGGCTTTTGTATCTTTAGAAAAGGAAAACCCTAGACCGGTTTTATTTCCTTGCATATTAGGTTCAATGGGGACACAGATTCCTTGTTCATGCTTTTTGCATCCTTTTCCCGTGTAACCCATTTGTTTCACAAGGTCATAACTACGTGCATAAAGTCTTTACATTTCTTGTGGGTTAGGGATTTGTTGATAATCTATCTCATCAAAATTTGTTGTATATGTGGCATTTTCTTCCAAAAGAGATGAGGTAGAGATAGGGGAAGGGTGTTCCTCTTGTTGGGTGGAGATGACGATGGATTGATTATTTTGAGTGTCATCTTTGTGTGTGATGCTGCACTCACACATAAAGAAAGGAGTAAACTCTAAAGAGCCCCAATCATCACCAAGTAAATTAAACTTGGTTTTGTCTTTAGGTTCATCCTTCTCGAAAGGGGAAATGTTAGAGGTAGGAATTAGGGTATGGAGAGGACTTGATGTGCCCTTTTCGAGTTGTAAGCAACTCTCAAGTTTGGGGTCGATGTCAACTTGATAAAATTTATTGTTATAGACATATTTCATTTTGTGATGAAGGGTCGAGGGTACCGCATGAATCTCATGAATCCATGGTCTTTCCAAGAGGATATTATAAGAAAGATCATAGGGCATGATGTGCCTATGAGTCTACAGTGTAACCATTCTAATAGTAATGGGTAAGGTGACGACACCAAGAGGTTGTTTGGTAACATTATCAAATCCTCTAATGGATAAGGAATCAGATTGGATTTGTGATTGGTCCACATGTAACCTATCAAGAAGCTTTGTACTACACACATTCAGGGCAGAGCCATTATCAACCAGGATCCTTTTGATACCTATCCGATCATACTGGGCTATGATCATAAAGGCTTGATTTTGTTGGTGTAATTATAATGGTGGTATCTCATGTTGATAGAAAGTAATATCCACATTAGTTGTGTTCATGTCATGTAAGAGAGCCGCCACATCAGTAGTATTCATACCAAGAGGAGCCACTATCTGTTGTAAGGTTGTTTGAAGCATGGAGTGATAGTTAGGGGAATTTTGGAGAAGATACCAAAGGGATATTTTGGCAGGAGTGTTTTTAATTTGTTCAAACAAATCATACTCCCTGAGTTGTGAGTTGAAACGAGGAGCTACGGGTAAGATGGGGTTAGGTAATGGTAGGGAAGTGGAGGGAGGTGGTTGTTGGGGATGTGGGTTATTACATGTATAATGAGTGTGAGCCATGGTATTATTCTTAGGAGGGTAAAGGGTAAACTTAGGTTGGGTTGGGGTTGGAGATTTAGGGCAAGGTGGGTAGAGAACAAACTGGGGTTTGATGACATTGACATCTTTTGTGTTAGTGTAGTCATTACAACAAGCCATAGTGGATGAAGTAGGGGAGATGAAGTCTTGGAGGACATCATCTAAAATACCCATATCATCACAACTAAAAGGTTTGGAAAAAAAGGGAGGGGAAGTTGTAACTACATCATCACCAATCATAATGGATGAAGTGAGTGAGGGGGAGCTTCGAAGAGCTTCATAAAACTGATCAAAATCATCACAACTAAAATATTTCAATGATATAGTGTTCCTATAGTGAACAAGTGTGTGCATTGTATTATGTGAGTCATCTATGTTTTAAGGTGTATGTGTCACAGAATCTACTTTGAAAGAACTAGGAACTAAAGCAGAAAGGGAAACATGTAATGCTTTAATACTACTTTAAAATGCCATTTTAAGCTAATAATAAGCATATAACAGAGAAAATAAAAAATGAAACCTAGCCTTAACAGAAAGAAACAAAGAGTGCAGAAGCTAGAAAATAAATTCAGAGAATACTAATGCAAAATTCCTATTAGGAGTAGGTCACCCAGGTTGGTGACTTAGTCCTGGTGTGATTTTTTTTTTAGTTTTTAAGGTGTTTTCTGATGGAAAATGCAATTTTGTCGAAGTTAACATGCAAAGGTATAGTATATATATCAAAGTTTTGTATCACACAAGGAGATGAATGGAAAATATGGTGCTTTTTCACTAATGCAAAATGAAAAACCCTAGGATGCTTATTTACATAATGCAATACTAAATAAAGAGCCCCTAGTATGCCAATGTAATGAAAATCAGAAGTATGGAATGTGTTGAAATGCAGGCTCAACAAAATGAACTACAAAATATGAAGGTGCTTTGTGTGGGGGTAAAAGAGTGCATCCTCTACAAATTCCTAGGGTTTGACCTAGAAGGAAGAGGGTTTTCTTTCACCTCCAGGGGCACCTAATCTTGTGATTCAGTTAGAAGGTTTAGGGATTGAAACCCTAAAGGGGGTGAGATGTGTACAAATGTATTGAAATATGCTATAGAAATGTAACTAAACCTAAAATAATCGAACTTATGCTACTAGAAAATATATGATGTAATACAATATAAATGAAAACAATAAGAGTAAATTAACCTAACAAACAAAGAAGTGCACCTAGAAACCGAAGAGGGTTGGAACTGGGTTTGTGGAGCTCACTGGAAAATTGGAAAATAAAAGTTTTGAGTTGTCTAGGACACTTACGCCTAGTAGGGTGACCTAGTCTCTTTTTGGGAAATCTGCTTCGGGAGTCATTTCTTCCAATTGGGTCCTCGAGTCTCTAACTTTCAGTGTCAAAAAGCCTTAATGGGACTAGGTCACCGATATGGGGGACCTAGTTCCTTTCTACTTTTCTAAGAAACCGAAAGTGGACTCAGGTGCCTTAAGTCCGTTATCTACTTCTCCACGAGAATCTTATCCAAAAACTACAAAATAACCTACAAAACAGAATGTATTTGTGTTTATAATGTGGGGTTTGCCTTGGTCAAACCCCTAGTTTGTATTTAAACTTGAAATGGAATGGAAATCTACATAAAACCTAGCCCTAAGTGTGTCTAGAACTAGGAAACCCTGAAACAAAGAAAAACCCTATTCTATTGTGCTAGAATAAGATGTATGTAAGAGATTTGAAGTGATGCAAGACTCTAAACCCTAGAAATCCTACAACATTGCAAATTAAAACAACAAGGAATGAAAATGGGATACAAACCTCAAATTTGCAAGTGGGTTAAAGGTAGAAGATGGAGGCACTTTGAAATCAGTTTTTAGGAATGATTTGGTGGCTAGTTGCACCTCTTGAACCTAGATTTCTCCATGAATCTCCATAGGCATATATCTTCAACCTTATCAATGTGTGATCTTGGATGTGAAGTGAGCTTCAAAACTTGCTAAAAGCTCTAGCTTGTTGTCTAAAATCTTCAAATTGTGTTGTGTGAGAGATGAATCTTCTTGAGGAAGATGTTTTTTTGCACTTGATTTTGGAGTTGAGTATGAAAAAGAGCAAGAGAGAGTGAAAAATGACCTAGAAACAAGTATATATAAGCAACATGACCTAATTGTCAGGAATTTTAACCTAAGAAACTGACACCCACCGGGGATTTTTGGTTAATTATTGATTTTACCACTTGAAACTTGAAAAATCCTCAAAAAGGACTAGGTCACCAACTTGGGCGACCTAGTCCCACTAAGGGATTTTTAAGTGGGAATGGTACTTTTTGAATGGTTTTGGTATGATTTGTCATAACTTGAATGATACCTTGGGTATAATAGGCCTCTAAGTCAAAATTAACAACCTTAGGGGCCTATAAATGTTGTTTTAGGGTGAAAATTGGTGAAATAGGACTTAAAGTAGGACCAAAACGGGCACAAAATTGTCCTTTTCTTCAAAGGTATACAATTTTTTGTGACACACTCACCTATTTGGGGGACTCAAATTCACCTATATCTATGGAAACAGGCTAATTCGATATGCAAATTTGCCTATTTCTATGGAAATAGGCTAAGTCACTATGCAAATTCACCTATTCTAAGGAAGCAGGCTAAGTCACTATGCAAATTCTCCCATTCTAAGGAAACATGCTAAGTCGCTATGAAAATTTGCCCATTCTAGGAAAACAAGCTAAGTTTCTATGAAAATTCTCCCATTCTAAGGAAACATTCTAAGGAAACAGGCTAAGTCACTATGCAAATTTGCCTATTCTAGGGAAACAGGCTAAGTTGCTATATAAATTCACCCATTCTAAAGAAAATAGGCTAAGTCTCTATGCAAATTCACCTATTCTAGGGAAAGAGGCTAAGTCGCTATTCAAATTCACCTATTCTTAGGAAACAGGCTAAGTTGACAGGTGAGGACTAATGCAGACTCACCTAAAGGATTGGTAGACTTGTCTATTATAGGGAACAAGAAGACATGAGGTCACCTAAGAAGGGACCCACAGGAAAATTAATCTCTGACAAAGACAAATTCACCTAACAGGATGGCCTAGATAGGACTCAGACTTGAAATCTCCCTTTTGCAGGGAAAAATTGCCTATTCATAGTGCATATTTGCCTTTGTATGAAGAAAATTTTCCTCTGAGGGCAGGGGTTGATTGTGGAAAAGGACAACAAACATGACAAACAATAGATAGGAGGCTAGACAACTGAAAATAAAAAGCACTAGTATCACACAATGAAGACATGTCAAGTATCACAATCCTAAAATTAGTGATAAGGGTTTACAAACTTGATGTAGGCCCACCACCTTGAGTGGAAAGCCCAAGGTTAATACTCTATGATATCATGGTGGTTCTTTGGAGCACCCTTTCTCGCGCAGGTAGATAGCTAGCATTCCAGTGGCACAAGGTCATCAATAGACACCATGGGATCACCTTCACACTCTCACTTGAGAACTATCATAGTCTACCATGAGGATTCCTATCTCAACCCAAGGGAGTATGTGGTGAGTAACTTCAGGGTATTGTATGCATCCCCTACACTACACCAAGCTGTGACTAAAACATAGGTCTCTATCTAGGCTATACAAGGATATCTTATGTGTCCTCAATATACGTAAGGTATGTGAGGCACAATTGTGAACACTAGCCTATCACAAGCGTGAGTCAGAATCCCTAGGGAGGTACTAGAAACTTAGACCAACTCTACATGTCTTATCTAGGTATCACCCTAGCTTTGATGCTTCGCTAAACATGACGTGATTGGATTGGGGTACAACTTTCATTCTCCCCCTTTATATACCCCACCAATAATAGGTGGTTGGAAGCATCCCCTAGGTGATGAAATCCTAGGCAAGTCCCACTAAAGGAAGAATATACTAGACACTTGGGCTAGTCCCTAGGCTCGCACATAGCCCAAGGGGAGAGCTTAGATGCATTAGCACCTCCTAGGTAGATTGGATTGGACTAGAGTAGTTGTGATTTCTCATCACCTAGGACCACATAAAGGCACAAGGGGAGTAGATACATCAACAACTTACTCCCAAACATAGCAAACAATGTTAATTGACCCGTTAATTAATTCTACATGTGCCTAGCTAGCATGGAAATCAACAAATACACTAACTAAAGGGGTCTTCGATCGATCTTCCTACAAAAGATAAATTAGTAGTTTTAATATTCCCGTCTTGGAAAAGTGTGGGGGACAAGCTATGAAAATTGTTAGCAAGATACCACAATCACAGACAAACAAGTTAGTTGATTAGTACCCAAAGACGAAACAAATTCAAGCTCAAATCAAAAAATCAAAGGTTCTGGAATACCTCATATTTTCCCCTATGAAAGGAAGATTCACCTCTATAAAGCTCGTAGGATCACCTCTATAAGGAGTAGGTTCGCCTATTAGTAGGTTTCCTTGTTCAAAAATTCGCTTGTTCTCAAATTTGTCCATTCGCAAATTTTCCTATCCGTCATCCACAAATTCGCCTATCCATCATCTGTAAATTCACCTATCCACAAATTCGCCTATCTGTCATCCACAAATTCACCTATCCGTCATCTGCAAATTCACCTATCTATCATCTAAAAATTTTCCTATTCTCAAATTCACCTATCCATCCTCCACAAATTTTCCTATCCACAAATTCGCCTATCCACAAATTCGCCTATCCATCGTCCAAAAATTTTCCTATCCGTCATCCACAAATTCACCTATCCATCCATAAATTTTTCTTTAGTTTCAAATTCACCCCTTTTCACAAAAGGGCGAATTTGCTTTTGCCTCTGTTGGTTGCAGATTAGGCTCTATAACAAGCAAGTTCACCTATCAGAGCGGATTCCCCTCTACGTGTAAATTTTGAACCTGCAAAATTCAAACAACAGCAAACGTAAAAGAGCAAACCCGTGATGTGGGTCCCACCGGGCATGCCATAAATGTGTGCAGTGATTTTACCCCATCTAAAAATGCAAGAAATAAACTCAAGAAAAGGATAAAAACCAAAGACAACACTCAAGATTAGGCTAAAGATGAAACTCAAACAAAAACATGAAAATAACACTAATTTCACCTTGTATGAGTTTGATGGAGTTTTTTTCCCTTATCGATGGCTTGATATGTGTGCTCTAGGATGATTTCGATAGCATAATGGATTGATGTAGCTTGATTTGGTCTCAAAGTGGATGCAAGATGGCTATGGTTGCAAGGATTTGGCTATGGAGATTGAAAGATTGGGATGGATGTGATAGCATGTGGCTAGAATGCAAGAATGGCTAAGTGTTAGCCATTTAGCAAGCGAGATTGGAATGGATGGCCAAGATTGATTCTTGGAAGAGGATCAAAGGTTGAGATCAATAGTTAACCAAAGGAATTAAATATTCCTTGGAAAAGAGAAAAGGAATTTAATATTCTTTGGGGGATGAGAGAGGAATTAAAACTTCCTCAAAAGGACCTTTGGAAGACAAAAATGAATTAAAAATTCCTTGGGGGATGGGGAGAGTTGACCAAGGGGTAGGTTAGAATAGCTAATCAATGATTAGGTTGTGTAAGTAAGGGATTAGGAAAATTATTAGGTAGCTAATGAGGACTAATAATCCACTTGCATATTATGGAGGATGTGACATGAGGGGAGTTAAATAAATGTATTATTTATTTAATTTTTGGAGTGAAGGGATAAGTGATGGGAATAAATAAATAAAAGTAATTATTTACTTTAGGCTAGGATTTTAAGATGATAGAAGAAATAAATTAGGATGAAGGGATAAGGGATAATGAATATTAATTAAATAATAGAAGTATTATTTAATTAATATAGAGGATATGACATTAGTTGAATTGGGGGTAAATTGACCAAATGCAAGTGGTCAATTTTTAGTGTCTACACAATACATCTTTAGAGTCTCCATGAACACCATTGAAGCAACAATCCCTCTTCATGCAATCCATGTGAAAAATCATGCAACCACACATCCCATTCCATGCTTCAAACCTCCACAAATGCTAACAAGTGCTAATGTGCAAGCTGAACAACCTAAACAACTACCCTTGTGGTTGCTTTTATAGACACAAGCTCCCACAAAACCACCAAGTGGTATAATTACACAAAACCATGTGACTAAAACCATGAGATTACGAAACCATGTCAATATTGGGTACTTTATTAAATTATTCTTTCCTAATATTAAGGAATTAAATTTTAGCAACTTTAACTTATGTCCCAATGTTACATACAACATAAAGTGGCTGCAAGAACAATTACATTAAATACATTATGCAAGGTGTACACCACACCTTTTCCTAACATGTAGGTGAAGAAAATATCTAGGCTTCTGAAATTATTAATTTAGGACCTAACATTGGGTATGAAACTTAGTTTTAAAACTCTCATTGAGATCCAATAGGTTTCAAAGAACCTCTAAAGTGCTATCAAAATGTTAATTTTATTAGTATACACACCCATCATCTACAAAGTGAAGAGACATTCAAGAATCTTAGAAACGATGTATAGCTATCCATATACTTCAAGTTTATGGGTAAGACTTTCTAGCAGCCACATTCTACTTCATGTTGTGATTTTGAAAAATCTAGTGGTTATTTCCTTGAACCAAGATACCATATTTCCATGGAGAAAAATAAGTTTTATAGGGATTAAGGTGCACTTCTAGAACACACTCATTACACTTACAATGTAATAATCCATATCATTCATGACTAAGATACAAAATTTTGAGTTTTCTTAATTTTTTATTAGTTAGATGTAAGATTGAGACCTAATTATGACCCAAACAATTTTTATTTCAATGATAAGATATGTTAGATAATATTTAAGGGCTATAGGTATCTCCTCTTGAATAAAATCCTAATGGATATCCATGTATATGGGAAGACAAATGAAGGTTGTTGGTTGTGCGAAGAATTTTATTGTATTTGGTGGAACTATCAAATAAATCAATGAACATAATACTTTGCAAACCTACTATATATTATCTTTTCCAAATTTATTTGCATCCATACCTATACTCCTTAGAAAAGGATGTATTAACTATCTTGGCTTCTTACTCTAGCTAGAATGGGGTAAAAATACATACACAAGGCACCACCTTGTAGCTAGGATTTTGAAATATGGACATAGATTGGAAAATAATAGATAGGATAGTTTTTCCTCTAACTTAAACTACTCATTCATTGTTTCTTCTTTGATAAATATAGGAATTGACACGGTGATTGTCTCTTTTAACTTTGAAATGTACATCAAAAACCTTATAGAAATGGTTAGTTTAATGTAATTTTTATGAAAAAAATAAATTATGAATTTAGGAGGATTCATTGATTCAAGCATATTTCTAGCTTATTTAAGAATCCTAAAATATATCGATCATTGTTGGGCATAGTTATAAATATTTCATATAGAGAAATAGCTAGAGAATTAGTATGCAAGTAACTAATTATCTTGAAGAATGCCAACAAGGATGATAAACCAGTATTACCTTTAAACAAGAATAACTACAATAAAATAAGAGTATGTGTATGCAATGAAATTTGTGTTCTTAAACAAAATGAAAATAACAATAAAATCACTCAAATACACTCAAAACAATGCAACAACCAAATTAAGCTAAGAGAACTCAAACCTTGGTGAATTTCAATGAAACTCACATATATTGAAGCCCTTGATGCATATATTTGCCCAAAATCATTGATTTGGATGTGTACTCACTTGATTTTGGTAGCATAATGATGCTAAATTTCTCAAAGTTGTATGATGGATGAAAATGGTTGTGTTTCATATGTATGTGAGAGGATAAAATGATGGAGGGATAGGATTGCTTGATGGGGATCAAGGGCTCACAATGGTTGAGATGTCTCACCTCATGAGATGTTTCCAAGTGACATCATGAGGAGGAATGTGATGGAGATGATCTCTCAAGCCTCAAGAATATGAAAAGTGTCACAATGTGAGAGCTTGAGAGGGATATGGTACCTTAGAAGGTACTATAGGGGAATGGGGAGGATCATGGTCATAAAGACCTTCCCTAAATCCTACATTCCCAATGCATGAAAAGGAAGGGAATAAATAAATTTTAAATTACTTAAGAGTACTTTTGGGACAAGGACCCATGTCGGGTACCTTACCCAAAATCAGAAATCTTCTAAGGCTATAGGGACATGGAGGATCGGGTATTTAAGGAAAAGGGGGTTGACCTTTCATTAATCATAGATTAGAAATTGTGCAAATGATTAGGGGTTACAAATTAAGTAGGAATCATGATTAGGACTAGGTGATTAGAGGCAAGTGGGAAAAGATGGAGGATGTGACACATTTAATTAATGATTAATTTTGTGCATTTGGTTAATGGAGGATTGTAATTAAATCATGATTAGGCAAATTAGGGATGAGAGATAGAAGAATAACAGCAGGATAGGTAAAAATTAATTGGAATATTTATTTATTGATGGAATAAGATGTAATGAATACAATTAAATAAATATGAGTATTTATTTAATTTAATGGATGAGGGATAGGTAAATTAATTAAATTAACTACCTTAGGAAAGAATTCAAAAAAATATAGGAAAGTTATGAATATTAAATAAATAATTAAATATTCTCTAATTAACATAGATGACATAAATTAGATGAAAAAAGGATTAAATTTCCCAAATGACAGTGGCCAATTTTAGGTGTCTACAATAGGTAATCATGCAAACAAGCTAGGATACTAGTGTGGAGGGAAGAAAATGATTGGTGGTTTTCCCACTTGAGGATATTTACTTACAACAATAGTTATAGAACTATAGGGATTAGTTTCTAGAATTTGAATGGTTGCATTAAAATAAAGAGAGTGTATCTATTTTAGTGGACTCTTTGGGTTTAAATCATTGTAATAAAATTTGATGAATTCTTCAGTGATGTCTTCCACAAGAATAGAATCCATATCAACATTATTGGAAGTATTTGGTGATGCGGAGGGATGCTTTTGCCTAGAGCCATACACAAATCCTTGATGGTTTTTAGTAGGTGGTTCCAAGGGTTGGAGCATGCCTTGTTCATGAATACCTAATATTTTCCCTTGATATTTAACCTTCTAAGTCATTTGATGGGGGATACGATAGGCCTCCTAGAAATGCTCAAAGAGATTATTATTATTCCTAGTTTCTTCTCGATATATCCATTGAGTAAGTTCTTCCTTAATTTGTTCTTGCTCCATAGAGATTGGAAAACCATGGACCCCAAGATTTTAATAATCGATGATTGTTGTACCTTTAAAGGATATGGCTTCTTGAAGGCATGTGGAGTAAGAAGCATGGAGTCCACATTGAGAGAATTTGCTAGTTCATATTCTCCACAAAAATTATCATTGATCTTGACCTTAGAGAATGTGGACTCAAGGAGAGTAGATGGGTTGGATGGTGTGGAGAGTGTGTCGAGATCGATGTAAGAAGAAGATGAACTTGTGTTGGAAGGTGAACCCTTTACCCCCAAATAATGATGGGACTAGGGGAAAGTTCTCTCAAGGGCATGACAATACTCAAAAGGGTGAGGATTGGTATGAATTGTGACTTTGATGCTATTGTGCAAAAACTTGAGGCATTGATGGTAAGTGGATGTCATAGTCTTCATGACATCAATCTATATAGCTGACTAAGGAGAAGGTTATATGGAAGGTAACGATCAATGATGTGGCATGTTGTATATTGTAATGTTGGACCAACCTCAATTGGGAGACAAATAGTACCCTCTAAATCTCTCTTTGCATTAGTATAAGCCTTGATGATGATCATTTGATGGTCTAGATCAAATTCAATGTACCCCACTTGCTTTATAAATTTTAATATACTTAAATTGAGGGCATAAAAATTATCCAACAAGAATATATTTACTTTGTGTTTGGAAGTATGGAATTCAATGTGTAATGGATGATTGTGGGATGGATCAATCAGTGACATGTCATTCTGACTAAAGAACAATTGATAAATGGAGTAAAGTTTCCCTACTAGTGCTTGGAATTGTGTGGGATCAATATCGGTAGGGAAATGAGAACCTTTTAAAGCCTTGGTAAAGATATCCTACTGGATGGTGGAGGAATTTAGAAGATCCAAAATAGAGATTTATGTGGGAGTCTTCCCATGGTGATCCAAGATATTATATTGATGATTCAATGGGGATGGATTGGTTGTATTGGATGGGCTAGGTATAGTAATTCAACCATGTCTAGTTGTTATGACAAATTGAGGTTCCTTAGCTCTTTCACCCTAATCATGGCCACATGTGGATCAACTTGTGTAATGCAACCAACTACATTGTCATAATTAAAAGGGACCCTATTGTAGTTGACATTATTGGCTCGATTGTTTTGATTATTGCCTTGAGGATTGGTCGAACCAATATTAGCATTGGAGGTGCTAAGTCCTTGAGGATGTTTTGGGAAAGAATTTTGATATATCTAAAGTTGAACATTAGACAAAGGGGATTGATTCCCCTCCAAGATGATGTCACCTCTATTGATAAGGTCCTAGACATAGTTCTTGAGCTTCAGACACTTAATTGTAGAGTGTCCCTTAGTCCTATGATAGTCACAATACTCATTATCTTTAAACAATTAGGCTTTGGTTTGGTATCATTAAAGGATTGAGTAACTACAAGGTATGTGCAGGATCATCATGGAAAAAAAACAAGCCATTAAGTGGCAATGAAAATTCAAAAAATCAGAGTTAGGCAACTTGGCATAAAAATTTGAATAAGTTATCTATAATATTTCAAAAATATGTAAGAATAAAATCTATAGAAAATTGAATGTAGTTTCTAAACTACTAGGTTTAATTAAAAAGAAAAAAATCTATTTGGTGAAAATTTGAAATTTCAATGCAGTAGTACTTGAATTTTAGGGAAAAAATAAGAAGTAGGTGTCTATCTGACCACCCTAACCACAATAAAATGATAGAAAATAATTATAATATTTTAGATATAAGTAGAGGACTCATGTCCCGATGTGATGCATATTTTTTGTAATTATTTTCCAAGTAAATAATTAATTATGATTTTTTTATTAAAACTTTTTAAAAATATAAAAACTCGTATGTCTGGCAACCTTAACTTTGTCAAAACTTCATGAAATTCATTTTTTATTTTTTTAATCCTATAGTATGTGAAGCATAGAATGTGACGCATGTTTCAAATTCAAAAAATGTGATACCATTTGAAAGCTATAGATGTTTTTCAATCAGCCTATCAATTAGGACTTTAGTCGTAATTCAAATAGAAAATGAATAGTAATTATTTATTATATTCAAATTAAAGCATAATTTATATTGATGGAAATTTGGTACTATCCTTTAAAAGCCCTTTTAATTTCATCAATTTTGGGTAAAAAAAAGTCATCGGCCACATGGGCTATCATATCACTTACATATCGCCACTTTTTGGCCCATCATGATCCTGCACATACCCTACATTGTCTTGCACACCAACTTATGAAACACCACATCAAGGGGTTCCCCTAAAGGAGTGAAAATACATTTAGCATTACTTTGATTAGAGGGTCTAGGTTCACCCTAAGGAAAAAATATTTCATTCATGCCAGGGTGGGTAGACATGGTTTGATTAGCGTTAGATGTATGGGCCACTTGGACATGTTTAGTATCAATGAAACCATCATGGATGATATTATTGTTGGAACACATTTTCCATTGCACCAAAAGGTCAACATATTAACACGATTCAAATGCCAGAGATAAGAAGATCCACGAGAGGTGGTTAGTCCATGTCCCAAATTTGAAGAGAGACATTGGTGATTAGTACAAAAACCCTCCCTCGACATCACCCAAGGGGATTCGAACCCGAGACCCAACTCTGATACCATTTTTTGGAACATGTTTACTGTTGTACCAAAACATCAACCTATTAATGCTCAATAAAAACACCAGAGGTGAGAGGATTCATGGGAGGTGGTTAGTCCATGTCCTAAATCCGAAGGGAGATGCTGGTGATTAGTCCAACAATTATTGCTCTTGTTCAAAAAATGGGGTTTTTCATTAGATGTTTTGTTAATGTTTTCTTTATAGATCCTGACTAAACCCTTAGCTATGAGTTTCTTTTCAATGGTGACACCCTTCTCTATGATTTTTTTGAATGAGTATGCATAATGAAGTTTTAAGTGGAAAGCCATTTCCACATTTAAGTTTTGGATAAAGAAATCTCTATTTTTTTCTCAGGTAGAGGCCATAAAGGATAACTAGCCTGAGATCTCCATCTTTGCAAATAGCCTACAAAAATTTCTCCATTGCATTGTTTTTTTTTGCATAAATTGAGCATGGTTACTTCTTGCTCAATATTCTAGGAGAAATGGACTACACAATTTTTGGATAATTCTACCAAGGTAGTAATGGAACCATGGGGGAGCTATAGAAACCATTCAACCACTTGACCTCCCAAAATTCGAGGAAACAAGTGAAGAAGATATTTATAATTATAGACCACCTCTTGACAAGTCATAAATAATTCTTTGACATGGTCCCAAGGATCCCCTTTCCCTTTATATTTATCAAATTTTGGGATTTCAAAGCGATTGGGGAATTGTGTGGTTGCAATAGCATGATTGAAGAGACGTGAAAATTATTTTGTGAACTTAAATTAATTATTGATGTTTTTGGCTTGCAAATCCTTAAGTACAGATTTTATATCCTCCCATTCTTGATTAGGAGCCACTAATGGGGGAGGAATTGTTGGACTGGGACATAGTTGGTTGATGTATTGATGTTGTGAAGGTGGAGGATGGTAAGGTTTATTTGGAGGTGGATTAGTATATGATTGTTGTCGAGGTGGTGGAGGATTGAAATAGAGTTGTGTAGATTGAGATGGATACGATTGGTGGTGAGGAGGATTGTTATGTGGTTGTTGAGGAGGTGATTGAGATGGATGCAATTGATGTGGAAGGGGATTCCCATAGGATTTTGGGGGATGTTGAGATGGTTGAGGTTGATGTTGAGGTGGATGTTGAAGATAATTCCAATATTTTTGTGCGAGAGGTTGAGATGGTTGAGATTGATGTTGAGGTGGATGTTGAAGAGAATTCTCATAGGATTATAGAGGAGGTTAAGATGGTTGAGATTGATGTTGAGGTGGATGTTCAAGAGGATTCCCATAGGATTGTGTGGGAGGTTGAGATGGTTGAGGTTGATGTTGAGGTGGATTAAAGTAAGACAGATGGTGAGATTATTGATATTGAGGGGGATTGGTGGATGGTTTTTGAGGTGGTTGAGAAGGATAGGATTGTGATAGATATTAGAGTGGATCATTATATGATGGTTGAGGATGGTTGAGGATTAGTGTATTATTGTGGAGGTTGTTGAGATTGATGTGAGGTAAATTAAGGTACATTGAGGTAAGATGGTTGGTGAGATGATAGAGGTTGGTGGGATTGATCTTGTGGGATGTATGTATGTTGATTATGATGTGGGGTAGTTGGAGGTTGATTGATGTATTGATCTTGCAGTATGATTGGATTAGGGGGAGTACCGATGTAGGATGTTGTCAAGGGGTGAAATATGATTATGGAGGATTGTGGTAAGTTTGTAGAGGTGGATTAGAATGAGATTGTGGAATGTGAGTGGGATGTGAAATGTGAGAAGAGGATGAAAAGGGGATATAGGAGGTATGATACACTAGTTGAAACAATACAAGAGGAACATGATAAGGTGTTGATGCATGAGTGTTAGTCACAAGAACCACCACATTACCATGAGGTGTAGAATGGATCAATGTTTACAAAATTAAAGGTTGGATGTTATGTAGGATTGAACTTTGAAGTTGGGAAAAGGATGTAGGATCAAGACCATGAATAGGACTAAGCCCTGACCTCAATTCTAATGTAGGGATTCAAATGAGGGATGGTGGTACCCAAATCACTACATCATTCCCAAAGTCTGGTTTGGGACCCCATGAAATTTTAGGAGGAGCTTGAGGGGTGGATAGTCATATAGTGTATGACTATTTTAAAAAACAGAATTTAGGTGGAAATTTTGTGCCTTGCATGAGGAGATTAGGGTATATACAGGATCATGATGGGCCAAAAAGTGGTGATATGTAAGTGATATGACAGCCCATGTGGTTGACGACTTTTTTTTACCCAAAATTAATGAAACGAAAAGGGTTTTTAAAGGAGATTCTCAAATTTCCACCAATATAAATTATTCTTTACTTTGAATTTAATAAATAATTATTATTCATTTTCTATTTGAATTATGACTAAAGTCTTGATTGATAGGCTGATTGGAAAACATCTATAGCTTTCAAACGGTATCACATTTTTTGAATCTGAAACATGCGTCACATTCTATGCTTTTCATACTATAGGATTAAAAAAAAATGAATTTCATGAATTTTTGACCAAGTTAAGGTGGTCAAACATATGAGTTTTTATATTTTTTAAAAGTTGTAATAAAAAATTCATAATTAATTATTTACTTGGAAAAAAAATAGAAAAATTTATGCATCACATCGGGACATGAGTCCTCTACTTATATCTAAAATATTATGAAAAATTATTATCATTTTATTGTGGTTAGGGTTGTTAGACAGACACCTAATTCTTATTTTTTCCCTGAAATTTAAGTACCACTACATTATAATTTCAAATTTTCACCAGGTAGATTTTTATTTTTTTAAAATTAACCTAGTAGTTTAGAAACTAAATTCAATTTTCTAAAAATTCTATTCTTACATATTTTTGAAATAATATAGATAACTTATTCAAATTTTTACGTCAAGTTGCCTAGCTCTGATTTTCTAAATTTTCATCACCACTTAAGGGCTTGTTTTTGAACCATGATGATCCTACACATACCCATTAGTAAGGATGGAATTCGTGTGTACATTTATGATATGATCTATAATGCATAGATTGGTGGGATTATTGTAGTGCTCTTGAAGACTAGGAGAGAGTTCAGATTGAAAAACCATCTCCTCCTTGATGTCTGCAAGGTCATGGGAATAGGTGGGATTCAATGGTCCTCTTTGCATGTTGGTATCCTGGGATTCTCCACTATTAGGAAAAATAGTAGTGTAGGCAAGATAGTGTTGTTGTTGTTCCATGTGTTTTCTAAGATGTAATTGTGTGGCGATGGGCATGAGAAATTAGATGGCAATTTGGTTAGAAGATGATAACACTAAGCCTAAGGACAAGATTGAAAAAAAGTGACTAAATGGAGGATTGGATGTTTGATTTAGTGTTCCAACTATGATTGAGAACTTGGATTGATGGTAATTGATTGGATTGATTCTTGATACGGGAAAATTTCTCAGGCATAAGTGATGGGGATGGTTGGATTGTACTTGAGATACAAAAAGTTCTCAAGCATGAGAATTGAAGAGGGTTGGATTATACTTGAGGTCAAAAATTCTATCAAGCATAGAAAATTTTGACATGAACTATACCTCTAGCTTGAGGTTAAATAGTTCAAATGAGAAGGATTACTACCTTAAGATACCTGAAAAGTTCCTAAGAAAGTGTGATGATGATAGATCGATTTAGGATTTTAGATTCTCAAATGAGTGATAGGATGCTACATTTTCATTTAGGATAATTGAGGATGGTAATAATATATGTTTAGAGATGTCCTTTTGTTTGGAGGATGAATTTTTGATTGATTTTGAGGGGGTGATGTGATAAAAAATGACTGGTATGAGCTATATATAGATGGGAAAAATTATTTGATCATGGTGTTAGGCTTAGAACAACACTAGCTATTTATGGTTAAAAGGATTAGCTCTCTAGATTTTATATGGACTACGAAACCACCCAAGAATAGTATGAATCCATCCAAGTAATAACGGAAACACCCAAGTTCAATATCACCCAAGGACATTGTGGATCTGCCCAAATAAGAATGAAGCCACCAAAAAAGGATTATTATGAAAAACTAGATAGACTCACCCAATATTAGAGCCCAATCACCTAAATATGGACAGGGTCACCCAAGGAAAGCACAAATATTCCCAAAATAAGAATGGAGCCACCAAAAAGGATTAGAATGTTAACACTAGAAAAAATCACCCAAGACTAGAGCATAATCACCCAACTATGGATAGGGTCACCCAAGAACGAAACTGTCTAAGAACAAGTGAGATTTCCCAAGAAGAAGCACAATCACCCAAGGACATAGAAGATCCACCCAAGAGGAAGACACACAAGGGTTTAACAAGATCAGATTCACCCAAGAAATAGAGTGCAATCAGGGTGATCCCCCAATATTGGTTTACAATTTTTGGCCAAACTAGACACTGAACTATTTCTTTCTCTCTAGATCTTCACTTTTGGGCACTTATAGTGGCTAAACCATGAGGAATTTGAAGATGATGCAAACTAGTGATTTGTGACATTTTTTCTGTAGATTATAAATATATTTTTTCAAAAAATTTGGAATCAGATTGCACTTCTTTTTCCATCTCCTTCGAAAACTAGTTTTTTTCAGTAAACACCATTTTTAAGGTGTGACATTCACCGTATATCACATAATTTTTTTCCATGGAGGATAAAGTTCTATTTTTTTTTAATTTAGATTTGTAACTATGATATCTAGTGCTTCCAATTGGTTTCATAGTGTTTTATTGAATATTTTTTCCTAAATCAAGTTTCAAAGTCAAACCAATTACAATTTAGACATAGGTGGACTGTATAACAAATAATGTTTTTTGTATATATATAAAAAAAATTTTAAAAAAGTCTTGGATCAAGGACTTCAATATCTGGTCCACTCATATTTTAAAAAAAAAAAATTATAATCTTCTATTTTTCCACATGTGCAGAATAGATTTCGGTGAAAAACTTACCTTCATAAGAAATAAAAAATAAATATAATAATTAAATTAAATTAATTTAAAATTATAGTTTTTGGGAAGCTTATAATAAGGACTACATACTTACAAAAATTAAATTTTAAATGAATTCATTTGATCCCCCAAAAGGTAAACCAAAAGTAGTTTTTATCAACATTTTCATGGGTGTAAAGGAGACTCCATTATAGGTATGGTTTAAAACTAGTTGGGTTATATCCAAGGGGGTTTGGTCTAAGGTGGTTTGATCAAAACCTCTTCAATTGGAATCCTTAAAATGGAAATTTTTAAGGCTTAAATCATTGTATTTTCTAAAAATATGTGATTTCAGCAAAAATCAAAATCTCCCAAAATTTGTAAACCAACATTGTGGGATCACCTATCACCCAACTAAGGATAGGGTCACCCAAGAAAGGAACCACCCAAGACCAAAGAATAATTGCCCAAGAATGAGCATAACCACCTAAGAACAGAGTAGATCTACCCAAGAAGATAGAATTGAGGTTTTAAAATAGAGAAAAATAACCCAAGAATAGAGTGGATTCATCCAAGAGGAATAAAATCACTTAAGAATAGGGAAAAATCACCCAAGGATGACTGATCGAATGACAAAAGGATTGAATATAAAAAGATAATGTAGATTGATGAGCTAATTGGATGGACTAAAGAAACTCATGGCTAATCACAAGAAAACATGTCAAATAACATAAATATAAATTAGTCAAGTAGGATTGATAATCAGTGTAGGCCCATAGTAAAAGCACTAATACTCTCTACCTATGTCTAAATAGCTAGATATCACAACCTAGAAGGGTGAAGGATCTTTTATCGATGGCGGCTAAAAGGAAATACATTAGTAATGTCTACTTTAGTGTAGATATAAGTACATCATGAGTAACTTTGGGGTATGATTCACATCCCCTACACCACACTAACTGACAATACAATGGTCTTAAGCTACGTTAATACAAGTGATCTAGCAAGTCCTCTAAATAATAGGTGGGTATGTGAGGCACATCTATGAACACTAGCTCATTAGAAGCATGGGTCAAGAATGTTTGTTAATCCATTTTGACCAATCCTATAGTCTTAGCTTAGTATCATCCAAGCATTAGAGATTCACTAAACATGATATAACTAAATTAGGGTAGAAATTTTGTTCTCCCCCCTTTATATACCTCATAAATTTACATGGTTGAGCTCATCCCTTGGGGGGATGAAATTCCCAAGTAGACCTCCTAAAATGAAGGATATTCTAGGAATTTATGATCTACAGGCTCACATGAAATGCAAGGTGAGAGCATATGCACAAAACTAGCACTCCTAAGTATAACACTACAAGACTTAGGTCGATCCATGATTTTTGTTCCCTAGGCTCACCAAAAGGTGCAAGGGGGGAGCATACATAAATAGAGGACCCCAAACCTGGAAAACAATAAATTGACCCTTTACCAAAAATGAGGTGTTCCTAGATTAGTGATAAAAACTAAGGTCTTTGGCCACGTCTCGCAGGAAACAACATTAGAGGTCTAAGTCACTCGTCTTCGACTATATGGGGTTGTAAATAACTGTTATCATGATCACAAGTCCAAAGACCAGTTAACATATTAGTATCAAACATATGAAAATAATTAGAAAAATAAAATTGAACAAGTGTTATACCTGCAAGGCCACCCGAGTATAGTGTGTATCCTCTCGAGTATTGTAAAATTTCCCCAGAATTAATAAATCTGCTCTGAAACTAACTGAGCTACCCAAGTGAGATTAGAGCCACCTAAATGATAATGCAGTTGCCCAAGAGTGAGTAGCATTGCCTCGAAAGTCATAGGTCCACATGAGTAGTGCTCAATCACCTCTTTTCTAAAGAAAATCTACCCATTTACAAAGAAAATCCACTTGTTTACCTACAAGGCAACCTAGTTAATAGAAGGCCAAAGTAAAGCCACCTCTATAAGATCAGATATGCCCCTTTACAAGATGTATCTTCCCAAGCAACAATGTATCCACCTCTACACAAACTTGTAGGTGTAAAGCAACTTAAAAAATATATTTTTCATTAGTTGACCCTTGATGTGGGTCCCATTTGGCATACCAAAATGTGTGCAATGAAATTTTTGTGCTTAAACAAAATAAAAATAGCAATAAAATTACTCAAAAATAAAAAATACAATGCAACAATTGGATTAGGCTTAGAGGACTCAAACCTTCATGAATTTCAATGAAACTCACACATATCAAAGCCCTCGATGCGTAGATTTTCCCAAGATTTTCAATTTGGATGTGTGCTCCCTTGATTTTGGTAGCATAATGACACTAAATTGCTCAAATTTGTATGATGGATGAAAAGTGGCTTAGTGTTTGATATTTATGTGAGAGGAGAAAAGGATGGAGGGATAGGATTGTGTGATAAAGATCAAGAGCTCACAATGGTTGATACATCTCACCTCGTGAGATGTTTCCAAGTGGAATCATGAGGAGGAATGTGAGGGAGATGATCTCTCAAGCCTCAAGATTGTGGCAAGTGTCACAATGTGAGAGCTTGAGAGGGTGATAGTACCTTAGAAAGTACCATAAGGGAATGGGGAGGATCATGGTCATAAAGGCCTTTTTTTTCCTACATTCCCAATCTATGACAAGGAAGGGAATAAAGGTATTTTAGATTCCTTAAGATTAATTTCACAACAAGGACCCATGTGGGGTACCTTGCCCAAAAGGGAATAGCCTATAAGGCTATAAAGACATGGAGGGTGGGAATTTAAGGAAAAGGGAATTTAAACAAATTAGGAAAGGAAGATTCAAAATACACATGGCTAATACTTGTCATTGCAGGTGGAAGGGATTACTCCCACCATGGAGGAAGTATTAGGAGTTTGCATGCTATATAAATTCATCTTAGATGCAAATGGAGAGGAAGAGACATAAAAATCTATTATGTTGCAACTTCTTAGTCCAATCCTAATGCCTTGGTACTAACTCCTAGTACTCCTAATATTGACATACTTGTCACTATTGTGAATGTTCACTTCTTTAGAGAATTAATGTACACAAATTCTAAGTTTTGAAAATTTGAAAACAAATATTGCTCATTCAAAAAATAGAATTTAAAATTTAAAAAAAATTGTATATATAAATTTAACCCACTTATAACTAATTAAATATTTCTTAAATGAAAAGAAAACTTTAAATTTTCTTTTGAAATTTTAGACTATTTATTTTTCTATTGTTCAATTACAAATTACAATAATCATAGTTTATACTCATATTTAAAGAAATTATATAAATTATGTTGTAAGTTTTTTTTAACATATATTTATTTGTTATTGTAATTTATTTTCATCTAAATTTTATAATGAATAATATACTTTCTATATTAAAATTAAAAAAAATATAAAACACCATTTAAATAATGATCAATTTATCTTATGAATCAAGGATTACAATACTTTCTATATTAAAATATAAAAAAAAATAACAATTTAAATAATAATGAATATACTTTATCAGTCAAAAATAACACTCAACAAAATTTGACTCCTAATAAACTTATTCAAAACCATCAAAATCACCAATAGACTAATACAAATGAAAAAAAATGAAAAAAAATTAAAAATCCTTACAACAAGTGGTCGAAAGTTTACTTGGCACAAGGCGGCTAAGAATCAAATAAAAATCTGTTGTTATCGGTTTCAATGAATTAAGACATAAAACTTGGTGATATGTGCGGAGAAATGTCCGTAAATGTAAGATGGATGGGATCATAAGAATGCCATCATTATGTTGAAATGCATGTGTATCCACAATCTTCAGTGGATTAAGGAAAGAGAATAGACGCGGCAGCCTATTTCATTTGCGACTAGACCCCTTAAACCCAAGATAATCTACCCCGAAACACAGAATATAGATATTGTTCAGTTGCGGTCTTTCTAACTCGGAAGAAGCAGCAAAGCATCGAGAAATAGCCATTATATAGTTGTAGCATTAAGGGCTACCAGGATACCCCTTACGTACACTCCCTTCACCAATTCTACAGCAATTGTGATATCCATGGGAAGCTATTCAGGAAAGACTACGCGTGAATCCTCCAAGTTTTGGAACATTTCGTAATGGAATCACTGATATGTAGATTTGAAAACAGGCCTCACCTCTAAACCAGCTGATTAAAAAGAATAGAACAGAAAAAATAATAGAAATAACAACTAGAAAATAAAACAAACCATTCATCGATAAAATTCTGCTCTTTCAGAAATTTCTCTATTACTGCTTGAGAAAAACAAAAATAGAGAACTACATATAGAGTTTTCTACAGCTCTATAAACAATACGAAGCAACTAAACTTAGAAAAAATTAACAAAAAAAAGAGCATGCTTAGCATGCATTATTCGCTGAGGAATAAAACAGTTTTAAAACTTTAAAAACTGCTTTAAAGAAACTACAAGCTAAAAATAGCTAAAGATCTTGCTACGCTGGAAAAATAGAATCTCTGCAGCATCAATTATCTTCATACTCCCCCTTAATGTTAAGAGGGCTCGCAATTTGATCCCGAAGTGACAAAAACTAAACTTTTGCAACTGCTTTGGTAAAAATATCTGGTAACTGATCCTGAGTGCTGATGTGTTTCAATTCAACTTCCTTCTTTTGTACTAAATCACGGATGAAGTGATACTTAAAATCAAAATGATTTGTTCTACTATGATGAACCGGATTCTTTGCTAACTTGATGGCACTCATGTTATCACAAAAAATCACTGTAGGTTGAATATGCTTCTCTCCAATTTCTTCTAAAACTTTTATAAGCCAAAGAGCTTGTGTACCTACCGAGGTGACTGCAACATACTCTTCTTTTGTGGATGAGAGAGCAACCATGCTTTGTTTTTTGGAACTCCAAGTAATCAAACCAGAACAAAAAGAGAAACAATTTCCAGATGTAGACTTACGATCATCCATACTACCTCCCCAATTTGAATCACTAAAGCCAACAAGATTGAATGTTTTAGAAGAGTAGTAATGAATACCAAAATCTATAGTGCCTTTCACATACCTCATAATTCTTTTAGTTGCCTTCATGTGTATTTTTGATGGATTTGTCATATACCTGGAAACAAGTGAAACTGAATATGCAATATTAGGTCTTGTGTGGGTTAGAAACATCAAACTACCAACTATACTTCTATAAGTTGTCTCATCAACTATTTCAGCACCATCATCTCTAGACAACACAACTCCATGAGCACTTGGAGTGGAGTATGGTTTACAATCAACCATTTCAAACTTCTTCAACATATCTTTTGCATATTTGGTTTGACAAATGAAAATTTCATTCTTATATTGATAAACTTCCATTCCTAGAAAATATTTCATGAGACCAAGATCTTTCATCACAAATTCTTTCATCATAACAATTTTGAACTCATCTTTCATTTTAAAACTGTTACCCATATACAACATATCATCAACATACAAACTTATAATAAGAATATCATTACCTTCTTGTTTGTAGTAAAGGGTAAGTTAACTCTTACTTCTCTTGAAGCCATAATCCTAAAAGTATCCATCAATCCTAGCATACCATGCTCTTGGTGCTTGCTTGAGCCTATACAAAGCCATCTTCAATTTGTAGACATGATTAGTTTTTCCTTCCACTTGAAAACCTTGTGGTTGTTCCACATATACTTCCTCTTCTAAGTACCCATTCAAAAAGGAACTTTTCACATCCATATGATGTATCCTCCAATTGTTTTGAGCTGCTAATGAGATCAACATTCTAATGGTCTCTTGTCTTGCAACTGGTACAAATGTCTCTTCATAATCAATCTCATACTTTTGTGTGAAGTCTTTAGAAACTATTCTTTCCTTATGCCTTTCAATTGATACTTTCATTGATGCTATGCTTAGTCTTGTAGATCCATTTGGTGTGAATCTTCTTGTCATGTGGAAGCTCTGTAAGCTCCCGAGTATCATTCCTATGAATGGAATCCATCTCTTCTTGCATTGCTTGCATCCAAACCTCATTAGTACATTCTTCTGCAAAACATGATGGTTCAAAATCAGCTTTGGTAAATAAAGGAAAATTAACTATCTCACCTATTGGATTTTATTCACATGCTTGATTTGCACTCCTTTGATAAATATCACTCAAACTTCTTACCTTCCGTCGAGAACTTGGAATTGAACTTGGACTTGAAGAATTAGATGAGGGGCTACTTGGTGGATTTATAGCACTTGAAACAACAATATTAGTGGGTTGCTCATGATCAATATCATCATTCAAAATAGATTTTGACTTCTCCATATTGCCTTTTTGATGACCATAAAATCCCCCTTCATCAAAAATCACATCTCTTGAAACAATAAGCTTATTAGTGAGAGGATTATATAACGTTTAATATTTTCTTTCCTCACTATACCCAACAAAAATACATAACTCACTTTTTGCATCTAACTTTTGTCTATTCTAATCAGGTACATGAACATAGGCTAAACAACCAAAAACTTTGAAATGGTTAACATTAGGCCTTTTTTCATACCATGTGTTTCATAAGGAGTCATCTTCTCAAGTGCACTGATGGGACTACGATTGAGAATGTACACTATTATAGAAACTACATCTCCCCAATAGGAGTTACTCAATCCCTTGGTTTGTAACATGCTCCTTGCCATTTCTACCACTGTGCAGTTTTTCCTTTCAGCTACCCCATTCTGTTGAGGTGTGTATGTAGTAGTGAGTTTCCTCCTAATGTCATTCATATCATAATAATCTTTAAAGGCTATTGAACAAAATTCACCTCCACGATCAATCCTTAAACATTTGATTTTTCACCCTTTCTCATTTTCCACAAGTTCTTTAAACCTCTTGAATGTATCAAGGGTTTCATCCTTAGCCTTCAAAAAATACACCCAATATTTTCATGAGTAATCATCAATAAAAGTGAAAAAATATGATGAC
Organism: Sequoiadendron giganteum; assembly: GCA_007115665.2. Taxonomy (NCBI): domain Eukaryota; kingdom Viridiplantae; phylum Streptophyta; class Pinopsida; order Cupressales; family Cupressaceae; genus Sequoiadendron; species Sequoiadendron giganteum. The sequence continues at coordinate 544,957,647 of CM021106.1, forward strand.
TTACCCAAACTCTTTGTTTGCATAGGACCACAGATATCTGAATGAACAAGTTGAAGGGGGTGATGGGCCCTCCATGCAATGTCTTTAGAAAACTTCTCCCTTGCATGCTTTACTTTAGCACATCCTTCACAAACCTCCTTGTGCTCTTCAACCTTGGGCAAACTAGAAACTAGTGCTTGTGATGTCAGAAACTTCAAAATGAGAAAATTTAAATGGCCATACCTGAGATGCCACAACCAACTTGTATCCTCATATGCCATATTGACAAGGTTGTTGTTATGTTCACCAAATATCAATGGGAACATCCTATTTTTTTTCATAGGCACAATTGTGACCACTCTATTGCCATGACTCTTATCATAAATTGTATATTTCTTATTTTCAAAGACAACTCTATAGTTCTTCTCACATAATTGTCCAACACTTAACAAATTATGTTTTAACTCGGGAGTGTAATAAATGCCTTTAACACTCTTCATACCTTCTTTTGTGTGGACCTCCATAGCTCCTTTTGCAGCAACCTCTAATGATTTTTCATCACCAAGTTGAATCTTGGATTTGAAACTTTCATCTTTTGTTGAAAACAACTTCCCATTTACTGACATATGGTTAGAGCATCCACAATCTAGGTACCAAACTTCTTTACTAGTATTTTCACCTTTAGCATAAGATAAAAATAAATGATCTGGAGTTTTTCATCACTTTCTTGAGCATAATTAACACTTTCACCTTCTTTTAGTCTACATTCTCTTTCAAAATGGTCATACCTATTACAATGGTAACATTGAGCATTCCTTTTATCAAATTTGCCTCTACCTCTTCCTCTTGAGACACCTTTGCCTCTACCTCTCGAATTATTCTGATTTTGACCTTTACCTTGGCCTTGATTTCTTTTGCTACTACTGTTGCCATATTCATTCTTTGTGATTTGTACTTTGGAGGAAAAGGATTTCTCAACACTTTCTTCAAAATAATCTTTTAGTCTTTCATCATGTGACATCAAAGATCCAACGAGGTGATCAAACTAAAGGGTTATCAAATCCTTGCTTTCTTCTATGATGATGGCAACATGATTCCATCTTGGTGTGAGAGTCTTCAACACCTTTTTTTTATCATAACCTCATTGTTCATAATTTCTCCAAGTGTAGCCATTTTATTGACCACATCTTTAACTCTGACATAATATTCACTCACACTTTTAGCTTCTTACATCTTTAAATTCTCAAATTATCTCTTCAATGTTTGCAGCTTGACAACTTTGACTTGATCACTACCCTGGTAAGCTTCTTTTAGAGTCTTCTAGGCATCCTCATATGTCATTGCACTTGCAATTCTTGGAAATAGACTCTTATCTAGAGCTATTTGAATATGAAACAAGGCTTAAAAATTCTTCTTCTTAGCCTCCTTTCTAGTTGTTCTTTCATTTGTTGTTAGGGCAATCCAATCAACTTGCTCTTCATAACCTGATTAAACAATCTCCCACAAATCTTTTCCTATCAAAAAAATTATTTTTATGCACCAATAATCATACTCATTTCCATCAAATTCTGGAATGGGCAAGGTGTTAGAATTCGACATGATAATCTTTGGCAAAATTCCAACTACTAAATCTTAAACCCAAAAGAAAATACCTACTCTGATACCAATTGTAGATTTGAAAACAGGCCTCACCTCTAAACAAGCTGATTCAAATGAATAGGACAAAAAAAATAATAGAAATAACAACTATAAAATAAAACAAACCATTCATTGATAAAATTATACTCTCTCAAAAATTTCTCTATTACTCCTTGAGAAAAATGAAAACATAGAACTACATATATAGTTTTATATGGCTCTATAAATGATACGAAGCAACTAAACTTAGCAAAAACTAACATAATAAAGAAAATGCTTAGCATGCATTATTCGTTGAGGAATAAAGCAAAGTTTTAAAACTAAAAAATTTGCTTTAAAGAAACTACAAGCTAAAAATAGCTAAAGATCTTGCTACGCTGGAAAAATAAAATCTCTACAACATTAATTATCTTTATATGATATTGATTAAAGAGATACAATTCCAAAATGATGGAAAGCAAGTTGTAGATTTATAATGTCTTTTTATTCATTCAATACAATTGTAATAACTTGAATTTTTAACTTTTTTAAATCATTTTGTTATGAGCAGATAATATGAACAAATTATAGTACTCGGACGATTTAAGTTATTACAATTGAGTTGAATTGATAAAAAATCATTAGAAATCTTCAACTTTCTTTCTACCTTTTTCGTTCATTGTATAATCCTTGTAATCAATATCAACGATGGCCTTACAATATTTTCAAAAAAATGGAGGATTCATTTGTTGTGCTGCCTCAATAGTTTCCCATGGATGTCACATTTGCAGTAAAATTGGCAAAGACAATGTACATAAAGGGCATCTTGATAGCCCTCAATATTACATTTGTAGAATGTTGACAGATCTAATCTTATGCAAATGACCACTGCATGGTGTTTGGTTGCTCTTGTCATGTTTTGGATGGTCATGTTGCATGTGATGAATTTCTTCCCCATCACATCTACAATACTCATTTCAAATCATAACTTTTTTTCTATTTTTAATCGATTGAGTGGAAGATGTAGATTCAAAATTAAAATTCAATTTTAATTGTCGCAATTTTATTAACAATGAGTGTGACAAATAAGTAACAAGTATTTTTCGTAATGAGTTGAGTTATGATATTAATGTCGAGATTCGTCTAGATGCAATGAGTGCTAAGTGGATCATTCATTCTTATGAGAGATGGGTTTGTGTGAACCACACTACTCATGGAATATGGGTCAATGAGTTTAACTAAAAAACTATGCAATTGAATCCTCATATTAATATCAAAATGAGTGACCATAAGAGTGGGTGGATTGTAGATTTTGAAAACAAAGTTTTAACCATTGTAATGATAGTGACTATAGAGAGTTAAGAGGAGTGCAATGGAAAACAAAAAAGATGGAAGACGAAAATCATATCTGAAAACCATATAAGAAGTCAAATTTTAAAATGTGTGAGATAAACCCGACCCCTTAAAGTAATCCCCTTTACCAAAATAATTAAACCTTATTGTGAATGTGTACTTTATATTTACAAGATCAACAACAAATATCTTGATTTTTTTTAAACCAAAAAATCAACAAGATGATTCATTCCCTTAACTATAATTAAACATTAACATCTAGAAATAGAGTAAAAACTCCTAATGCATAAAACCTATTTCAACCCTTTTTTTGTTTTTTTAAAAAAGGGGTAAAAATTAATTCAAACCAAAATAAAGCAATACAAAGAAAGGGCATTACACGCCTTTGTCAATCTTCACTAAGTGGTCCAACTCCCGTAACAAATCCAAGAGTAATTGACCCCTTTCCACAATGTTCCAATTTTGCAAATGATCAAAAACCCATTTGGCCAAGCAATCCACAACCCTATTCCATTCTCTAAGAATCTGAGAGAAAGTAACAAATTCCAAAAAAACAAACAGATTAAGAATCTGTTTTATAATTACAGCCAAATACCAATCTACATTAACATTACTAAAAATTCTTATTTATTTCATTTCAGTATTAAACAAATGAGATAATACGTTCTTTCAAATACCCAAATGAAAGTTCCACTATTTACAATGGTTAGATTAGTAAACCAATCCTAAAGGTTCCCTAAATGTTAAAAACAATGAAAACGCCCCAAAGAGAACAAACAGGAGGTCCTCTAGAACAACTATCTTATCGCACTTTAGCGAAAAGTAATGGCCGAAAAATCTATTATAATGGAACTGATATTGAATAAAACTAATCATTTCCGCAATTGTTTCCATATATTTATAACGTATGATCTATAGTTTTGTCTCTGCTACATTTAGCGACGATGCCACCCATTCTGTACATTGACGTTGACTGAACATATGCATTTCCAAGAAAGATGCTACATTATAGATTTGCAGTTTTTATCATGTTCAGATTTTAAGACAACCAAATACTGCAGTCCAAATTTCAATGCTCATTAAAACCTGTTGTGAGATAATTAAAGCTATATTTTATATACTGTTCGATTGTTGAAATTTTTAAGTGCTTTCTTTTAACAAATGTATTCATACGAAACATGGGTAATGGTAAAAATTTAGACATGCCTTTTCCTCTTATGTTTTGATTAATTTAATATGGTTGTTTTTGAAGTGATTGCTGTATAAGAAGGGTATTTTCCTTTATAGAAATTAATACAAATTTATTTTGATTTTATTCTATTTTTACACATTTTAAGTATTTAAATTGGATTAAATTTTTTTATTGTTGATCATTTTATTTAAATTTACATTGTTCAAGAATAATCTCACACACATAGATTTGAGTTCAAAACTTTCATTTCAATTTTCAAATTGAGTCTATGTTCTCTATTTTCTTACTAATCATTGCAAACCAAATAAAGTTTGAATTATGTCTAATTATATACTAGAATGGTATAACTAAAAATTCCCTAAGTAATTATTATCTGTTTAGATGTTTAGATCTGAGAGTATTCTTTGTATATCATAACTAGAGTATACGTGCTACATCACCCTAGGTATATTATATGTGTGCATGTTGTCTTCAATATTTATTCATTGTTAAATTAGTCTAGTTTTATCTATGAAGTTTTCAAATGTTTTATCTTCAATATTTAAAATATATCATTTTTATAGAAAAATATTAGATATGTATTATAGGTTTACAACCACAAGTGTGGAGATAAAAAAAATAGACGTGAACTTGAACCCAATAGCTAACAAATAATTTTGTTATCCCAAGATCTTGCATGATAGATTCAGATTTCCCAATACATTAATGAATCATTTTTAGACATTTGTCATAAACATTCTTGTATCATATTTAGAGATAAGTGCCTTTTGATTATTTTATTTTATTCACATTAATATTTATTACATCAACAATTATCAATATCAACTCTATAATTATAGATCTTTACTACTATTTTATCATTTATCCTATGTAGGATTTAGTGGATATTTTTAATTTCAATAGATTTTATGGTAACATGGAATTCATATGTCCCCTAAGGGTTTTATTCTTAGGGTTTGTTCCTTCTATATTTGGGAACTTGAGAACTAAATATTTAATTGTCTACATTTCATTAGAGATCTTATTAGAGTTTGCATCATTTCATGATTTGTTCTTTATATTTCTATTCTACTAATTTAGGTTTGGGCCTTTCTTGTTGATATATGTTTGATCTATATTAACTATATTATTTTTCCCTAAATGAAATTTCCTTGTTTCATGATGTAGATACAAGGCTTTATGTTTGATGCATAAGATAGTTTATCATTATCTAATTCTTCATCATTTATGGACCTTATGCATTCCTTTCCATTAATATTATAGGATTTTATTTTATTTGTCTCTCTAACTCATCATGATTATACTTCTATACTTGTGAGAAAAATGATGGTGATACTTTATCCCTCACTTGCCATGATATTTTAGAGATATTCCTCAATGTTATGATGATATACCTTTTGATAATCTCCATTTTTATGTTATTTTTTCCTTTTTCACTTATAAATTATCCTAATTGTATTTCTCTTGCTTCATGTTGCCTTGAGGATCCAATGATGTATATAAGTACATGTTTCATTGTAATGTGAGATTTCTAGTTCTTCTTCCCTTTCTCATGACGTTTGGTTTATTGATGATATGTTTAGTGAGTAGCATAGTGTTAGTTATTTATCTTCCATAATGATATTGAAGACTTATTGATTCACAATTACTCAATTTATGATGTACACTATTTAATATGATTATGATAAATTCATTTAGAGGAAATAAATATAAAAGAATAATTTTAAATAATTTATATCTTTATTTTATTCTTATTTATATAATGATGCTAAATTGATGAAGTAAATAATTGCTTAATTCATGGTATCCTTATTATATATCATTATATACTTTTTCATGAGCTACTTTAATTTTGACTCTAGAGCATGTGTGTTACCCATGATTCTTATTCTTCTTTTATAGTGGGCCTTTATTACAAAATACCATAGATTTTATTTGTCTATTAATTTAATATGCCATTATTGATGTTCATGAGAGTTCTCCTTTGCATATTTTTGTGCTTTCACATGAGGAACCTTTAATTGCTTATGCAATACATTCTTTAATACCTTTTATTCAACAAATGCATGAATTATACAAGTATGATGATATTTTATAGTTTTTAATTAGTATTATAAAGAACTAAGATCACAACACTATTAGATCAAAATATTTCATAGACAAATCTCTAATAAAAAAATAAACAAAAATTGTGCCCATAAAGTGGAAACTAGACATAGATAGTTCTTACATTAAAACTATGAAATAATAAATGTGTCTAAGTTCATTTATTAAAAAATGGTAGAGAAAGTATGCAACATTAGATATACTTGGGAAAACCTTTTTAGAAAAAAATATCATCCAAATCACAATGTATTATTCAAAAACAATAAATTACAATACATTCAAAGAAATAAGAGAACATCACTAGCTTTAGGAGGTAATTTGATAGCATATTTCTCATTTCTAACATATGCTTTGTAACTTATGAACAATTTAGAAGCATCTCATCTATATATCCATAGACATACTATACTATCACAACCAAGAGCAACAAGAGATCAAATATGAAGGAAATTTGATAGCATAATTGAGGCTAAAATTATAAGTGCATAATAGCCACATACTCAACATCAAATATATAGCCAAGCCCAAACCAAAAAATTATAATTGGTTTCTAAATCCATGTGGCTGACCCCACAATAGTGTGTCGTATTTTTTTACCAAACTGAGACATTGAAATCAACATTTTTCAACAAAATTTCAATTTCTAACACCTATAGCAACTAAAAAATAAAGAATTTAAAGATGATGTGAACTATTTTTTTTGAGATTTTATCTATATATTATAAATATATATTTTTTAAAAATTAAAAAATAATTTCTAAATTTTTTACATAACTTTTAATAACTTATTTTAAAAAAGTGACATTACTTTGGTAAAGAATAAATTTATTTGTAGAAAGGATGAAATTTTAAATTTTTAAACATATAATTGTAACACCAAATCTAGTTCACAAATATTTTTTCATAGTTTTTTTTTTTTATAGCTTTTTGAAGTGACAATAACTATAATTTATACATAGGTTACTTTGATAATTCATAACTTTTTGTGTGCATCCAAATTAACTCATTAATTTTATTTTTTGAAATAAGAACATCAATACCTAAATCACACATATATTTTTGTAAAAATAAATAATCTATTTTACTATTTTTCAACTTGTGTGGAATAGAGACCTTGATGATTGTTGAAAAACCTTTGTTCACTACAAAATAGAAAGAAAATTATATAATATATTCAAAATTATACTCGTTTGAAAGCTTATTTTGAGTGTTGCATCTTGCAAATTATTTTTTCATATTCATTCCATTTTTTGGTCCAAGCCAAGGTTGGCAACATAAATTTTTGAGGAAACTTGAGGCTTAAGGTGAAAAGGCCACTTTTAGGGCCTTTGTTTGAAGGTATTCAAGGAACTTTGTTCGAAGGTATGTCATTCCCACAAAAAAAAAAATACTTAAAAAACCTTTGAATGAAGGTAATTTCCAAAAATGGGGAAAAGGGACCATGTATAATGAGGGAATTGTGTAGATGTACCTAAATATGATCATCATGTGTGTATCAAACCAAATATATTTATATAAATAATTACATTATCTAGGATCCTTGATATTTTTTATTATAAAAAATTATGGTACATGACCTTATTACTTTACCTTTAGTTCAACCAATGCATCTATTTATTCTCAACATATGTCATTTAATATCATAAAACCCAAACTATATATACTTATCTACAAACATAATACGTAATATAAATAATTAATCAAATCTAAACCCCAAATATTACATCTTGTGACCACTAAAAAAGTAACCCTTCTACTTCTTTCTAGTTTATTTGGGCCGTCCTTGTGACTTTGGCTTAATGTTGCCTTGATTTAGTGTTGTAATGTGGATAACACATTCCCATTAGGTCTTGGTGCCCTTGTGAACTAATGGATTTTAATGGTGCCTTGTAAAATTGTTGTGAAGTGTTGTAACACACTTTCACACTTTTCTAATATTTTATCAAGTGGCTAAACATAATACTATACATAATTAAGCTTAATCTTGCCTTATTTGGAGTGTTGTAAAGTTTTGTAACACACTTTCACATTCCTCTAGGCTTGTCATTAATAATTGGGCTTTCTTATGCTTTAATTGGTCCTATTTTACATCCACAAGCCTCATTTATTGCATCTTTTCAAGGATAATCCCAACACAAATCATTGACCAATCATAATTCAGGTCTTCCTGGCTTGTGTAGCCCAGATTTAGTGTCTAGGACTCATTCACCACCTTGGGTAAATGAGTCCCACCTAGGTCTTTTTGGCCCCGATGCAGGTTTCACACATTTCTAAGCATATTTCATTTTTGGTCTCATACATTATGTTTGATGGGACTCATTCGCCATCTTGGGTGAATGAGTCCCGTGTGACCAACATTCAAATTTAAATCAAATTTTCGGTATGATTTCATTCTCCTAGATTTGATGTCAGCTTGTAGTGTTGCAATTTTGGGAATTCTTGCATAATTGAGTATAAATATAACGTTCTTTCACTCATTTTCACCTAAGAATTTTGTGAGAGCATCCTTATAGCATAATTGATCTCACAAGAGCATTCAAGGGCAGATTATCAAGCATTCTAGAGCATTCTTCATGTGTTAATCATCATGTCAAAGATTGCTTCCATCATGTTTTTTTACAGCTAACAATTGTGGTGTAGGGTTTGTGATTCAAGAAAGTGCTTCATTCAAAGATCTATGAACATCATGCAAGATTCCAAGTCTACATCCATTGGAGCCATTATTTACATGTTTGCAACACCTTATTGCTAGGGTTTGGTGAGTTGCAACATTTTCATTTGTTCATTCATCATTCTCCATTCACATTTTCTTTCATTTCAAGATTTAATTACCAATAAGGTGTTTGACCAAGGAAAACCCTTATTCTCTAACCCCACAACATTTTCCCCTCTTCTTGTGTGTGATTTGCAAGTCTAGATTGCAGATTTAACAAGAAGCAAAGTTGGAGAAATTTTTTCAAATCCCTAAAGTTGTCAAAGTTGTCATCAAGCCTTGGAGAAGCTTGGAGAAGACCTACAGGTGCCATTTTGTATATTCGGATCCAGAAACTAGTCAAAAAGAGAAGAGAAGACCAAGAGACACAAAATCTAGTTCAAGACTTTCAAAAAAGAAGAAGTGGACTAATTCACCACTATTGGCAAATGAGTCCCACTATACAAGCTTGGGAGAGGTTTTTAGAGATTTGGATACCCTTTTGGCTAAAACCTGTTTCTGCACGTTTTCTCAAAAACTAGACTGATTCACCCAGCTTGGAAAATGAGTCTTAGTCAACATAAATAGTAGATTTTTCAGTGATCCAGATCTCCTTCTTTCCTTCTTAAGTTTACCAGGTGCACACGTCCAGTTTCATAGCTTTCTATTACATTTTATTTGTCTTTTCAGGTCATTTAGAATTAGTTTGCATACAATTAGGGGTTTTTTTTATAACTTGCATTGCATTATCTTTTCCAAGTCTAAACTTGGTGGTGAACCCCTCATTACATATCATTCATCCACTAGGATAGCCCTATTGCAAGATCCCAATCTCCTTTGCATTGATATCTCTAGGATTACCCTTGAGTGGAGTCTCTTTGTAAGTGGGTGTGAATAACCTTCATTATCCCAGCCATAACCTTTTAAGAGGTTCCATTTTGGTGAGCCTGCATTTAGGACATCATTATTCTGATTTGAAATGCATTTACATCGTATATTTAGCTTGCATTAACATTGCATTAGGTTTTGCACTAGTTAATTTACATTATAGGGTTTCAAAACTTGCATTAGTGAAAATCTCATTTACGATTATTGCATCTAGTTTCATTAAAAATTAATCAAATTATGCATTTGCATCTCATATATAGCTCAAAAAAATAAAAAGCATAAAATTCAATTCAAAAATTCTCAAAAATTTCAAAATAATTAGTACCTGGACTCATTCACCACCTTGGGCGAATCAATCCCTCCACATATTTTTCATTGCATTTTTTGACATTTACATTCATCTTTTGAGTTTTTGTTTGCTATTTTTTCATTTCTATTTCATTTTCTAGAATTTTACTTATAAGCATTTCATTGTTCTTAACTTACATTGCATTTGCATTCACCCCACATTTATTATCCTTTGAATGAGTGCTTGGTTTCCTATTGCTATACCGTAGTGAGATGAAGTTTGAGACTCATATCATCCTGCGATAGCACAATCATTGTGGATCTTGGGATATCTAGAGCTTCCACTCCTAGTATTGACACTAGTACATTAGGAATGGATAACACCCTTAACAAATCTTTGCCTTCAAGTAGCATGAAAGTTGAACCAAGGAATGATGGTATCCCACAAGAAAAGATAATTCAAATTCATGAGGATTTAGTAAACTTACAACATCAAATAAGCCTTGAAAACATTTCAATTGCTATAATCCTACCATAGAAAACATTCACCACATGCTCGAAAGTGAAGATGGCCTTGACATTGTGAAAAACATAGTACAAATATTTGTAAAACATATCCCCTCAACCACTAGTTTTCCTTTACCAATAAGCAATGTTCCAAGCCAAGGAGGAACTCAAATTCCTTCTCCCACAACAATAGCCTCAATACTTACCTATACCCCTCCTCAAGTCACAACAACAATGCAACAAGTTAGTAATGCGATTCCTTCCCTGGGTATTCCTACTAGCATCTCTAATTCCTATGTGGCATCACAAGTTATATCTCCTACCTTACCACCTATAAGCAGTCCATTCACTTGTCCCAAAAACACGCACACTCCATCACCACTTTCAGTTCCATCTTATAACACAAGCAATGAACCTCTCATAACTCAACTTTTCCAAACCATGGCATCCCTTCAAAAGAAAATTTCTGCCATTAACCAAAATCAAAATGGCCCACCCACAAATTATGTCAAAAGTAGTCCATTATCCTTGGAGATATTGCGAACATTGATTCCACAAGGTGTAGAGGTGCCTATATTTGAGAAATATGGAGGGAAGGGAAATCCTTATAGCCATGTTAATGCCTACATTTCCTTATGTAGTGACTTTGTCCTTGATGATAATTCTTTTGCAAATCTCTTTCCTAGGACCTTAAAAGATACCTCCTTAGAGTGGTTCTCTTATTTACCGAACAACTCAATTTTTTCATTCAATGAAATCGTTGAAGCATTTTTAAACCATAACCAAGTGCATATGACTCCCAAGATGACCTTGGCCGATTTGATGAGATGCAAGCAAGAAGAAGAAGAAAAGATAACTGATTTTATCTCACGCTATCAATAAATTTATTCCCAAATCAATGTTAAGATCCCCGACCCACACCTTCAAAAGATGTTCATAGAAAATTTACAAACCAAGATTCAAGAAAAACATACCATGATAAAATTCCCATCCTTCATGTACTTGTGTACTTCCCTCCACGATTATCAAAATTTGATTAGTAGTCAAGATACAAATTCCACCTCTAGCCGAATTGAGAGATCCGAGACCGCACACCAAAATAGTTCCCAAACTTTTAGAAAACAAAATAAAGGGTTTCTTCAATTCAATCCCCCTCAATAAACAACTCAAAATATCAATAACCAAGTAGTTGTTGTTAAACCCTCGATATCCTTTAGCTATGGAAATCCAAAAAGATAATTCACTCCCTTACCTGATACCCTTCACAATACCATGTCCCAACTTCTAGACCAACAAATGATTACCTTACCTCCCGTTAGAACACTCAAACCTAATAAATCTTTACCCTTGAGCTTTAAGTCAAATTCTTATTGTCACTATCACCAAAAAAATGGACATGACATGAAACATTGTAAGCGTCTTAAACATCTTGTGCAAGACCTCATTGATTCTGGTCATTTATCCATTGCAGGTATCAATGATCAAGGCAAATAAGTTTGTTGCCCCTCCGAACCAAAATTTGCAAATTTTCACCATTCCCATGCCTAAACATAATATTTCATTTGTCAAAGCTAGAAAAACTACAAAGAATGATGTGATGAATGTTGATACAGATGATGAAAACAATGATTTTGTTCTAAATAATACTATCAATATCAATCATATAGATGAAATGGTAGGGGCGATAGACATCATCCCTCATAAGGGTTGAACTAAGAATCCTCCTGATATTGCATTCTCCTCTAAGGATATACTTAAACACTTACCTGATGGTCCTCTTTACATAGTTAGTCATATATATGATAAGCCCACTAATGGGATATTAATAGATTCTACCTATGGAGAGAATGTGATCACCGAGGAATTCTTACTTTTGCATGAACTTTATCAAGATATATATGATACACTGAAAGCATGGATCAAGACACAATGGTTTTTCTTTCCCTACATTGGGATCGATCACCCTTCCATTACAAATATGACCAAAAACATTAGATGTCACATTCTCCATCATTTCGTAGTCAGACCAATTTTGTGTGAGGCTAGGCTACCCATGGATTCGCTCCATGAAAGTCATCCCTTCGGTTGTGTATAAATTCTTAAAGTTTCTCTTTGAAAATGAAATATTCACTTTTCACCCCTTGTCTTCCAAGGAATTTTTTCCGTAGAAGCCTTTTGGCCCAAGCCCATGTAACTTATAAAACCTTGGGAAGACTTCTTTTCCTTGTCCCATCAAAATTTCAAGGCAAAGAAAATAGCAGAGCTATCTCTTTGAAACATGTCCCCATCCACCTCTGAACCTCCCATCCTTGATGAAACCATGCTTGGACCTAAGCAAGACCAAAACACTTGAGAACAACCTAAAACACAACCTTCACCCACATCCTACAAATGATCAAGAGACATTGAAATCAACCTTGTCACACCTCCTAGAATAAAACAAGTTTACAAAGTCAAAGAGAAAGTGGTTGAACAACTTCTCATGGTTCCTTTTGTTCCTCCCCTTAGGGAAGAAAAGAAACCAATGATTTATCAACCCACTCCTACTCACTTGCAAATTGAAAATAAAACCAAAAGAAACTGAGGTGCTAGGGAGCATAGATATCGCCGTCATTCCCTCGCTCACAAGTTACATGATGAATTAAACAAAGAAAATCAAGATCCAAACTTGACTTAAGTAAGACATGATGACCCTCCTCCCTAGTTGAAGCAAGATAATTCAATGAAACCTCCACAACAAGATTTGACCTCTTCTATGGCCATTATCCTTCAACCTCCTATTGTTATCAACTTAGATGATGATGACAAGGTTTCTAAAATCGATGAAGAGGTGCATAATGAACTTAATGCATTGTTTTCCTCTTCCATGAGCTTAAATGACAAATCTTCTATAAAGAGTGTTGAACCTAGTGCTTCTCCTAGTTCGGCACTTTCTCTTGTCCCTCTGGCTAGTTTCCTGCCTTCGGTATATAATGAACATGATTGGGAGGTGGATTACTTGCTCATAGGTTGACTCGCATTTTCCTTACTAGCATTTTGCATCATTTTTTTTTCATTTTCTTTCATGTGATTGCATGCACATGATGTGATCCCTTGTGACGTTTTGTTTGATTTTTTCTCTCTTTGTGAAATTCCTCTATTTGTAAGTACATTCTTCTAGCTATGTCAATGCATCTCTTTCAATTTTTATCTTTTTCATTTGTCTTGTGTTTTACTTTTGGGGATGACACAAGGCATCAAGACACCCTATATCTCTTCCATGTTGACCCAAAAGGCTTCCTTGCTTTTTCATTTGCCTTTTTAGTTGCTCCTTTTTATTTGTCTTGTGTTTTCCTTTCGGGGATGATGCAAGGTGTCGATACATTCATGTCTCTTCCATGTTTACTGAAAAGTTTTCCTTTTTTCTCACTCTCTTTATGTCATTCTTCTAGTTCTATGTGTATTTGGGCAATGATGACAGTTCTAAGCTCTCTAAAAAAAAATTAGCAAAGAACATACTAACCCCAAATCCATATATCCCTTATGTGTTTCGTGTTTTAATTTTGGGGGCAAACCCTCCCTTTTCTTTTTCTCTTGCATGACACAACTTTACTTGGAAACATGTGACTTGGCATAGGGCTTTCCAAGTTGGCTCTCATGTATTTTCTCCTTGTTTGTATTTTTCATTTGCTACTTAAAATTAATTTCTCACAACATGGTGTTTATCAATTTCTTTAAAGTGGGGGCATACATTGGCATTATTCTTTTGCATTCTCCTTTTCATGGTTCTTAGTGCAACCTTCTTGCTTCATACGATGTGTTTTTTGCTTTGTGGGTGAAATTGGGTGTGATTTCCTTCATGAGTGTGATTTCTCTTAGCATATTACATTCCTCTTAGTGGCTTGATGTGATGCATTGCATCCCCTAAGTTGTGAATCTTCTATTATTTTTTTGGTCCTCTCTTGGAGACATTAGGCACAATGTTCCCTAAGCTAAAGACCTCACATGAACTAAGAAAGACTCCTTTGAACAATTCCTATTTTGCGTTTTTCATTTGTTGTTATGTGGCCACCTTGCATAACACAGCTTGCATGCCTATGGAGCCATCCTATTTGTTCATGAGCTCCAAGCATACAAAGTTTTGCTTGTCTCATGAAGCTCAAAAATATTTTTTGTGTGGTACCTTATTAAAGTTATCGGGAGGTATAACCTTGGTATGGTTGAGCGGGAAGCCCAATCTGAAGCATGACTTTCCCCATAGCCACTTTCGTGTGTGTGAGTGCATACTAGCCATGAGTGTATGTTTCTCACCTTTTAAGACTTCTCACCCAACAGACAACCAAAAGTTTTATTTCCTCAGAGTGAGTATGCATTTTTTAGACGAACAACCTAGATCTGATCCACATGGGTATGTGTAGGATCATGATGGGCCAAAAAGTGGTGATATCGAAGTGATATGATGGCCCATGTGGCTACCGACTTTTATTTTACCCAAAATTGATGAAACGAAAAGGGTTTTTAAAGGAGATTCTCAGCTTTCCACCAATATAAATTATGATTTACTTTGAATTTAATAAATAATTATTATTCATTTTCTATTTGAATTACGACTAAAGTCCTAATTGATAGGCTGATTGAAAAACATCTATAGCTTTCAAATGGTATCAAATTTTTTGAATCTTAAACATGTGTCACATTCTATGCTTCACATATAATAAGATTAAAATAAAAATTGAATTTCATGAATTTTTGACCAAGTTAAGGTGGTTAGACATACGAGTTTTTATATTTTTAAAAATTTGTAATAAAAGATTCATAATTAATTATTTACTTGGAAAGAAATTACAAAAAATATGCATCACATCGGGACATGAGTCCCCTAATTATATCTAAAATATTATAAAAAAGTATTATCATTTTATTGTGGTTAGGGTGGTCAGACAACTACTTCTTATTTTTTCCCTGAAATTTAAGTACTACTGCATTGAAATTTTAAATTTTCACCAAATAGGTATTTTTTTTTTAAATAAACCTAGTAGTTTAGAAACTACATTCAATTTTCTACAAATTCTATTCTTACATATTTTTTAAATAACATAGATAACTTATTCAAATTTTTACGTCAAGTTTCCTAACTCTGATTTTCTGAATTTTATTGCCACTTAAGGGCCTATTTTTTCCATGATGATCCCACACATACCCACATCACGTTGGAAAAATGGTCGAAGATTGGTCTGGCTCTCTTTTATCTTTTACCTTTTTCTCTTTGTTTTCATCTTTGGCAATGTATGCTTGCACTTTGTTGTTTCTCTTTATACCATTCTCATGTGTGTTCCTTTGTTCTCATGTTGGTTTGTCTTGGGATCTTGATCCTAGAGGCTTGATCACCCCTCTTGATTGTTGTCATCTCATCTTGCTAGCATTGGTACATTGGAACCCCTCTTGGTGCATGTTTCTCTACTTTAGTGTGAGTTTGAAGCAAGTTCCTCCTCTCACTAAAGTGGGGGATAAATGTGACCACCAAAAAAGTAACCTTTCTACTTTTTCTGGTTTGTCCGGGCCCTCCTTGTGACTTTGGCTTAATGTTGCCTTGATTTAGTGTTGTAATATGGATAACACATTCACATTAGGTCTTGGGGCCCTTGTGAACTAATAGATTTTAATGGTTCCTTGTAAAAGTGTTGTGAAGTGTTGTAATACACTTTCACACTTTTCTAGGGTTTTATCAAGTGGCTAAGCATAATCCTAAACATAATTAAGCTTAATCTTGCCTTATTTGGAGTGTTGTAAAGTGTTGTAATACACTTTCACATTCCTCTAGTCTTGTCATTAATAATTGGGCTTTCTTATGCTTTAATTGATCCTATTTTGCATCCACAAGCCTCATTTATTGCATCTTTCTGAGGATAATCCCGACACTGATCACTGACTAATCATAATTCAGGTGTTCCTAGATTGCGTGGCCCAAATTTAGTGTTTGGGACTCATTTGCCACCTTGAGTGAATGAGTCCCACCTAATTCTTTTGGCCCCAATTTAGGTTTCACACATTTCTAAGCACACTTCATTTTTGGTCCCATACATTATGTGTGATGGGAATTATTCACCACCTTGGGTGAATGAGTCCCATGTGACCAAAATTCAAATTTAAATCAAATTTCTTGCAAGATTTTATTCTCCTAGATCTGATGTCGGCTTGTAGTGTTGCAATTTCAAGAATTCTTGCATAATTGAGTATAAATACAAGGTTCTTTCACTCATTTTCACCTAATACTTTTGTGAGAGCATCCTTATAGCATAATTGAGTTCACAAGAGCATTCAAGGGCAAATTATCAATCATTCTAGAGCATTCTTCAAGTGTCAATCATCATGTCAAATATTTCTTGCATCATGTTGTTTTAGAGCTAAAAATTGTGGTGTAGGGTTTGTGATTCAAGCAAGTTCTTCATTTAAAGATCTATCAACATCAAGCAAGATTCCAAGTCTACATCCATTGGAGCCATTATTTACATGTTTTCAACACCTTATTGCTAGGGTTTGGTGATTTGCAACATTGTCATTTGTTCATTCATCATTATCCATTCATATTTGTTTCCATTACAAGGTTTAATTACCAATAAGGGGTTTGATGAAGGTAAACCCCTATTCTTTGACCTCACAACATTTCTCCCTCTTCTTGTGTGTGATCTGCAAGTCTAGGTTGTAGATTTGTCAAGAAGCAAAGTTGGAGAAAAGTTTTCAAATCCCTAATGTTGTCAAAGTTGTCATCCAACCTTGGAGAAGCTTGGAGAAGACCTACATTTGTCATTTTGCATATTCATATCCGAAAACTAGTAAAAAAGACCATAGCAGATCGAGAGACATATAATCCAGTTCAAAACTTCTAAAAAAGAAGAAGTGGACTGATTCGCCACTATTGGTGAATGAGTCCCACTGTATAGGCCTGGCAGAGATTTTTATAGATTTGGATACCCTTTGGTCGAAACCTATTTTTGCACATTTTCCTGGAAACTGGACTGATTCGCCTAGCTTGGTGAATGAGTCCCAGTCAACATAAAAAAAAAATTCAGTGATCCAGATCTCCTTCCCGCCTTCTTCAGTTTCCCAAGTGCACACTTCCAGTTTCATAGCTTTCTATTTCATTTTGACTGTCTTTTTAGGTTATTTAGAATTAGTTTGCATACAATTAGGGTTTTGTTTTACAACTTGCATTGCATTATATTTTCCAAGTGTCAACTTGGTGGTGAACCACTCATTACATATCATTCATCCCCTAGGATATCCCTATTGCAAGATCCCAATCTCCTTTGCATTGAGATCTCTAGGTTTACCCTTGAGTGGAGTCTCTTTGTAAGTGGGTGTGAATAACCTTCATTATCCCACCCGTACCTTTTAAGAGGTTCCACATCTTAAATACTAGAGCTATTTTAATACATACTATATTCTAAAAGTTAAATAAGCCCAACATTCTAAACCATAGATCTACTTTATATAATTTATTACATAAATACACACATACAAATAAAACACACACAAACATATAAAAAAGCAATAAAATAATATAATGGTAGAAATCCTTACCTAGAGGTATTTTTCTTACAGTAGAACATCAAAAAATGAATTGCATCACCTTTATATAGGTGGGATGTTCACTAGAACATCCACCTTATACATAAATAATGTCCTCATCACATCAACACCTTATGAAACATGGTAGCATGTAGGTTCATATAAACATCCTTCACTTGAACTCCCTCTTCACATGAACTCATTGTATTTGGACATGGAATTCAATCCACATTTTCTCTTATGGCCTAAGAGTAGGATACACTATTATGATTTGAACATATGATTTTATTTTTATTTTACCTTCTATATGTTTATCCTTTTTCATGTCTTATGTGTTGTCCACTTATGTGTTTGCACATGTTCTTTTTACCTCTAGCACTTGTTTTGTTTCCCTATGACTAGACACATTATTTATGCTATTTCTTATATGTCCTTTTATGATGTTCACTTGATTGACCATAAAATTTACATGCTAGATAATTTTACACTATCATACATGTGGCATAATTACCTATTCTTACATGTTCATGTCTAACATAATGATTACAATTATTTATTATTTTTCCTCACATTTTGGGTAAACATTGTTAGAACCTTATTGATTCTTATAACATATTCATGAATTATTCTATATTGAAATATCAAATAATGATAATATCTACTACACTTTAAAAAAAATATTACATGGTTATATCATTATCATATTACTTGTTCTCCTCTCCTTAAATCTATTGCATCAATCATAATAAACTCACTATAGGGGACATACATAATATAATTGTGGCTAATCTAGATCTCTAATGGTCCTACATCATGTGATCATGGTTATAATGGCTCATTAGGGGTCCTATATTGAGCTTACATAATTATACTAGCTTGTTGGAATGGGTTTGTAAGTCATACACCATATTTTTCATTAGGTCTATTCAAGGATCTTAGATACCCTCTTTTATTTTTCATAACGTTTCACATAAGAAATCTACACTATTATCTCTCTTACTATATCTTTAATGGGTTATAGTGGCTCATTCAAATATCATTCAATTCTTATACGCTTTTTGTTATTGGTGTTGCTTAGTAGTCAACATTCGTTCTTATTTTAATATTTTTATCAAATGCTAACAATGGCAATTCATGTGTACAAATATAAAGATAAAGATATCATTACTTAGAGCATACATAGGTCATCATTCATGCTCAGTCATTTTTATATTTAATTATCATTAAATTCTAAGTTTTTTGACTATTTACTTTGAGATGCATGATTCATGGTTAATTCACTCGAATATCAAAGTGAGGAAAACATATACTCACTCTTTTTCCTACTCATTTTGGACTTGCTTTAACCTGTTGTCCCTAACATAAGTCTAGAGATCAAACTAAAAATTAATTATGGGTCCAAGCTCTCTTTTCTCTATAAAGTCATCACCCATTAGTTCAAGGATGCATTATAAAAATAAAAATGTTAGGTTATTGTGTAATAGGACAAATCCTTAGGTCAATTAGACATCCATTCTATGATATATTTATCATCACATTATCATCATAGAGCATTGCACAAGCATTTGCAATCATAAGGACATATATATAAGCATTTGTATTCTAATTGTGTGATTCAAATTTGTTCAAATACTATTGTACTAGTAAAATGGCTTTATTGTAATCAATACCAAACATGGATCCCAATCTTGATAATAGGCTCTCTTACTGCTTTAACGCACCACCTAATCCAAGGTACTTGAAGGTAAATAGTTTTTCAAAGATCTAAATTTATAGCTCCAAACCACATAAAAATTTCAAGGCTATGAAACAAAGTTTAATGTTGCAATTTTCTAGTTTGATGTAGGATATATATTTCTAAACCTTAACTAACAAAAGTCTGAGTTGGATAATAAAAGTATAACAACATAATATCTATTTTCACACATAAAACTATTCAATTATCCCTCTTTTTACAATTTCAATACATGTTTAGTACTTTATCTAAACTCAACTCTATTACACATTTCATTATTGTATACCTTGAATATTCTTGTAAAAATATGTTATCTCTTTAATATAAAAAAACATTATTTTATAGTATGGTGAAAGATTTAAACTATTTTGATTCTTGAATGTTCTTAAATATTATTAAAAGTTTTAAAAGAAAAAACTACTTCGTAAGATCTTTTTTATGCGTTCTTTACACTTCGGTACACCTTATGTATATCACTATCATCGATTTAGCCTCCATGTTACTTATCATTTAATAAACATCTCACAGGCATTTCATAATATACTTCTATGTTTCTTTAATGGAAGTATTTACAATGTGGCTCAGATTGAACTTATTAATGTGGACCCTGCGTATGAAAAACTCATCACACCCACTCCATCCAACATATAATAAATTCGCTGCGTTGAAACAATTTTCCAACTACTCGTTTGCACAGATTGTTGAACTGTCAAATTATTTATTATTTTTTGGGTACTGTACCTTGGAAATCGTCTCTGCAACAGGCAACCAACTTGCCCATAGGTTTAATGCTCGATGTGTTTAGGCACAGATGCATTAGTTTTAAATACATACAGCTGTAGCCAAGTCAAAGGCCAATTAATCATAAACGACACTCCAGTTCCACCCATTTGGAATGTTTCTTACTGTGGGCGCTCGGTAAAATGAAATTAATGTATGGGATTTTACCGATTTGCAGCGCAGGACAGTGCGGGGCGATCCGTGAGGAGTTTGAGAAGCGATGCGGCTTTTCTTTTCGATCGAGAGGAACCCGTGGACGCCACCATTTGCAGGGGTGGAATAATGCTCTCCGCCAACCTTGTTACCATGGCCTCCCCACCACTGCGACACATGGCTGTCAACACTGCAATGGCGTTCTCTTTTCCTCTATCGGATCCCACACTAACCAAATCAATCAAAGCCGGAATGGCCGGCTTCTCGCTGCTCAAAATCTCCTCCAATCCTTCAGCACAGCCCGCCAAAAGGGATAGCAGCGCGAGAGCATCGTCTGTTACAGTCGTGCTTTCCTTCTCCTCGTCCCTTCCTCCCACAATCAGATTCAACAGCATACTGACTACACCGGCCTTCAAAACAGCATCCTTGTTGCTCTTGTACACTGAAAGGTTATAAAGAGCGTTAGCAGCGTCCTTTTTACCTCTACAATTGCCTTCTCGAAGAAGCGTCACCAGCGCAGGAACGGCCGCAGGCTTAGCGCCAATTGTGACCTTGTAATCGTCCATCACAGAGAGACTGAAAATCAAGGCAGCGGCGTTCTCTCGAGCAGCCATAGTGCCGCCCTGTTGTACCACTCCCACAATGGCATCCACGGCGCCCGAGGCAGCCATTATGAGAGCCTTATTGTTGTCGTTGATGGAGAGATTCAGAAGCGCAGTGACAGCGTTTTCCTGAGCCTTTGAGTCGGAAGTGGAAGATAGGAGAGGGACCAGAAAAGGGATAGCCCCGGCCTCAGCTATGCACTTGCGAATGTCCGCCCGGCGCTTGGCCAGGAGGCGAAGCTCGTAAGCTGCTTGCGTCTGTACTTGGGGAGAGCCCGCGGCGAGCTTTCCTACCAAGAAAGCGGCAGTCATTTTGACGGCATCGTCGCCGATGGCTGCAGCGTCGTTGAGATGAAAGGGCACGTTGTGACGGTCGCACCACTGGCTAACGAGGCTCCGGATTGCGTAGTTGGGAATGAGAGGCGGGTGGCGAGGGAGCTTCTGGCCGCTGAGCGGGCAGGTGGAGTGGCCCGAGTCCAGCCATTCAGAGATGGAGGCGCGGTCGTATGTGTGTCCTGATTCCACAACCACGGGATCCCTCATCAGATCCAGCGATATCGGGCACTTCAACTCCTCGGGGACATTCCAATAACTACCATCTTTCTCCTTGCCCACAAAACGACTAGTTGCCGAGTCCGAGGCCGCCGCATCGCGAAAGGTAGGAGAACATGGCACCAGTTCATAGTCATCCTGTTCCGCTTCCTTTTCTTCTCCTTGGAACAAGATCAATTTTGCGTTGAGCACTAGACCGATTAAGCTCCGTAATCTGTCCATGGCATAAGGTGCGGCATCCGTGCCGGCCTGCAGTGCGATCTGGAATTGCAGTTTCCTGATCTCGTCTCTGCATTTGGAGAGGCTATCAAGACCGAGGCTGAAGAAGAGGTCCCTCAGCCTCTCCACATCCGGCGGCGTGCCCTTGTCCATCCTCTCCAGCCTGGCCACGGCCTCCTCCAACACACGTACCAGGTTCGATTCCTCCTCGTCCCGCTCGGGAGTCCTTCTGACATGTATTGTTACAAGTTCCACGTGATCCGCGACCTCCCTTGACACGGCCAGTAGCCCGAGCGGCAGCATCTCCAGCGCCTTGGCCATGTCGCGTGTGATTTCCTGCAACCGCCGCGACACAGAGCCGGCCTCCATGATGTCCCATAAGCAGCTGGTGGTTGTGTCGTGTAATAGGTCTTTGGTGTTGTGTATCACCGTCAGAAGCTCTCTCAGACTTGCCATTGCCGAAGGAGGTATGATAACATCTTTGTCATGAAGTTCGTTGAAGAGGAGGGATAGGAGGTTTATTCTTCGAGTGATGCAGGCCACATGCTGAGTATGATTCCATAGTTTTGGTTTCTCTAACAATTCTATTTCCTTGGAAGCGAGGATCAGGGATCGAACCAGACAAGTGGGTGCTTGATTTGTGAGATGGGGGCTCCATATCTCTGGAGGCAAATTGATTTTCCCTAATTTCTCAAGATGAGGGAGCTTCAACAATTTATTTTTTGTTTCCATTTCAATGATATCACTGCCGATTGTTGTCCCTTCTCTATATAGACTTTGTCCGTAATGTGATATTGACTGGGCATTACTATTATCAACAATTTCCTATAATAAATCAAGTCAAATTTGTCGGTGCTGTATACTAATTCAGCCATGTCACATCGATAACAAGTGGAGTCCTCGTCAAAAACAGAACCGTCCGAAAAGTTCGCTCAACGTAAATTAGACGCGGTCACCGTCATGTTCACTGAATTTGAAAATATTTTTTTAATGAAACGATGATATTAAAACAAGTACTCGCCTCTATAGTGTTGTACTACTAGCACTTGCACATAAAGAAGGTTATTATAGATTAAACAATTAACACTAAATAATGAAATAATTTTTTTGATAAGTCTAGTAGATTTTTTCTTTAAAGAAAATTGGATATTATCTGATTTTGAAATATTTGCAAGTAATTTTTTTTTTATATTAAGTATAGAATGAACAGAAAGATATACATCAAGAATATAGTAGATTAGTCAAATACTCCCACCACCATACCCTCCTTGTATAGTATCATATCAAAAAACCCCATTACAAAGTATCAAATCAAAAATCCCCCATTACAGAGTATCCCAGGAGAACTTTACATTGCCATGATCTCCCTTAGACTATCCCAATACAAAATTTACAAATATTCTTAACAGTAGTTGATCAAAAGAGCATCATACATCTATATCAGAGTGTTAGAGATACATCAGAGTATAGTAACAAGTTGTACATACATTATCACTAAAGATCATATATTAGTATTTCAAAACAAAAGGATATGAAGGCTCCAGTGAGTAGCCGGCTAGTGGTTCCTTTGAACTTCATTCCCATTTTGAAGTGCCAATAGGGATTTAACTGCTTCTTGCTCTTTAGTAGATGGCTTTGCAACCGGGAATCTGTTAGCTTCATTCCTGTTCTGACAACCTGCAATGTCCTGCCTGAATGCATGTAGCACGCTCAAAAAAACATCAACTCCACGGTGACCCTCCGACCACATATGACCACACTGAGCGTCAAGGATATCAATTATAACCTACCTATTCTCAAGGCACTGCCAGAATTTATCTTTGGATAGCTCCATAGTGATGTAGACCTACATAGCAACATTGTGAAAAATGAGTCTTCTGTAAGAATTAGTAAGCACCCTCCTTCTCCCTTGAAACCTGTCCTCATTTCTTGCCTTCCAGATGGACCATAGAATAAGAGAAGAGAAGCATAACCAAAATAGGGCAGTAGTCTTCCCCAATTTTACATTTTGGAAAATAATCTTCCCAAGGAGTGGTTGTTTATTATCTCCCCAAATATCTTGCTTATCACAAAACATTTGCCATATCTCTTTAGCAAAAATGCAATAAAAAAAATGTGTTTAATAGTTTCAGGCATTCTGTAGAGGCTACAATTATCAATGTCATCAAACTTAGTTATAAATGGCAACTTCTGAAGGATAAGTAGTCATCTAAAGCATGCTATTTTAGCTTCTAGTTATTTGAACCAATTAGTTTGAAAGATTGATTTCCATTATTTTTTATTCCATTTCACATTCCAACTTTGATTTAAGTAGTCTGTCAGATCAATATGTTCTGTGAGTATAGCATACATTTCCTTAGCTTTTGAGTTCATTATATTAGTTCCATTTTTCCATTGAAAATCTTTGTACTACAGGTATTCTTTTTTATAGTTTACCAAAAACTTCAACTTATTGCAAGCTTCTCTGAGAACTGAATAAGTTCTCCAATTAGTGTGGGGGATATTGAATTCATAATAGAGATCATTCTAGTCTTTAAGTTTACCATCTTTCAAAATATCTTTGAAGCACCGAATTCCTTTACAAGCCCAAATCTTTGAAGAACATCCTTGAAGTAAAGCCAAGGGTTTCCCTTTATGCTTAAGGTTCCACCAGATAGATCTGTTTATCTGTATGGTCCCATTATCCCCTGAGGTAAAGTGACAGTTGGTGAGCCAGGTTTTCATTATCTCCCATGCCTTCCAAATAGTTCTAAATACATTAGAGCCAACATGTAAAAATATTTCCTCACTACTAAGGATATCACTAAAGGGTAGAGATTTCCAAGACTTAGCATGTTTAGGAAAAACATTGAGAATGTTCTACCTTATCAACACTTTCTAGGGTTCACCACCTTCCAGGGCTCCAAGAATCCACTTGGAAGCCAAAGCAATACCCTGTATTCTAAGATCCTTTATCCCCAAGCCACCTTTGGCTTTCTCAATTGTGCACCAATCCCATTTCATCGAGTTCTGCTTTCTTTTTCCTTTTCCATCTGACCAGAGAAAAGCCCTTATCCTTTTTTGTATTTCATTGATATGGTAAGAATTGAAAAACCACACTGAAGCATAGTAGATATTGTAGGAGGAAAGTATCTTCTGGAAAACTTGAATTCACCCTGCTAACGATAAGAACTGTCTATTCCATTTGGAGAGTTTTCTTTCAATCTTGTCTCTAACCCAATGCCACATTTCCTTGATATTGGGGTCCACTACAAATGGGATGCCAAGGTATCTAACAATCATGCTCGGTCCTCCCCACTGTAACCCATTTTTACTAACCCAATTAGGGGGCTCATCATTCCAACCCAAAAGGAAAGACTTTGCAGGAGCAATTTTGGCTTCTTATGCAAGGCATAACACATCCAATTTACCTAGTAAATTTGACAGGTTAGTTTCTTCCAAGGTTAGTAGTACTGAGGTGTCATCTGCAAACTGGAGATTAAGGAGTTCATTTTGATATGGAAACCTTACCCCTCTAATTCTTAGAATTTGTGAGTTCTCTCTTAATACATAATGCAAGGCATCATAAGCAATTACAAAAAGTGTAAGGGCCAGTGGACACCCTTGCCTTATATATATTTCAAGTGAAATTTCCTGGGATAGAGTTCCATTTACCTCCACTTGAGCAGAAGCATCTTTAAAGAGGGTTTTGACCGTGTGGCAGAATGACTCAGGAAATCAAAAGGCCTTTAGCATTATGAGCACAAAACCCCATTCAATTCTATCATAGGCTTTTTTGAAATCCTTTAAAAACATTGCAACATTCTATCCTGATGACTTTGCCTAGTTCAGAGCCTCCTAGCTAGTGATCAGGTTTTCAAGAATGTATCTCCCCTTTATAAAGCCATTCTGAGTAGAGTTGATGATTGAAGGGAGAATAAGAGCCACCCTATCTGCCAAAATCTTGGCTAAGATTTTGTATGAAACATTGAGCAAAGTTATGGGTCTCTAGTTTTTGACAAGGGCTTTATCTCCCTCTTTAGGGATCAGTTTGATCAGCCCTTTGTTGATTTTGCTGCCCAAATATCCCTTTTCAAATGCTTCCTTGTAAATGAGGAGAAGATCACCACACACCCAGTGTAGAAAGGTTTTATAAAATTCTACAGGGAGACCATCGATTCCCGAAGATTTGTCATTTTTAAGAGAGAGGATAGCCTTTTTTGATTTCTTGAAGAGAAATCTCCTTTCCCAGTTCTTCTGCCATATCCTCATTAACCTTTTTGGGGATAGTATTTTCAATATATTACCTTTGCTTGAGCTTGGCATCCAAATCTCCATTGGAGGAAAAGAGATTCTTATAGAAAAGAAAAAATTGGGACCTAATCTCCTTAGGATTGTTTACATTGGTATCATTTACTGCACGATCAGATCAATATGTTCTCTAGCCTACTTCTCTTTTATGTATCTAAAGAAGAATTCAGTACCCTTATCTCCATTCCCAATCCAATTCAATTTTGCTCTGATTCTTAGGCCTTTAATTTTGGAGTTTTGAATCCTCCTGAGGGAGTTCTTGGCCAAGATCACCCTATTAGTTAGAGCTTCATCTTTAGGGTTCAATTGCAAGTCTATTTCTACCTGTAAGATCTTATCTTGGAGGAAAGAATCTTCCCTTTAGAAATCCTTGGCTCTCTTCTTACCAATGGTTTGAAACATGGCTTTCCAAACTTCAGTTTTTAAATTCCATCTTTCAATATGTAAGATTTCGAAACATCCATTTATTAATCTATCTTAGGCACAGGATGGCATTTTTGCAATCAGAGTCATTAAGAAGGTTAGTGTTGAGACAAAATTTGCCTTTACCTCTAGCTTGTTTAGGGGTCGTCTGCTTAAGGAAAAAATTAGCTCTTATCGGTCGGTGATTAGAGAGGGATTAAGGGGAAACCTCAAGCTTGCACCTCAGACTCACCATAGCAGTTGAGAAAAAGGAGTTGCTAAAATAGAACCTATCAGGTCTGGAATATATTCTTTGACCACCTTGCTAGGAGTTGCACCAAGTAAACCATATGGCCTTAGTATCCTTTTTTTGACCTTCAATGGGGTCTTCTAGTTTCAGTTTGGATCTCATCCTTTGCCAATAAAACCTTCCATTTCCTTTCCACTCAAATATAGAGCCTCCCCATTTGTCTTCCTCCCTTTCAACAAAGTTGAAATCACCACCAATGACCCGAGGAATGTCTTGCAATGTGCCCAACCAATTCCAAAGGAAGATCCTCTTGTTATATTCATTGGGAGCATAGATTGCACAAAGTTTGAAAGAGATGTATTTTTTCCTAATTGATACCCAGACTGCCCAGTTGCAAAGTGAGGACCCAAAACCATCCACAAACTGAGCCCATTTGCTAGCCATCATAATCACTACACCCCCTTTTCCTTTATCATGTTTTGTTGCAAACTAAGAAGCTTCTTTCCATATGACTTTTAGGCCGGTATCCAAAGCAAAGCCAGTGGCCTTGACTTCTTGTAGCAAGACAAAGTCAGTATCTTTCTTCTACATCAAGAACCTTCTGACTATATGTAACCTGTCGGGGGATTCCAGGCCCCTGGCATTCCATGAGATGCAATTAAGCTCCATTATGATTGTTCAATGTTTGATAGTCCTTTATCATTCTTAAAATTCTCAAAGCATTTAGGTAGTCTGTTATCAGACTCCATTCTTTTAGCATTAGGAGGCAAAATTCCACTCAATTTTTTCCTCTTATCCTTTTGGTGTTGGTTTAATTATTTTTCTAAGAGGGATTTACTAGTCACCACCCCCTTCTTCTTCCTGTACCTCTGAGTTTTTTTCTCTATGATTTCCATAGGGTTATCTTCTCCTTCAGAAGTATCCTTAGTAGAGAGTAAACCATGTTCATCTGTAGATTCTATTCTCGATGGAGAAGCATACCCATCAGAACTGACCACTCCACTCAGGGGGATAATCAGATTCATTTCCAAATTGGGGACCGAAATTTCATGCACCTTCTGGTTGCCTAAAGTAAAGGAGATAGTGTTGAAAGAGCTGGGCTTGTCTAGTTTGCTCCCATCCCCATCTAATCAGGTAGTCTCTGACCCCGAATTAGAGAAAACAATGGGTAGAGGATCTTGAGAAGGGGATTGAGTATGGGGGAAACCCCCAGAAACATAATTTTCATTTGCAATTTCTAGGGTCTGGAGAGGAAACCCATCTCCGATACCTGGGGAGCCAGATTCAGTTTGAGATTCCATCAATTGAGTTTCTTTAAAATATTTAGAATTGAATGTGTAGATTTCCTTACCCGTTGTAGGGGTGGTGTCATGCTTCTCTTTTTGCTTCCTTAGTTTCAAAAGAGCCAATTGTTGAGCATTTAATTTGGGAATATCAGTCAAATGCTTTGAACTTATTATGGTTTCTTTATCAGTACCTTCTATTCTCTCCTTAGGGTTTATATGCCTTCCTTCCATCATTTTATTATCAATTTCATTCAAGAGAGAGGAGAAAATTTCTTCTACTCTTGATGCATTTCTATTGCTTTTACTGGTCTCAACCTTCTTCGCTCATGAAGAATAGTTCTTTTTATTAGTGTTCATTTTAGAATTAGCAAGGGCATAATTCTCATCAACTTGTTGTGGGGTAGGGCCACAATCTTCTTTGGTGGTTCCATTATTTAGGTTTTTATCTATTTTCCCATCAAATTTTGAGGGCTAAGTTGTATTCCTACCATTTCCACCCATGGTGGTTTTGGTAGTGGTTCTATTTTTAATTAGAGGGCAGTTCCTCCGAATGTGACCCTCCTGTTTGCAAAGATAACAAGCATTCAACCCTCCCATAATTTATATTCCACATTTAATGCTTCAAGATTTTAGTTTAATCTCCAACACCTCTGGTAAATACAATCTTGGCAATAATGAAACCAAAACCCAAGTGTCTGAATGCGGGGGCGGGCATTTGGTGTCATCCACTTTCAACGTGGATCCATAAGGCTTAAGCAGAAGCGAGACAAATTTCTAGAGGCGGGGTGGAACCCATTTGATAATTATCCACCAAGGGCTCAAGAGGGCCAAAACCTCATCCTCCATAGCCTTGAGGTTTCATGCTAGTGCACGGAAGACCACATTTCCAACATTTTAGAATTTCTTAGTAATTGCCTCCACTTGGGATTTTTGATTATTAAAAAATATAACATAAAGCCCTTGCTGAATCATACGACAATAGCAGAACTACATTCCTAATTTCCTTTCCCAAACTTTATTAAACCAATCCTCCATATACTTCCTAGCTAGAACCTTATTTGGGTCGACAGCCGCAAAATTTTTTGTAGTTTTAACCAATCTAGCATCTCCAAGTTCAATAGCCTCATTTAGGGTTTTATTAAGAATGAGAACAACATTCAATGGAGAGGTCGAGGCATGCTTACCTTGTTCTTGTTCTCCATTTCCTTGTTCACCAACAACTCCTCCAATGTCGAACTTGGCACCTTGAGGTAGGTGGTTCCTTTCTCCAACGACCACGACACATAATGATTTGGGCACTTCAACATTGTCACTAGATTTGGGTGGGATATTAATGAATCCATCTGGGGGATCTGTATCCCCTACAATCAGCGAGATATCACACTTCAACAAACACACATGTAGCCGACCGAAGACACCACAGCCAACACGGGGCCACAGTCACACCCCCACAAATAAAGGAGCCAAGATAGAAAAGCCTTTCCAAGTAAAGCAGTTGTACACCAAAAGGATAATGAGAGATCGTGGAGGAGGGTTGAGCCTCCTCCACGAGTTGCAGGAAGTCTCACCACAAAACCCTTGCACGAGTGAGACCAAGTTGCAGACCGCCGATTCCTTATCCCTTTTTCTGCAAGTAAATTTAAAACATAAAGCAGTGTAAACAATCAAATTGAAAAAAAGAAAAAAAGGAAAAAAAAAATTATGAATAAAAATAGAATGTCACCATATAATTAGAAAATCAACATAAATGTAGCTATTACATGATAAGTGAGATTTTGGAGGCTTTCACATAATATTTTGGAAGATTCTACCATTAAATGGCAACTAATTTACCATTAAATGATAGTTGAAACTTGTTTTCTGGCAATTCAATAGGGGTTTGTAGGAGTGAGACTTGTTTTAGGCTCAAATCTCACACTATATGGAGCCTATCAGCTAAATAGCATTACTTGGTTAGAGGATAGATGAGTTATGAAATACTAATTCAAGGGAAGATTCTATAATAGTTAAAGATCAAAAAATTATTCCAGGTTGTATGTATCACAATTTTATTGGATCAATGAAGATTATAGTTGTTAGTTTAACATTGACTTGTATTAGGACAACTATGACTAGTATAGTTGAAGTTGAGTTTTTTCTTTAGAACAAATATTTATTAAATATCATAAGGAAATGGTTTGTTAGTACAAAGAGGCTCCATAGCTTGATTTGGAGTTTGAAATTTAAGTCATTTGTAGTCTAGTGAGTTTGTTATAATAAATATTTGTTAAACATTGATTTTTTGAAATTAAAAGTATAGTTGATAGTAATTTGTTAAAGAGAAACAAATATTGACTGTTATAATTACTTTGTAACATAGTTGAAAGTATACTTAGTAACTAGTTAAAATTAGAAGACAATTTTGTTTGGCTAATAAATATAATATTGTGTTTAAAGTATTATATTGATTTAAAATTAAAAAACAGTAATAAGTGTAAAAATGTAAATAATTTGTTGATTTTGTAAAACAAAAAATATATAGTTATAAATTTTATAAAAAAATAAAATAAAATAATATATACTATATTTAAAGAATAAAAAAAATAAAATTAAAACTAAAAAAATCCCAACCAAGAAACAATTTTTAAGAAGATAAAATAACTCTTGGATTAAAAAATGTAAATAAAATATTTAAAATAATCCAAAGTAGAAGGCCTTCCCTCTAGCTAAATTTGACAAAACAACCTTAGAACTTATCTACAATAAGAAAGGTTATATATTTGTAAGTATATGTGTGGGGAATGGGTTAAGAGGGGCAAAGAGGAGAGGGTGCCATGTGGAAGATATTTAAATTATTTTTATATTATCTTTATATAATTTAAATATTTAAAAATTACATATATTAAAAATTATTTATTATCATTATTTAATATAATAGAATAATTATATGCATGAAAATAATTTATATAAATTAATATTTGAGATTTTTTTTTAGTGGAACATTACTAAAAACATTTGGCAAATTTAATAGTCAAATTGAGACTTTAATTTCTAAAAATAGTTTCAATGTAAGTATTTAAATTATCTTTTATGTTATTCTTTATTTTAAAATTTTATATAATTTAAATATTTTAAAATCATATACATAAATTTAAAAATATTAAATTATTGTTATTTAATATAATGAAATAATTAATAATTATGTGAGTAAAAATAATTTATATGTAAATTATTAATATTTATAAGTCAACTTTGAAAAAATAAAAAATAAAATATAATATAATTTAATATAATATAATATAATATTCAAAAAATAATTGTAAAAATTATAAAAGTCAAAATTTAACATTAATAATAAATAAATAAATTTAGATTAATTATTAACTAATTTTATATACAAATAGTAAAAATTCTATCTATAAAATAAATTGAATAATATCTATTTAATATTTATATAATATAATATCATATAAAAATTAAATATATGCAATAATTTTATAATCATATAAAAATATATTATATAATTTAATAAATAAATTAATTTACATTAATTATTAATAAATTTAACATATAAATAGTAAAAAATTATAACTCTAATATAAATTATCATCTCCATTTAAAAATAACTATTGAAATTATATCAATTTATGTATATAAAATATTTTTATTTTAATTATAACAAGTTATTATTAGTTTATATAAATAATAATATTATATTATCAAAATTATAATATATATAGACGTTATAAGAATGCAGAATTAAATAATGGAGCAATTTATATTATTAGAAAGTGATATATTTGTCAATATGCAATTTTGAAATATAAAGATTAAATATTATTTTCATATTTATTAAAGGAAGATTTATGATTTAGATAAATGCTCCTTCTTAATGTTAATTCTAAAATATAAAGATTAAGTATTATTTCCTTATTTATGATAGTTTAGCCAAAAGACAATTCATTAATTTAAGATGTATGTTATTTTATAATATTATCATCTACTATATAAGGACAAAAGTGTCCCACTCATGACAACTTACATAAAATTTAAATGTATACTCCATAATATTATAATTAACTATTGTAGAATTCTACAAGATCTACAAAGATAAATTGTAAGCACAAAAAATGAATTTGCACAACAATTTATGTGAAACAACAATGATTATTGATTACTGAATACAGTGAAGGATTGAATATCCTTATGTAGACTAAAATGAACTCAACATGTGATGGAGTTTTGGCTCAGAGATGAGTGAGATAACAAAATGCATGAATTAGTTAAGTCACTTAACTGATTGAAATGCATAATCAATGGAATAACACTCAAGATCAGAACTAGAGGATCTCTTCCTAAGTTTGTATTAAGCACTAGAGTAAATTATTGATGATTAATTTACTCAGACACCCCCCTAAATGAAAATTGAAGAGAAGAAAAAATTGATGAAGGAAAAGAATGCAATGATGTAAGCCTCTGAAAACTGCTCACGTGTCCACATGTCAGAAAGCGATCATGTCGATCCAAATACAAATAAAGAACAAGCTGCAAAGGCGATGAAGATGGTGGACCAACAACGATGATGTGACTGTCAACAATTTATCCAAACTAAAGAAGAAAGCTACAACTGATTAAGAACTGCAAAGATGCCCTTCATTAGGGGTGATGCCATTGTTTATCCAATGCTCACTATTGCCTCGCTAGAAAGAAACTCTAGAAGCACATGAGGATGCGACTCTGAAAGCTCAATTTAGAATAGAAAAACACTTCTGGCTGCGATTGAAAGAGTAGTGTGGAGCTTGACAATTAATTAGCAATTTTTAATATTCTAAGTTTGTTTATTTAAAAGAGAAATGAAAGAAACCTATACTAGATACAAACTTTTACATCTGCCTCCATTTTGGTGAAAAACCATAGAAATTTTCTTGCAAATCTTCATGCTTAGCTGATGGAAAATTACCGGTCTGAAGGATCTAGATCACGGCTTAGAGAAAATCATGATCTTCGGTGACAAATCATGCCTCCTCCAACAAAATAGAGCCTTTTCTTTTAGAAAAAACGGCTTCAATATTCGAAGGATACAAAGCTTGCAACAACAGGGTAATTGCGCAAATCATGGACCAAAGGGTTTTGACGAAGCGAGGACGAGATTTTACAGCCTGTATTTATCATTAAATGCCAAATGATAAATGCAGTAGATTTTCCATGCCCCCAACAACAATCGTGGGCCAGTTCAAGTTCAGTCATGGGCCTTAAATGCAGAAGAAAATGTGCTTCTAGCCACCGAAAGAAGAGAATCAGCCTGGCAACCAGCAATTTTGAACACAAAATTCAAATCAGGAGGCTAAATCGTGCTTCTATAATAGATTCCGCCCTGCACTAGGTGAATCAAACCCTCCAATCACATACAGTGATGTTTAATCGCCCAAACAAAGAGAGAGATTTTGATTGCTTGGGGCCACGGAATGAAGGAAGAGAGTCGGTCTGGTGAACAATAATTTTGACTTACTATTCAATGCATTTGCCAGGGGTCTATTTATTGCGCAGGGAATTCACCAAAAGCTACCGCCACAAACTAAAAAAAATTCTTTCCTCAAGTTCAATCACAGGCCTCTGCCTTTCCACATGCCTCCAATTAGATTTTGCACAATATTGCCTCTCAAAAGATGAATCGGCTGCAAATTGCAGATTAAGGGGCTGTGAAAGATAAATCACAGAGATAAATCTTGCCAGAAACAAATTCTAATGCGCTCGCCATCACCCACTCACTCAATCATTGTACAACATTCATTTTTTATCTGACAGTGTCCTTGTCTACTCTGCTACCATGTAGAATTCTGCAAGATCTACAAAGACAAATTGCAAGCACAAAAAATGAATTTGCACAACATGAAACAACAATAATTATTGATTACTAAATGAATACAGTGAATGATTGAATATTCATATGTAGACTTATGTAGACTTATGAGTGAATGATTATTGATTATTAAATGAATACAGTGAATTTTTATATCTATTTTGAAATTATTTATTTATTTATCAAAACTTATATGTGTAGACACCTAAAATTGACGATTACATTTTCTCAATTTAATCGTAATTGGTTTGTTCCTATCAATTTATTAACTAGCACTTGAACTGAAAGGAAGTGCAATGATGAGGCCGATTGTTGTTTATATTAGTCACTCAAATTAAAATACATGTTTTGAGTTATATGTTGAATGAAGCATGTTCCAAAGTTTTTGTTAATTTTTAACTTAACATTTAAATATTCTATTACACTGTTATAAATAAAACTAATTGAGTTAATTTAAAAGTATGTTTACTAAGATTATCTTAGAACTTTTTTTTGCTTTCCACATATATAGATGAGCATTGAGAAATACATTCTAAACATTTGAAATATAATTTTACTTATGAAGAGATAAATATTAAAATGCTCATAATTTTTTGTGAAATAAAGGGATGGAGTTGGAGAGTTAAAGCATGTGCTGAAAATTCTAGTTTTATGTGATTAGATTAAATAATTAATAATCAGTGCTATATAAAGGAATGAAATAAACTTAGATAAATCTAGATTTGTTCCCAAAAAAATAAATTATTAAATGCAAATGAAGAAAGAATGTTCCCATAAAATTAACAAAAAATATTCCTTTCTAGTTGGAAAATCAATATCTATTTAAATTTTACATGATAAATGAGATTTTGGAAGCTTTTACCATTAAACGGATAGCTGATTTACCATTAATCAAATTACAATTAGTTAGAAATTCCCTAAAAAGCTTTTACTAATCAATTTTTTAGGTAAACAAGGGCAATATATTTAAGGTTGGGCCAATACTCTAAGACCTTGGATACCAAATTTACATCATGAATGCGTACACTTTTAAGCTTGGTGCATATATTTGTGGTATACTCACTTTCTGGCTATCCACTACTACTCAAAGTCAGATCCCCATTTAATTCACAATGTACTAAAACCAAACTTTAAAGATTACTGAGTTTTCCAAGGGATTCTGATAAGGACTTCCCATCAACGATGGGCTTATTAGTCAAGCTTTCCTTGTATGACCACTTTTTCCAAATTATGTAACATTCTTAGTTATTTTGGAAACTCTACGGATGAGGTTCGATAAAGCAGCAGCAATTTGGTAGAGTAAATCATGTCCAATGTCTATGGACACTGGTGTTCATGCCAAGCTTTATCCGGCACCTTGCACTTCCTATTGAATATAAATATCAGTTGAGCATTCACTAAAGCTGTGCAAATTTCCAAGTAGGTAAAATACAATATTAGTTCTCAAAACCTACAGAGCATTCCATATAGCTTAAACACTTGACACAATTTAAATTGAAACAAAGAAAAACAATTGATATTGGGAATAGAAAGATTTATTGTAATTGATGAATTTTATTGAAAGGAAATAAAAAGTTTTTAAAATTTTCCTAAAAAGCCTAAAAATGGTACAAATAATGCTAGATTGGATGCAATATTTCACAATATTAAAAAACGCCTGCAAAAAGTCCATGGCAATTTGGCAACTAATTATTAGATTGAACACTTTATTAATAGGGTATCCTGCATCCAATATTATTTTGCAGTGCTTCTCTGTGTTTTTGGGATGGGGAGATGCAAGGACAAGTTCTAGGGATAGCAAAACAATCCAAAATTTTGGAGATGGCAAGGGTACAACTATATATATAATTTGTACAAATTGTAAAGAATTAAATAATAAATACAAAATTGAGAATGCACAAAAATAATTGTTAAATGATAATTATAAGTACAACAATTAAATAATGCAGTTGCCAAATCATAAGCCAAAATAAATGTAATCATTTAAATATCAATGATCATAGTAACTAAAAATAAGAATCCATTACAAATGAGTTGAAAGTTCAAAGTACCTGCTAGAGTCTAGGGTTTGCAAGCACCATTATTTGTTGTTTTTAGATGATTTTTTTATCAATCAAATATTTCTTGTTAGTGATTTGTATGTACTCATTCTATCCCGTTGTGACACTAATGAGTTTTTGATGGTAAATCCTTACCAAACTCTAAAACTTTATATTGCAGGATGCTCATGATGAAAAAATATGAAATTACTTCGAAAATCAAATCTGAATCAACACTTCATTTCAACACTGACATAGTGGAGCCTTATTATAGCACATTAAGGCCTAAAAAAAATGCCATAATGCTTAAAAATTTATACCCATCGTATGAGCATAGAAAGGAAGCATCATATTAGACTGTTGCTGAAGAAATCTGCCTAGAGTCAAAGAAAAGGGTAATTTCTGTTGTATTTTGCAGCATTCCCAGATCCAGCAATAGCAGTAGCTGAATTATTATGGCAGCCATTGTATGAAATCATAATATTATAATGCTGATATGGTAGTCCATAGCCGCTTGCCCAAAAAGAAGAGTAATTGCTATTGTAGTGAGAATTAGAACAACCAGGAACATTAAGAAAATCAAAATATTCATTGTATGAACTGAATCCCTATGCAATACAGTTATTATGGTGATTTTGCTCCATTAACTAGCTGTCTCCGAAAATCATTTAGGGTTTTTTTTAGTTTTTTATAAAAGAGAGCCATTTTTTTCATGAGTTTAAGGTACAATAAATAAGAACAAAAAGACAGACAGTTTCCCTTTGGGAAAAGCATCTGGACAGTGCTTCTCTGAGAAAAAGCATCTTCAACAAATACTTTCCCAATTCACAGATATTACAGATGAGTACATAAAGGCTAAAAAACAAAGGTTTGTTCTAGCATGGTTCCTACTTAAAATTTAGAATAATTATGCAATGTAAGTCTCATTTCAAATCATCGGATCCCCCTACAAACTATGATGTAAATTAAGAGAAGATTAATTGATGTTCATACAGAGCTGAAACATAGAAAAGAAAATTTTAGAATTTAGTTTCACAAGACTTCAAAGCATCAGATCCCCCTACAAACTACGATGTAAATTAAGAGCAGATTAATTGATGTTCATACAGAGCTCAAATATAGAAAAGCAAATTTCAAAATTTAGCTCTGTACTCATGAAGGAAGAAATGGAGATAAAATAAATAGATGTCAAAGGGATAAATGGAAACAACAACTCTTTCTTACCATTAGTATTACACATGTACCAAAAAGTAGACAATGTAATTAATTAAAACATTGCAATCCACAAACAAACCAAATTACAAGTCAAGGACAAGCAGTTTCCCTTAAGTTTAAGGTACAATAAATGAGAACAAAAAGACAAACAATTTCCCTTTGGTAAAAGAATTTGGACAGTGTTGCTCTGAGGAAAAAGCATCTTCATCAAATTCTTGCCCAATTCATAGATATTATAGATGAGTAGATAAAGGCATCAAATCCCCCTGCAAACTATAATGTAAATTAAGAGCAGATTAATTGATGTTCATACAGAGCTAAAACATAGAAAAGAAAATTTTAGAATTTAGCTTCACAAGAGCAAATACTTCAAGTGAAATTCTCAAGCACGACAAGAAAAAATACATTCCCACAAGCCCAAAGAATGTGGATGAGAGCCACCAAGATCACAATAAAGAAGAAAAAACAATAAGAGAACTGCAACAAAAAATACCAAAAAAAATCTTTCTACTCTAATATTCCCTAACCACTTACTGCAACAATAAGAAAACTAAAGCCAAAGGAAAGGTAAAAATAAAAACCCAAGCCTCTTTCAAACCTCTTTCCATTCACCATGGACCCAAGCCTTTCAATCACCTCCACAAAATAGCTCAGAGCATACCAAAATAGATCAAAGTAAAATACGATCACAACAGATGAGGTTGTTATCTTTTATCCAAAACACAAGATCATTCATAATTATGTGGCAATGTGGCAAAGTAAATCATGTCCAATGTCTTAGGACACTCGTGTTCATGCCAAGCTTTATCCTACGCCTTGCACTTCCTATCGAATATAAATATCTCATTTGTTTTTATTAAAACATAGTAGAAATTGCTTTGTAAAGACTTTCAACTCAGCTCCAAACCAAGGTCCAGCCATAGTGAAATACGACACTACAACTAAACATCTGTGCAAGCATATTAAGCATGGTTCAACATTCTAGCGCAGAGGAGATAAAATGTTTGTTGTAACCCTTATAAGAGTTGTGCGTAATTGGCTTGGAGAGGAAAACTGTCAGAGTTGCCAATATGTTTTGAAGCATCTGATGAAAGGGAAATCCGTAGCCAGATCAAACTCACTATATCCCTTTGCAGTTAGGCACACACACAGTGACAGCCAATAATTGGGCAAGATCAACTGTAAAATATAGAACTGTGTTATGTACATGCAATAGAGGGCAATATTGGCTGGAGACGTCTCAAGTAAGACGCCTAGTTTAATAAAATATCTTAACGGTACAAACAATGACCAAATACATAAAATTCAAAGACAATACTTACATTCACAACGATGCCGATGAGGAATAACAGGCGAAAACCTACCATGGCAGAATATTGCCAAATGAGATTATTCGAAACCTATATCCCCTCTGTTGCTACTTCAATCTATTCACAGGAAATGGAAGTAGATCTAAAAAGATTTTATGTGGAGTTTATGCGAGTTTTGCTGCAGGTTTATTGCATAGAAACTGTAACAACATAATGGCAGGCATGGTTGTGGTAAATTTTTTGTGTTCTGTTGCATACATACGGCCACAACATAATTTTGGTCGTGTTTGTGGCAAGATTTACTGTGTTTCGTTGCATACATAAGGTTAGAAACCCAACAAATTTCAGTCATGATTTTTCACCCGCCGAAATTCTTTTCCTGTGATTTTTTTTAAGGCGTGAGACAAAATCAGTGGGTTGTGCCCACAATAAAGAGCCTATCGGCTAATTAAATAAATTCATATTTATTTAATTAATATTTCTTATCTAAATCATGTCTCCTATATTAATTAAATAATATATTTATTTAGTTAATATTTTTTATTTATTTCATCTAAGGTAAATTAATTAATATTTTTAGTTAATTATTTACCTACTTTATCCCACCCCTTTCTTCTCATTTATTTAATTTTACCTTCACATGTCACATCCTCCAACTCTTCCACTTGCCTTCTAATTATAATCCTAACCACTCACCTAATCCACCCCTAAACATGTGCAAAATTTTAATCCATGATTAGGAATGAAGTTAAATCCTTTCCATTTATTGCTCACCCCCTTTATACTCTAGCCTTAAAGGCTTCCCTTTTCGGGAAGGAACTGCACATGGGTCCTTGTCCCAAAACTACACTCCATCTAGATTCAAGGAATAAAAAATTCCTGTATTTCTCTCATCCC
This sequence comes from Sequoiadendron giganteum, assembly GCA_007115665.2. Classification (NCBI taxonomy): domain Eukaryota; kingdom Viridiplantae; phylum Streptophyta; class Pinopsida; order Cupressales; family Cupressaceae; genus Sequoiadendron; species Sequoiadendron giganteum. Next base: position 544,997,386 of record CM021106.1, read on the forward strand.
CATCCTCTTTGGAGTGTGGTACAAATCTTTCCTTTTATGGCAAGATCTTCTCATACTCCAAGGTACCTCCACAAGTACCAAGATCTTCTCAAGCCACCATATTGCACCACTTGGCACAATCTTATGGCTTGAGAGATCTCATTCCATCCTAGCTCTTGATCGCTCCATTTAGTCCTCATCACTGATCTTCCTCACAAAAAATCTATAAATCCATCCTCAACCAATGTAAATTTATCATAATTTGGAATGCAAGTTATTGTGCAGAATTGAAGAGAACACATCCAATTAATCGAAGGGCACAATCATTTTCATGCAACTAGGTGATCAAACATGGATTGTTTAAATATTTTTATTTAAATTATTTGATTTTCTAACGCCTAATCTTGAGTGTTTATTTTTTTGTGTTCTTCAATATAGGTGCTTAAATTGTCCATTCTGACATAATATTTTAGGTAGATATTTTTGGCACACCCGATGCTATCCACTTCATCCTTAATTGCTTATTTTTGAGTTTTCACGTGTGTAGATTACGGTTGGGTGACCTTGTTCTAGTTTAGGGGGCCTCATATTGTGTTTGGGTGGCCTCATCATCAACATTAAAAACTTAGATTTTCTCTACTTCAATTTGTGGCCTTTTGTACTTTTTGAGAACTAATCTTTTGGTTTTCTAATAAAAACTTCATTTTCCTATTTTACATGGTTTTTGACCCTTCATTTTAACACCTAGAATTGATTTATTTTTACTAAGTTCTATTTTTTGTGCAAGAATTCACAGTTGGGCGGCCTCATTACTTGTTTGGATAGCCTCATGTTTGGGCAGCCTCCTTACATAGTTGGACAACCTTGTTACACAGTTGGGTGTCCTCATCTTGCCAAGTATCAAAATTATTAAAATAGGTATTAACAATCAAATTAAATAAATAACTAAATAAATCCCTCCCTATCTTTGAATCCTCTTCCTCGCTTACCTCTTTTGTCTCCTAGTACACTTTATCCATTTTTTTCATTTTTATATTTTGACTTGTATCTCTTGATTGGGTTCCTTTTTATTATATACATACATGCATGCATATATGAATATGAATATTATATTTGTTTTTATTTTATATTTTAATATTATATAGATTATTTATTATGAAGTTTATTTTTAAAATTTTACTAATTAAGTGTTTTAGCTTCATAAAATTTTCTTATATTTCATTTTATATATATTTAACTATTTATATTTTTTGGTTTTATTTTGTATGCTTAGTTATCTCATTTCTTTGTTATTTTTATTTCTTTATTGTCTCCTTCATTGCCTTTTTTTCTTTTATTTTTTCTTATCTTTAGCAAATTTAATTGCTATTTTTCTTAATTTATATATTTTATCCTAATATTTTTATAGGTATGTATTTATATATTTGTATATATATATAACATTTTTATATAAATATGTATTTTTTTTTATTTTTTTGTATATGTGTATACATATATAAATGTTAATATTATATATGTTTTTAATTTTAATTTTAATATTATATATATTATTTATTAGTAAGATTATATTTTAAATTTTGTTGAACTTTGACAGAGCATCTAGGGGAACCTAGAGCTTTCGATGTAGGCTGTATCATAAGGAATTCTCAAGGTCGAACCTTGGCTCTACGGTCTATTCCACTTCTAGAAGATACCAATATGGTTGCGAAGCTACAGGGCCTGTTGGGGGGCCTCTACCTATGCAAAGAGCTAGGTTTAATGAAGATTGTCATAGAGGGTGACTCAATGGTGATAGTGAAAGCCTTGCAATTAGGGAAACTACTAAACTCGAAACTACAACCTATGTTGGAGGAAGCCATTGAGGTGGTTCAAGGTTTCAACAGTTTTGAAGTACAACATATTTATAGGGAGGCAAATGTAGAAGCTGACAAACTGGCCAATGAAGGTGCAGATGGTCTCAGGAGGATAGTAAAATTCGATGGCATTCAAGAGCTCTAAGAGCAGTGGCTTTTTGTGGCAGGTTGGATGGTGACAAACCAACGTGTCACTAGGACGGTGCCTAGGACATTACCGTCCAGGATATTCTTGCCAAGCTGGCATGGACCACACAATAGTTAGGAGTGTTTGGGCATTTATTGATGAAGGCTTGGCAGTGGGCTTAACCAACACACTCTAAGCGTTGACCACGCTTAGGTGGCTAGTGTGGGGCCCAATTACCTGTCCCACTTGTTGATCGTCGTTTCTGTTTCCCCCGTTCACCATTAGCATTCAAATTGTTCCCACGCAGTCTTACTATTTCAGCACATTCAAAACCAGGTTTCCCACACGATTGGTTTTCATTTGTCACTCGCAATGTGTGCAAAAATGGCAGCTTTGGAACAAAGTATGGATGTCCATTACAGCATAAAAGACTAGGGATTATTCAATATGCTTTGGTAGACACCTATGCAATCTGTGGAATAATGGACAAGGCATGTCAACTATTTGACAGGATACCACAAAGAAATCTGGTCTCATGAAATGCTACGCTTGTAGGATATGGACAAAATGTGTTTGCTGAAAATGATTTACAAACGTTCAATCAAATTTAATCAGCAGGTGTAAATCAAAACTCTGCAATATTTGCCAACATCCTCCCTGCTTGTGCCAAAATCAGAGCTTTGGAATGGGGTATAGTTTTATATAATTCTTATGTAACTTATTGAATGACTAATCTTATACTATTTAAAATTATAATTTGTTTATGTAAAAATTCAAAGATTGTATATATATATTTCAGGGTAAACCCATAATAGTGGTGTACAATTTTTATGAGGAAGGAAATTTGAGAAAATTCTTACGCATTGAAAATTTCATGTTTTAAAGGGTTCATTCAAACTAGGGGGTTCGCCCGAACCAAAAAGAGGGGTTTGGTCGAACCCCTAGTTCGAGCAAATCCCCTTTTGCATGGTGGGTTCGCTCGAACCCTGTGATGCCAGGTTCCCTTATGGGGAATTCAAAAAAAAGGGGGGTTCGAGCAAACCCCCCTTTTGAACGAACCCCCCTTCACCCTTTCGAGCGAAGGGGGGTTCGTTCGAAGAGGGGGTTTGCTCAAACCCCCCTTTTTTGCCCTTCTCCACCTCTTCCACCAAATTTTAGCAGAATTCTGCCCTTCAAAGCTCAGGTTGAGGATGAAAATGGAGGATACTTCACAAACCCAACTAGAAGATGGTAGTCCTCAAAATGAGCTATCCAACAAATTAAATTTTAATATGTTTTGGTTTTATTATGTATGTGTTTTTTTAGTTTTATTAAACATAGGTTTTTCACCGAAAGTCAAGCTCTTTGTTTTGCACATGTGGAAAAATAGCAGATTATCAAAATAAAATTTTTAAAAATACATTTTGGCTGGGTATTGATGTCCTTGATCCATTAAAAAAAAAACTAAATTTTGATATATACAGAAAAAGTTATGTTGTATACAGTCTGCCTATGTCTGAATTGCAATTGGTTTGACTTCGAAACTTGATTAAGGAAAAAATATTCAATAAAAAACTATGAGATGAAATGCAAGTGCTAGATATTGTAGTTACAAATCTAAATTTAAAAAAAATAGAATTTTATCCTTTATACAAAAAAAGTTATGTTGTATCCGGTGAGCGTCACTTTTTAAAAATGTTGTTTTCTGAAAAAAACCAGTTTTTGTGGGAGATGGAAAAAAAAGTGCAATCTGATTTCAAAAATTTTGAAAAAGATATTTTTAGAATCTGCAGAAGAAATGTAATGAGACTCTAGTTTTCATCATCTTCAAATTCCTCACGGTTTAGCCGCTATAGGCACCCAAATATGAATATTTACTTAAAAATAATAATTGCAGTGTCTAGTTTGGCCAAAAATTGTAAACCACTATTGTGGGATCACCCTTGAACATATTTTTCACATTATTATTCAAGTTTAGGATAGTGGTGACATATTTTAGTCTAATCTCCTCTAATTACTTTTTTTCTTGTTCATCTTAGAATTCTTAATTCAATTTATCTTTGTGTAGCTTCAAGTCTAAAATTATACAATAACGCTTGTAATAATCTATTTCAATTATTTTTCTTTAGGTAGGGAGTATTCTATAGATATTTGTAGTATATACTCTTCAATATTTACTATTGTTTTCTCTAGGGATTAATTAATTTAGTAGTTGTTCCCTAACATTGTTATGTATGATATATCAAATTTAAAATTGTTGGATAGATAAATTTATATTAAATTCACCTATTGATATTATTGTGTAGATGTAAAAAGTGTTGTAGTTAGGAGGTTCTAATTACTTATGTTGGACAATAAACTCCATAATTTTTCCCATAAGTTCTAAAATTTTATATTATAGAAGAGTAATAAATTTGTCCACTCTCTTTTTTTTTTTTTTTAAGCTTTCACTTCCTATTTTTTACCCAACCTCCTACCATGTGGTGTATCATTAATGTGCTGGTAGTTTCCTTTATTCATTTTGTTAAATAGTTCCATCTTTAGAAATATTTGTGTTTCTTTCTCAATCCGTCTTTATTCTATTCTCATTTCTTCTATATGAGTGGTATTTTTCTAACTCTATTTGACATAAATTTATTTCCTATTCTCATTGTGCAATTTCATCATCTAAATCTTTCACCAATTCATCCAAAATATATCCCATATCATAAAATAGAAATTATACTTGACCTAAATTATTCTTATTTAGTATATCTTTTTTTGTTAATAAGGTGTTCTAGGCCTTCTTTGTAGCCTCTATTTTTCATCACCCACACTCGTATTGACTTCTATATCTTTTGACAAGAGAGTATTTACTATTTATTTAGATAACTATATATTTTCTACTAGTTTATCTCTACTATTTATAAGAGATCATTACCTATCTTTTCTAAGACATATATCCTTATTATTTATTTCATTTGTAATATCTCTTCTCTTTTTTCTTAAATATTTTTACAAATTCTTCAAGAAACTTCTTGATGATTTGTAGTGCATCATATGAGGACTCCATGTTTTCTTTAACATTACTTTAAAATAATTTATTTATTTTTGTTGGATTGTTGTGTATATATATTTTTCTTGTGTAGGCATTCCTGTTGTAAAAAAAATGACATATACAACAATTAGACATCTATTGTGTCTTCTTATTCTAAAAAAAAAACCTACTTTCATCCTTTTAGGTTCTTTTTCAACCACTTTTATTTTTAATCAAGGCATAAATGAGAAGGTGATGGATTTTATTCTCTATTATTAATGTGTTTTTTTATAGATCTCCTACAAATTCTTCTTAAATTTAATATTGAGAGGGAAGTTATTAAGAATATGTCCTTGAAGCTTTGCAATCAAAATCTCTTGCATAAATATCCAACTTTTACAACACTTTACACCACCTTCTATGATTATACATAGGTGACAAATCAGTTTAAGGCCATCTCATCTTTGACCTTTATGCCTCTATTTATAAATAACCCTATCATATTCTCAAGAAACCAATAATTATACAAAGAATAACACCAATAACTTATGATTTTCTCCTTAATCCAACCCTAATAATTAACTAAACTAATTGAATATACCTTTCTCCTCTTTGTCATTTGAACTTACAATCTTCCTTCATTCACAAGCTAACTCTAATTGGATAAAGCTCTAGAAAAAATCCCAGTTCTATCTTTCATGAGATTCTTTCCAATAACCTCATTCAATTTCATCCTATTCAACCCTTCAACCTCAACCTTTTCTTATTCTACCAAATTTTCCAAATCTTTTTACTATATATAGACCTATTTTGCTATGAAACATGCCTTACTATTATCCTCTCCTTTTTATTTTCTTAATTAGCTCTTTGGACTACCTTATCACCAAATCATATTCCCTTTACCTATCATTTTTTCATCTTTATTTTCATAAATTCTCCTAAGATATCCTTTTGTTAACCCAACACTAGTAATTACTGAAGTTATTTTTCTCTTTTTCTTAAGTTTCTACATGGCCTTTTCCTTGAGTTTTTCCTTTTTTCCTTTGTATTATTTTTCCAATTTCTCTTTTGTCAACGAGGATTCTCCTATTCTACATTTTTTTTTAACATTTCATTTCTTACATTTTCTAACATTTGCTCATGTACTTTACTTATTCATTACTACTTTAGCATCATAGATTACATTTGAACTAGACAATTATTCATTTTCTTGACATGGTACCAACACATTCTTATATGACTATTATATTTGGGACAAATATAGATATCATGTAATTAATCACCACAAAAGTCACATGTGGATTTTCCTCCTTTATTTTTCTACACCCATCACCATAATGTCCTAGAGTTTAACATAGTTATAACATTTTGGCCTTTTGGTTCTTCCTCTTTCTCTAGTACCTATATTATTATTATTATTGTTGTTGTAGCCTCCCCTACCACCTCATTTGCAATAGTTATTATGATAATTCATGGAGCAAGGTCTATATCTTGAATTTGCGATACCATATAGTGTATATTGTTAGGCGGTCTCATACTTTTTCTCAATTGAAGTTCCCACTAGCCATGTGCCAAACAAAGATTGAATGCTATTATAGCTAAACCCTATGCTCTCTCCATACCCAAATTTAAAAATGTTTCCCTAGGACCAATCCATGAACAATTGGTTCATAGTCATCTTCTTCATGAATTAACATTTAACACCTATTTTTGTCATGTTTGTCCGACTTTATACTTTATAATATATGTGTACTATTGTTCTATGGAATTCATCAAGTTCCCCTCTTAGTGTGGAATCCCTCTTTATGTCTTTAATTATCAAACATTCATTCCTTAGATGTTCCTCCCTACTATAATCTTTAAACCAAAATTTACTTCTTCTAGGTGGGGGAGAAGTGTCAATTGTCTCACCTTTCATGATAATTAAATTATCTTCAAAATGTATCTGGATCTCACCAATACATTCTTTTACCCTCTTATTATCAATTTTTTTCATAAATATTTAATTGATTTAATTTATCCATCCTTAACTCTTTTATTTTTAATACCTTAATTTATCAAAAGGTACCACAAGACACACAATACTACCACAAATTTCTTTTTAATACCTACACTGATATCTATCTTATTTTGTATCCTACTAGGTTAATTTTAGAGGACTTACCTTCTAGTGCGCTTATGGGTTTTCATCACTAGTCTCCATTAGGCTGCTCTTTTTATTTTCCAATTTAATGGGAACAGATCCAACTATCCTTTATAATTTTTAGAAAGTCATTTATAGGGACATCATGTCTTAGTCTAAAATCCTTTTTCAAGGGCTAGATCATTGCATAGGACTAAGGAAATTTGGGAAATTTTATTGGTAGATATATAGATCATTAGTGAAGGTGGTCCTTGCAAGATAATCTCTAAGAATTGAGGGTAGATTTCCTATCTATCTAAGGCTAACCCTAAAGCTATTTATAATGTGAGGGGTGTGAAAAGGGATAGAGGTTACTTGGATATGGGTAGAGGTTGCTTGGCTAGGCATATAGGTTACTTAGATACATAGGCCTTTTGATCAGTCCGTCTTTTTAATTTTTAGAAAGGAATTCACAAGTAAATCATTGCTTAGATAAGGATGTTGTGAAATTTAATCACATCAAATGTACCTTCTCACTTGTTTTTGGTGGTTAAGTGCATGTAAGATGTGTTTCATGTTGTGATTAGTCCAAGAAAGTGACCAAGTGACATAGGAAAATATTCATATCCACATATGGCATTGGCTTGGTCATTAAGGGATTATCTTGTGGTGGGTTTTAATTGGTTGGTAAAATCTAAAGAAGTCTAGGTTGCATTAAGCAATTTTGGGAGCTAGGGTTTAGGTTTACCACAAGATAACTTACTTTTAGGGAAGGTTGTATAAAGAATGTTAGGAGTTTGAAACTAAAATATGCAAGGAAGAGGAAGGATCAAGGAAAGGGATATTCAATGTCGATGGAAGAAGAAGTTGGATCAAGATGAGGGAAAATATGATAACACTAAATAATATGGGAAAAAGGATAAAGGAAAGGGATCAAGGATTAGGCATATAAAGTGCTAGATGTACTTTTTGATCAAGGAAAATATTGAAGTCCAAAACTATATGACTCAAGAGAAATGGATTAAGGATCATTAATGTGGTGTGCAAAATGCTAGAAGGAAAAAGAGTGAGGGAAATAGGGTGAAGCCTTTCAAGGTTTAGAGATTAGTTTTGCCACATATATTTTACCTTTTAGATATGATGGTCTAAGTAATCCTACAATTATGGGTTCCACAAGGAGGAAGGGAGATGGGAAGTGGGTTGAGGGAAATGAGTAGGGAAAATACTAAAAGCCCAAGATTTTGAGACTTAAAGGAAAAGTAAATCTTCATATTAGGAATTAAGGATGGTGAATACTCAATGCAAAAGAAGAGGAAACATGGAAAATTGTAAGTGGAGAATAAGTGAGGTTCATTGATTAGTGTTATAGCTTAATTACTTTATTATATGGAGACCTAAAATCCTAAGACCAAAGGCAAAGAAAAAGTAGGGAACTGTGGAAGGGTGGGTAAAGCCATGATAAAGTACCTAGGTAATGAGAAGTAGCCAAAGGTCTCAATAAGAAATGGAAATGCTAGGTTTCAAGGAATGGAGGGAAAAAATATTAGCAAGAGGAAACCAACAAACCTAATAAAAGCTAAAAATAGACATAATCACCCCTAACACTTAGAAATTTTTCTAGTTTTAGATATTTAGGCATGTGACTAGTATACTGAAAAATAAAACACTACAACAAGAACAATTTTAAATAGGGGGTCTATTGAATGAATTCTTAGATTGGTTACAAATGGTGGCCAAAAAGTTGTCCTACTAAGAAAGGAAGCACTCAACTTGGATAAATTTGCACTTACTAATATAGGCTCCAACATCACCTAGAAAGGGGCAAGACAAAGATATCACATAAAAACTATTGGGAAAAAAATATAAGTCTTTGATCAAGTATGAATGAAGGACTCTATAGGCAACAAAATCAAACTAAAAAAGAATTAGAAGCACAATAAGGTCCTTTCATTAAAAATAATATGTTAAGATAAAGGCTCAAAAGGACAAACATCAATAAAAGAGTTCTCTAATTTTATCTTAAACTAGAAATGGTGTTGCAAGACATAAATAAGTGGAAACTTTATTAGAGAGTGTTCATAAGCATTCTAGGATAATCAAACCAGCTTAGGAACCCATATATTAAGGTTATCATAAGTAAAGTTTTTCACAATAACCTCATTAATTAAATTAATCCTCATGAATTACAAGGCCTTTGATTGATCTATGGAAAAATGTCTATGCAATTGAGTTCATTTCTTGCTCATGAAATCAACTAAACTAATTGTTAAAAGTAGGAATTGCAACAGTCTTGGAGATAAATTTTATTTCATTGTGACAATTAACACATACTTAAAGTTCTTAACAAGAATAATAATTGTTGCAACAGGCATGTCAAGAAAACCAAAAGAAATTGACATCTTTTCACTATGATGGTAGAGAAATGATTTTTTTCACTCCTTTTCCACACGACTAAGTGTCTTGCATTTGGAGAATACCCAATTGCCTTCATCTCCCAAACCAATTTCTCCAACTTTGCATGGATTTACTGTATCTGTGGATGTCATATGTCTCCTACAAAATAAGCACATAGTGTTTAATACATCTAGAGAGCTTGTTAATTCCTTATCCTTCATCAATCTCCTTACCATTCACTCACACCACCTATCTGCTACTACATAGATGCTTGAAAGAACACAAATCATTTTTTTAAAGATCCAAATAAAAAATAGCATTGCTGCAAATAATCCTAAGCCTGTATTCATACGTGATCTATAGGTAGCAAAAGAATACATCCACACATCCACCACAGGTTTAGCTTACAAAATTTCTCTATCCTTTGTGCTTTGATAGATGTCCATACGCTGTTCCAAAGCTCCCATTTTGGCACAGGCAAGGAGGATGTTGGCAAAGGTTGGGAGTTTGGCTGTACACCTGCCAATTGCATTTGCTTGAAAGTTTCTAATGCCTTTTCAACAAACCCCTTTTGTGCATACCCTGCAATCATGCCATTCCATGAGATCACTTTTTTTGAGGCGTTTGATCAAACAGTTCACGTGCCTTGTCTATGCTTCCACATTTTGCGTACATGTTGACCAGGGCGGTTGCAGCTACATCATCTGACAAAAAATGCTTTCCTTTATGTTGTGATGGATGTCCATATCCTATTCCAAAGCTCCCATTTTGGCACAGGTAGGGAGGATGTTGGCAAAGATTATGGAGTTCTGATTTACACCTACCGAATAATTTGATTGGAAGTCTATAAATCCTTTTCAACAAATGCATTCTGTCCATATCCTGCAAGCATAGCATTCCACGAGACCAGATTTCTTTGCGGTATCTTATCAAATAGTTGACGTGCCTTGTCTATGTTTCCACTGTTTGCATACATGTCTACCAGAGCATATTGAATAATCCCTAGTCCGTTATGCTATAATGGGCGTCAATACTTTGTTCCAAAACTGCCATTTTTGCATAGGCCGTGAATGATAAATGAAAACCAATTGCGTGGGAAACTTGGTTTTGAATGTGCTGAAATGGTGAGACTGGGCGGGAACAGTTTGAATGCTAACGGTGAATGGGGGAAACAAAAACAACGATTAGCAAGTGGGACAAGTAATTGGTCCCCACACCAGCCACCTAAGCGTGGTCAACGCTTAGAGTGTGCTGGTTAAGCCAGCCCCATGGGAAAGGTTGGTCATATTAAATTCTTTAATGGCTGATGGTATCGACAGACAAGAGTAACGTCTCCACACATGCTTTGTGGGTGTTGTGGGAACTATATACCCTCTATCACCTTTCATTTGCAACACACAGACTTTCACATCAATGTTATGGAGACGCTAGTTTGTCTCAGAGCTACATGAAAAATCTCTGAGCTTTCTTCAGCCATATATCCTACAACAAGTTGAAGCTTGTTTTCAAGGATTGGGATCCCATGGTGCTGGGAGCACCGCAGTTACTTCTAGGCAGCAAATATATGGATACAACAGAGAGGTATCACATGAATACGGACATAGCATCTCGCTTTGTGGCTGCTCTTCTGAATTTGGAGGTTCCAAAGGCTATTACTCTTCTAATGGCGTGAAATTTGATTATGGGCGACCTGTTGTTAAATATGAAACCCACATAATTCGGTTACTTTATTTTTTCCCTCCTCTCATATGGTTGTTCAGCTTCTTGACTACGAAGAGTTGAAGTAGTCTTATAACTGTTGTTGCACATTGCTATTGTAATGTATCAAACTGATGTTTAATAAAACGATTCCTCTGCTTTTCAGTGTGGACGTAGCCTATATGGTGAACCATGATAAATACTGATGTCTATGTGATTTACTTTTGCTTTTCTTTATTCTATTTTCTGTGCTTTCATATTCTATCAATTGGTATCAGAGCGGGTTGAACTGCTGCTTGGGAATTTGGCAAAGAATTTCCAAAACAATGGAAGATTTGAAGTTGCAGAATTTTTTTGGAAAGAACTTCGGGATATGGAAGATTCAGATGCAATCTTTGCTGATTAAGCAAGACCTCAAACTTGCACTTGAAGGAAAATCAAAGAAGCCTGCCACCATGAAAGACGAAGATTGGGAGACCCTTGATGAAAAGGCCAAGGCAACAATCTTTCTTTCACTAAATGAAAATGTTCTGTTCAATGTTGTAGAAGAGAAAACGACAAAAGGAGTTTGGGACAAACTTATAAAAATGTATGCTATGGCGTCGGCTACAAATAAAGTGTTCATCATGAAGAGATTATATAAGCTCAAGATGAAGGAAGGTTGTGTAATGGCAAATCACATTAAAGAATTCAACACCTTGACCAGCCAAGCGAATTTGGTCGGAATGACTCAAGATGATGAAAACAAAGTTGTTCTCCTCTTATGTTCTCTACCAAATAGCTGGGATGGAGTTGTGACAGCCATAAGCACTACGACATCAAGCTCCAAGAAGTTGGCTTTCAATGAAGTTTCTGCCACTCTTCTTTCTGAAGATTTAAGGAGGAAGAATGATGAGCCCTCATCCGGTGATGCCCTCACTATGGTAAGCATTGACAATAGAGGAAGAAGCCAATATAGAGGTAGAAATAATTACAATCAACGGTCTAAATCAGCTAGAAGATCGCAGTCTAAAGGAAGAGAAGGCAGTTGTTGGTTTTGTGGCAAGGCTGGCCATACAAAGAAGAATTGTTGGTCTTATAAAAAGGCACAAGAAAAAGTGTGGGACGGTGAAGCTAATACAACTTATAACAATGATGATGGTGTTTTAATCCTTTCTACCTCTTACACCACATCTGATTCTTGGGTTCTCGATTCCGGAGCCTCTTTTCATGCCTCTTCATGCATGGAGGCTTTCACAAACTATGAGGAAGGTCAGTTTGGAAAAGTATATTTAGGTGATAATAAAGCATGTGATATAATTGGGAAAGGTGATGTTTTATTATAGCTGTAAGATGGAAGCAAATGGCTTTTAAAGGATGTTCATCATGTTCCTGAACTCAAGAGGAATTTAATATCGGTAAGTCAACTCTATGCTCAAGATTGCCATGTTTTCATTACTTCCGATACTTGGAAAATTACTAAAGGGGCTTTGGTAGTAGCAAAGGGAAATAAAGTTGGAAGTTTATATGTTTTCGAAAATCATAATCAAGTGGGAGCTGCCATGATTGTTGAGGACAGCGGTATGGAACTTTGGCACAAAAGGCTCGGTCACATGAGCAAAAAGGGGCTATCGGTTATGCTCCAAAGAGGACAACTACCAGGTTTAAAATCTGTTGATTTGGATTTTTGTCAACATTGTCTCTATGGCAAACAGAAGCGGGTTAGCTTCATGAGAACTAGTCATGAGAAGAAAAGTCACCCCTTGGAGCTGGTCTATTCAGATGTCTTTGGACCCACTGAGGTAACCTCCATTAGAGGAGCTAATTATTTTGTCACCTTTCTTGATGACTGTACAAGGAAAGTTTGGATTTATATGCTCTCTAGAAAATCAGAAGTGTTTACTAAATTCAAACTATTTAAAGCCTATGTCAAAAACCAAATTGGGCACAAGATCAAGTGCTTGCAAATAGATAATGGAGGAGAGTTTTGCTCCTCGGAGTTTGACAATTTTTGCGTAGAGAATGGTATTCGATGGATCAAAATTGTTCCATTTACCCCTCAAGAGAATGGTGCAGCTGAAAGACTCAATCGAACAATTTTGGAAAGAGCACGTTGTATGCTTTCGAATGCTAGATTAAGCAAAGAGTTTTGGGAAGAGGCCTGCAATACAGCAGTATATTTGATCAATCGAGCACCGTCATCTCGATTGAATTTCGATATTCCAGAAGAGACTTGGTTGGGTAAGTGAATTTCTTACATTTATTTATGAGTTTTGGGGTGTGAAGTCTTTGCTCTTACTCCCAAGGAAAAACAGACTAAACTTGATCCGAAATCAAAGCGTTGTATATTCGTTGGTTATGGTGAGAATAACTACGGTTTCCAATTATGGGATCCGCTTGAATGAAAGATTATTCGAAATCGTGATGTGGTGTTCAATGAACACACCTTTCCAACCTTGCAAATCCAATCTGTGGATACTAAGGAATATGTTCCTCTATCAGCATTTGAGACAAATATGTCATAGGGGTCTCTCGGGTCATTGCCTTCCACCATCATTTTTTCTCCAACCTCTGTTTTAGCGCCTGGTTCTGTTAGTTCATGTCAGAATGATGAAGAATCACTTGAGAATGTTGATTCTGGTTATGGCGTTGTTTCCTTCCCAATGGTTGAGCCTGCTACAGACGTTTCTCACAAAGGTCAAGTTTGGAACTCTGCGCAGGACACTTCACAAAGGTACGCAGGTTCCTTTGACCACACGCAGCAACTAGGAATAGGGGACTCCTATGCTCATCAAGCTTCTTTGTTTCCATCACCTCATCACCAGTTGGATGCGCAGGAAATGGGTCAACACTCGCAACAGTCTGAAGTTGCAGACTTTGACTCTAATACATCTCCTGTGCACAATGTTCCCAATGACTTTTACAGTCATTACCATCATAAAATTTGACCTGTCTCCTCCATGTCAATTCCTCCAGCTGCTCCAGATTGTCACAAAAAAGTGATCAGAGAGCAAGCACAATTTGATGAATAGCCAAGTCACTGTGTTGCCAGGAAAAATGGCATTGATAATATCCCATAGGATATTCAAATAGAGATAGGGATGGGCACTGTTATCAGAACAGGGCAGGAAATTGTAACCTCCACTATGCCAATAGAGAATCAACTGAGGCGGTCTACTAGATAGAAGAAACTCCCAGGTAAATTCAATGATTTTGAATTATTATTGGCTGATTACTTGGAGTTATTATTTACTAATCAAACAGAGCCAGTGACTTTCAAACAAGCTTGTAATGATCTTAATAGCAAGAAATGGTTGGAGGCAATGCGAGAAGAAATGGACTCATTAAATACAAATCTCACTTGGGATTTGGTGAAACTTCCACCTCATAAGCGGGCCTTGGAAAACTGATGGGTGTATCGATTAAAGGAAGAAGAAGATGGTTAGAAACGCTACAAGGCCAGACTGGTTGTCAAAGGTTATGACCAGCAAAAGGGGATAGACTTCAATGAAATTTTCTCTCCTATAGTGAGGATGACTTCTATTCATGCAGTCTTGGGTTTAGTAGCTGTTTGTGATCTCGAGCTCGAACAACTCAATGTTAAAACTGCATTCCATCATGGAGACATTGAAGAAGAACTTTACATGGAGTAGCCTGAAGGTTTTGTCAAAAAGGGACAGGAACACTTATATTGCAGACTGAAACGAAGCTTGTATGGACTCAAGCAAGCTCCAAGACAGTGGTATCGTAAATTTGATCGGTTTATGACTGAGCATCACTTCATCCGCTGTGAATCTGACCCATGCGTGTATTACAAGAAACTTGACAATGGTGAGTTTGTTTTATTATTACTTTATGTTGATGACATGCTAGTTACCGGCTCTAGCATGATAGTTGTTCGGAACTTGAAGCAAATTTTAGCTCTAAATTTTGCCATGAAAGATTTAGGGGCTGCTAAATGAATCCTTGGTATGAACATAATCAGGGATAGGCAAAAGAAAGAAATCAAATTGTCTCAAGAAAAGTATGTTGCTCAAGTTTTGGACAGGTTTGGAATGAAGGATGCTAAACCCGTTGTCACTCCTTTAGTTGAACATTTTGGTTGTCCTCCAAAATGTGTCCCAAGACACAAGAAGAATGAGTTTCTATGAAACATATTCCTTATTCATCCACGGTTGGCAGTTTAATGTATGCCATGATCTGTACACAACCTGATATCTCTCATGCGGTGGGAGTAATTAGTAGATTTATGAGCAATCCTGGAAAAGCTCATTGGGAAGCTGTTAAGTGGATTTTGAGGTACTTGAAAGGTACTTCTAGTTATGCTTTATGTTTTCACAGAGAGGGGCTTCAGTTACAGGGATATGTTGATTTTGATTTGGGAGGTGATTTGGACAAACGAAGATCTACATCAGCCTATGCCTTTACATTTGCTAGGGCAGCGATCAGCTGGGTTTCCAGGTTGCAACAATCTGTTGCTCTTTCTTGTACTGAGGCAAAGTATATGGCTCTATCTGAAGGGGCCAAAGAGCTTATTTGGTTACAACAATTGTTGAGTGAGTTGGGATGTAAACAAAAAAAATTTGTTCTTTTTTGTGACAGTATGAGTGCCATTTTTATGGCAAATAATCATACATCCCATCATCGATCAAAGCACATTGATTTATGCCATCATTTTATTCATCATGTGGTTGAAGAGGGCAAGTTATAGGTGGCCAAGATTGATACAAATGTGAATCCAGCTGATGCTCTGACCAAGATCGTGACGAGAGAGAAGTTCGAGTTTTGTAGGACTTCTCTCGACCTTGTCAAACTCTGATAGCAGTTCAAAGTAGGGGAATCTCTAACAATGTGCAGCAGTGATTGGGTTTCAAGTGGGAGATTGTTAAATATGAAACCCACATAATTCGGTTACTTTATTTTTTCCCTCCTCTCGTATGGCTGTTCAACTTCTTGACTACGAAGAGTTGAAGTAGTCTTATAATTGTTGTTGCACATTGTTGTTGTAATGTATCAAACTGATGTTTAATAGAATGGTTCCTTTTCCTTTTAGTGTGGACATAGCCTATATGGTCAACCACGATAAATACTGATGTCTGTGTGATTTACTTCTGCTTTTCTTTATTCTATTTTTTGTGCTTTCATATTCTATCACCTGTTAGGTGGTGTGGAGGATGCAATTATCATTGCCAAGTTGGGCGTTGGGCTTTCGAGGCCAAGGGATATGTACAGAGCATTGATACCTGGGGTGTTTGTGAAAAGGTACCCGTTCCTCCTAGACTTGAAATGGGAAGCGTTGCAGGAGCATAGAAGATGGGGGAGGTGCGGCCTCATATTTCTAAAGCATCATCTATATATGGAACTAGCTTGTGGGGTTGACTGGCGCTGGCATTTCCATGAATACCTGATAGTAGAAGGGGTGGAATTCAAAGAATGAAGCGGGTGTGTTCAAGCTCTCCTTGGTTTTTTCTTTCTTTGAACCTATCTTTGGTGAGCATGGTGTCTTTTGTTTTGGGCAAAGGTGTCTTCTGGTCTTTGCTTCCTTTGGTTTGTTGGCTTGCATTCGAAGGCGGATGGTGATAGTGGCATGGTCCTCTTTGTTTTTGATGAAGGTTGCATAAAGGTAAACAAGTTCAAATCTGGCAGGGGGTAAGGTATGTACACCTTGTATTGTGGAGCACTAGTTAGGTGCCTTCTTCATATTGGGAGTACGAGGAGTCCCATATACTATAAGCCATCTGTGGACCCAAAAACAGATCGTCTGGTATCATGGACTATAAATGGATCTTTCCTTTCCTTTCCTTCTTTAACTTGGTGTCTTTTACAGTCTGTATCTCTCATATTAGGATGGTCACGTGTCTTTTGTCTTCTCTATACAACAAACCATGCTGAAACATATGATCGACACTTGGTGTCTAGACGAAAAATGTAATATTTTTTTAATGATTAATATAAATCCTAATTTAAAGATTATCTTTTAAATTTTACTAAATAAATGTTTTAGCTTCATAATTTTATATAATGATCTATTTTTTTGGTTTTATTTTTATGCTTAGTTATTTCAATTTTTTGTTATTTTTATTTCCTTATTATTTTTTTCTTTGCCTTTATTTTTCTTTTGTTCTTTCTTTCTTTAACAATTTTAATTGTTAATTTGTGTTTTTTATTTATATGTTTTATCCAGGTTTATATATGTAATTTATTTATATAGGTAATTTTTATATCTATAGGGTTTTTTTTTTTTTATCCTAATTTTTTTAAACAAATTTTTTAGTTTTTTTTCTTGTCATGGTTACTCTTCCTTTGTTTATTTGAACTCTTCATGTCTTTTATCTATTAGATATCTATTATTTATAGTTTGTCTTTTATATTCTTTTTTCTTTTTATTTTCATCATTTTATATTTCATTTGTTTTTATCTATTGGTTTTTATTTTTTGTTATAGTCATTTATTTATTTAGTTATTTACTTAATTTGACTGTTAATGCTTATATTAATACATACTATTTAATTTTTATTTTATTCTTGTTTTTTAAAGTATTCTCTTTATTGTTTTCTTTACATATAATGCACGATATATTACATAACTTTGTTTTATTGTTCTTGAGGTTCTTTACTTTCACAATTTATATTCACCTTTAAAACATTACAATAATATCCTATATTATCATTATTTTTATTAAATTATCCTAAATTTCTTTTTTACAAATTTTATAGTTTTCTTTTCTTTTCATGATTGCTCTTTGTTTATTTGAACTCTTCATGTCTTTTATCTATTAGATACCTATTTTTATATTTTTTTATCTTTTATATTATGCTTATCTTTTTGTTTTCATCATTTTATATTTCCTCTACTTTTATCTATTGATTTTTATTTTATTATACTCATTTATTTATTTAATTTGATTGTTAATGTCTATATTAATATGCTATTTAATTTTTATTTTATTCTTACCCAACCTCTCCTTTTGACCCCCTCCCTCCCTATCTTTGGCCCCTCTTCCTTGCTTACCTCTTTCATCTCCTGGTGCACTTTGTCCCCTTTTTTTCATTTTTATATTTTGACTTATATCTCTCGATTGAGTTCTTTTTTATAGTATGCATACATGCATGCATATATATATATATATATATATATATATATATATATATATATATATTTATTATTTATTATTAAGTTTATATTTTAAATTTTACTAATTAAGTGTATTAGCTTCATAATATTTTTTTATATTTCATTTTATATATTTATCTATTTGTAATTTTTCATTTTATTTTTTATGCTTAATTATCTCATTTCGTTATTTTTATTTTTTAATTGTCTTTTTATTTTTTTCCCTTTTTCCTTTTGTTCTTTCTTGCCTTTAGTAATTTTAATTGCTAATTTTTTAATTTTTATTTTTTATCCTAATATTTTAATAGGTATGTCTTTATATATAGATATGTATTTATATTATATCTATATATAAATTTATTATATATATATACTCATACATATTTATACATACATACATGAATGCATGCATATATATCAATATTAATATTCTATATGTAAATATAATTTTTATTTTAATATTATATATATTATTTATTTTTAAGGTTATCTTTTTTAATTTTATTAAATAAGTGTTTTAATTTCAAAACATTTTCTTATATTTCATTTTATATAATTAGATCTATTTTTTTTTTTTTTTGTTTTAGCTCAGTTATCTCATTTATTTGTTTTTGATTAAATAAGTAGGGAAGGGCCCTGATCCTGAACAAAGAAAACATTAGGGTTGAATAACCCACCAAAATAGATTGGCCTAACACAATCACCAGTCGGAAACAACAAAGCCAAAACAATTAAAAAATAAGACTAGTAGCAAAGTGGAGCTACTAGCAAGAGATAGCCCAGAAAAAACTAAAGAGAAACAACTCAAGCACCAGAGCTCATATCCAATGAAAATTCTTCCAAGGGCCTATTAAATGAAACATACACCTTCTTATATTTCTTCTTTCATTGCACTAAAGTCCAAGATGAATTAGAAATGATATTAGAAACATTTGGACTAGAAGGGGAAGAATTCCCCTTCAAAGTAACTAACAAGTGGAACAAAAGATGCTTCAGGTGAAGCAACCCAAACCAAGACTGAGCCAGCATGATTTGTAGTTAAGCTAGCCTTTTTTAGCAAGGGGGAAATAGGTGCCTTAGAGGAGGCATCAAACACAACAAAAGGAGTAGCCTTATCCAGAAGCATCACAAAAAATGCCTTGGGAGGAGCAGTGCCAACAATAATAAGATTACTCTTTTACACAAAAGGAGAAGGAAGCCTGAAATCCTTGCAATCAAAAGAAGATTTAACATCAAGGTACACTGTTAAATATTATTAGAGAGCATTCTTCCACCAAGTGGAGGATGGAATAGGGCGAGAGCCATGAGGAAAATCATGAGCCAAGTGTCCAATAGAAAAAAATGTTTGCAGCAAAAAGGGATACCTTCATAATCCACTAGCTAAGTCCAAGACCAACCATTAACCTGAAGCACTACCTCACTGGGTAAAGCCTAAGATAAAATAATCTTGACCAAAATCCAAGTGAAGTAGGTGTGATTAAAATTCTTGGAAGCATTATCTACTTTCAAGAATCCACCTAGAGCATTTCCAATGTCCTCGTATGCAAAGGAGCACTAGAACTATAAGGGTCCATATACAATAATCTCACTCAAACAAGATTTACATCAATGGGCTCCTTCAAAGGGTTGAAGGAATGAACCTACGGCCTCATGGGCAGGGGATGAGAGTCTCATTCCCATAGTCCATGATCTAAAATTTCTTGTCCATCTTCAAGAAAACAAAAACCAATAATAAAAAACCTCTAACTGAAGGATAAATATCCATCATACCTTCCACCAAAGGAGACCAATGATTGGAGATCCAAACCCATGTAGATAAGGGAGGGAAGGCCACAAATGGAAGAACTTTCAAATAAGGGTTGTTTTGAAGTAGTAGACAATATGGTAAGAGAATTCCTTGCTAAGAGAGATAATAAGGGAAATAGTAGCACACCAAAAAGGTTTCACAAAGCCTACCCTAGCATTTTTATTCTACACAACATCCAAAAAAAAGCCTAAAAAAGACCCTTCATTACATAAGAACTCTCATGAAACCCAATGACAGGATATTTTGTGCTAGTCATAGCCTCACCCACAAATGACATAGAGATATGAGAAATGCTCAACTTGATATCTCATTTCTTTGTTATTTTTATTTCTTTAGTGTCTTTTTCATTTCCTTTATTTTTCTCTTGTTCTTTTTTCCCTTTAGAAATTCTAATTGCTAGTTTGTTTTTTTAATTTATGTTTTATCCTAATTTATATATATGTAATTTATTTATGTAGGTAATTTTATATAGGGGTTATTCTTTTCTATCCTAAATTCCTTTTATTAATTTTTTTATGGTTTTGTTTTCTTGTCATGGTTGCTCTTCATTTTTTATTTGACCTCTTCATGTCTTTTATCTATTAGATACCTATTTTTATAGTTTTTTGTCTTTTATATTCTATTTTTCTTTGTTTTCATCATTTTATATTTCCTTTATTTTTATCTATTACTTTTGTTTTTTATACTCGTTTATTTATTTAGTTTAATTTTCAATGCCTATATTAATATGCTATTTAAAATAGATAGATAAATGAAATAAAATAGGAAAGATGAAGGAAATAGATAAACGTGACAAAGACATAAATAGACAAGTTAGAAGAACAAGATTCTATCAAAATAAACAATAATGCAATGAGAAAGGATGTGGTTACCCTCCATTTAGTAAGCTAATGAAGCCAAAAGGAGAGTATGCAACACCCAAAATGTGCCAATAGAACCAAAATGTTGGTGTAAAGAGTCAAGACATGAGAGATCTTGTAAGAAAATGGTGGAGAATGAGAATGAGAGTGAAAGAATGAGCTAGAGAGAATAGAGTGGATAGAATGAATGAGCTAGATTGAATTGAATTGAAGAATGAGAGGTTAGAATGAAGAAAAGGTATGCAAATGGGTGTTTTCAACATGTTTGTAAGCTACAAAGGCATTACAATTCACAAGCATGTGGGAATTGTAATGTCCCAATGACTATATAGGAATGAATCTTTTTAGGATGTTTGCATGAGACACTAGCATCCACAACAAAATATCACCTAAAAAACCAAAAATAAAGGGGTTAAGGATGAAATTAAAGTTAGGTTAAAAGAGAATTGTATTATCAATTTTAATTAGGCTAAAGGGGAGGTTATGAAATGTGAGATTACACAAGGTGCAATTTTCATCATTACATTTCACCCCCACTTTAGCAAGCATGTGTATTATAGCAAATGTGAGCTAAAGTAGAAAGAAAGAGGTTGAAGAGAATATAACTAGGATGAAGAGGATGCAAGTATTTGATCTAGTATATGTTGGCCCCATGATTGCTATTGCACCAAAAGGTCTACCTATTAATGCCTGATACAACTACTAGAGTTAATGGATCCATGTGAGGTGGTTAAGATATGTCGTGAATCCTAAGGGGAATGTTGAACATTTGCTAACAATATCCCACTCAATGTTACTCAAGGGAATTCAAACTTGGCTCCTTTAGATTTGATACTAGAATTGCTAGCTCCATGATTGTCATTGCATGAAAGGGTCGACATGTTAATGCCTAATATAACCACTAGTTAACAGATCCATGGGAGGTAGTTAAGCCATGTCACAAATCTTGAGGGGAGTGCTAACCATCTGCCAACAATAAATGTGAGTGAAAGGCTAAGCTAGGACATGAAGAGAACATGGGTCTTCTTATCTTGTAAATCTAACTATAATCTCACCACAAACATGCTAATTGTAGACAAACACATTAGGAAAAAAAATAAAAAATAGACATGATATAAATTGATCAAATAAAAGACAATCCTCATAAGTATGGATAGCAAGCTAGAGACCATACAACAAGAAGATATTAAGATGGATGATAGAAAAAAACCCCACAAATGAGGAGAACCCCTATCACAAAAGGAAAAGATTATAAGACAAGTCTAGTCAGGTTGCCCTCTCGAGCTAGATGACAAATATATTTAAGACATACATTTTTGAAAAGACAAAAAGTGATAAGAAAATAATCATATATGATAGTCCCCTCTTTAGAATGATGTGTTCTACGTAGAGGAGCACATGTCAATCTGAGGAGAAGAAAGATAGAGAGATGTCATAGCATGACATACATAGTGAAATACATTCATGGAATATTATCACGTGAGAGATAACCCATAGAATCCAAAACATTAAGAAAAGAAGAGATGAAGAAATCAAGATCATAGGGAGATCATATTATTTAGGGTTAGAACTGATCATAGATGCATATAGATAAGTATAGTGTAAAATATATTTGAATGGGAAGAAGAGCACATGAAGATAAATAAAAGGTCGGATCAACATGGAAGAGGCATAAATGACCCAATGCTTTGCATCATTCCTGACATGAAAAATCAGTGTACAACAAATAGAAGAATGATGAGACAAATAGAAGTTGTACAACAAATTTTATGTCTTGTATCCAAGTATCTACAAGGGTAGAAAGGATTCTCCAGGCAAGAACACAAATATAAAAATACAAGTATAGGGGAACACAGACAAACACACAAATATAATGTAACAATAAAGAAGAGGTATTTCTCTAGTCTGATACCTCCAAATAACTTCATCCTACTCCCAATCTAGATCATTATAGGGGAGGGAAGATGAGCCTGGAATGAGAGGATAGCAAGAGTGGTTCCAACTAACTCAACTACAATAAGAGCCAAAGAGGAGGATGCCTCAATTTCCTCATTAGTAAGCTCTTGCAAGGTTAGCATCATCAATCTAGAAAAGATAGATGAGAAAGTCAGGATATCCTCCAATGAGTCAAACATACACTTCTCTAGAGTGACATGTTGTTATCAAACATGAGAAGGATGAGAAACCAAAGATTGTAATGAGCCTTGCTCAACCTGACCTTAAAACACTTCAATATCTACTTTGCAATTTCGCAAAAACTTTGTATACAATATATGAAGAGGTTGATATGTTGTTTTTTCAGTTTGTTGTTTGATGAAAGAACTAGTGCCAAATGATTTTGAAGGCTAAATAAACTTCTACAATTACTATGCAAGCTTCTAAATGAAATACTATGCCCTCTTTCAATTTTAAATGCATTCAAATGAAGTACTAAGGAAATAAAATGCATCTATAGCCAAAGACATTTTTACAAACACTTGGCTTGCAAACTCTTAATCCGATTACAAAGCTTTTTGATTGCACAATCACAACTATTATTTGATCAATTGCTTATTACTCCTCTCCTAATACAATGCTGATATCAAATAGCCAAGACTCTTGGCAAAGTACATTGACATAAAATATGACAGTTGTTGATATGAATGCACACCTACAGCTGTAGTTTATAACTCCTAAATACAAGGCTAAAATGAATGATAAACAAAGGGAACCTGGTTGGAATGAAGTCGCCTATGGCTGGAGATGATGGAGCAATCAATAGATCAGCAAAAGGTGCCTCCTTGTAAGCAAATTGAGCCCTTCTTCAAAATTGCCCCTGTTCTGGTCTGTTCTTTAAAATAAAATAATTTCCAATGTTTACAAGCCTCCACTAACTCCAAACACCATCAACAATGACCAAGGAAAGAAGCGCCCCAATCTCCAAGAAGAATTGATGCATATATGAGCTCTAATCAATTAAAAGAAGTCTCCAATGGCGTCCCTGTTTGCTTCAGACTTAGCATTAGAAATTTCCCAATTGAAACATGTCATTTCCCTTCAAAGAATTGATGCCACAAATACTACCCTTCAATGCAAATCATCTCCTATAATTGTAGTCTTCAAAATTGGCCCTTGGCCACTAATTTTGCTCAATGAAGTGACTGAAATATCACCTCCAATCTGCAACCCTTCAAGAGATATTTCACTCCCTCAGTTATGCAATCAATGGGAGTTTTCGTTCCCAAAGATCAATTGATTATCTGCAGACCACTTGGCTCCACAAATGCTCAAGAAGAAACCACCAATCATCAACATCAAATCTGCATGATAGGAAATGAGCTCCTCATGTCTATTTATTCTTTTTCTCCAGCCCTTCATGAAGCTTCTAGAACATCATTTTATTTAGGTGACTTTTATAATATAATATTTAATTAAGTCACTTTATTAAATTAATTAAATATAAAGTTACCTTTTTATTTTTAATTTATTTGATAAATTTATAGATAATTAACTTAATACTTTTTAATTAAAATAATCAACTAAGTTATCCACAAGAGAAAATTATTGATTTGGACAACTTAATTAATTAAATTAATTAATCAACCTATCTCCAAAATGGGGACATTACAGTTCGCCCCTCCTGAAATTGCTTGTCCTCAAGCAATCCAATCACTCCACCTAGATCCCACAAGAAGAACTGCATAATGTCCTTGCTATCTGCAAACAACCCCTGTAACACTAGCTCAAACTGAATCTGTCGAACCAACTCGATCCCATCATCAAGTGTTGCAGAAGTATAAGCCTCAAGAGGAAACAAGCCAAGAGACTGACTACCCTTTTCGCCAAACTTGGTGCAAGATAAGCTATCCTCCAAAATGTCCATCACATGCGCTACTGAACCGTGCATCTGGAATAAGTCATGTACATAAGGATCAAAAGTGAAGTCGTATGCGCTTCTCACCATGTACACCTCAGAAATCTCCTATGTGAGGTCTATTTTCAATCCCAATGCACTGGAAGGATCACAAACGCTACTATCAATGTTCATCTCAAGACTGCAATCAAGAGAATGATCAACATCTGAATCATAAAGTGGATTGTCATCCAACTAGCCTCAACCTCAAACAATGGATTGAATATCATTTCATGCTTCTCTTAAATCACCTTCTTCCTTTTCCTATCCACGTCTCGACAAGATGTGATAGAATGCAAGCCTCCATCTATAATTCCCCTCAACACATGTTTCTTACCATCAACCTCAAATGACATCTCCATCTTAGGCACATTGAGGGTAAAGACTCCCAAATCTTGGAGCCATTTCATGCCCAAAACTATATCCATCTCACCCATGTTGACCACATAGAAGTCAGAATGTACTTCGTAACTATTCAACATCAAAGTGAGATTAGTAATCCGCCTAGTGCATGCAAGGGTATATCCATCAGCAATTTGAACTCTAAATCCATCAAAATCCTCGACTTGAAGTTTGCACCTAGCTACAAAGTCCCCATTAATAAAGTTATGTGTCGCACCAGTATCCAGCATAGCAATGCAATGCTGTCCACCAACTATCCCTCTGAATTTGAATGTAGTCTCATCTTGAACATTGGCTAGAAACGCCATGGGAGTAGATGTCTTCTCGTCCTGATCAATTCCTGAAGCAACCTGTTGGTCCACATCATCAGAATCAGAATCCTCAAAGTATGCCCACATGAAATGATTTGCCTTACTCTTAGGTCTCAATGGGAAATCATGATCCCTGTTATAAGGTTCCTTACACCAATAGCACAATTTCTTCTTCCTCAACTCTTCCCATGTCTCTTCATTAATCACTTGTGCTGATTTCTTTTTCTTGTCATCAATGTGTTGAGGACTCTCATTGCTAGTAGAAGGGACCATCAAACATGGGCAATGTAAGCTTATTAGTAGCTTGCTTAAGATCCTTATTCTTATTCCGAGGTCTCCTCTCTTGTCGAGACCTGTAGTAATCCATCCTTGTTTGTACAAAATGATCAAAATGCATGAGCTCTCGAGCTTCTGGTGTCAATAGTTGCCATTCATCATGAGCAGCCATATATGCATCAGCGAAGGTAGGCTCCTCAACATCTTCAACATTCTCTTCTGCAACCCACTCTTCCCTTAAGAAGGTAGGTCGTGATGGCCTATCAGTAGTACAAGAAGTGGTTCTTTTCCCTCTCCTTGATCTAGCTACACTCCTGTCCTCATCTTGATCCCTGTTATTCCTTGTTCTATTTTCCAAAATAACTCTATTCTGTTGAATCTACTACTGCAAAGAAGCTGAAAATCCTTCAAATGCTTGGGCCATTCTTTCCAATAATTCTTCACCTCTATCCCCATTCCTTCTTTCATTTCTAGGAGGATCACCTTCTCTTCTTTCCTCCATGGTGTCACCAATCTCTTGGTGTCTTGCTGCAATAGCTGCTAATAAGGTGTCTTGTTCAGGGTGTGGTGGCCATTGTGTTTGTTTCCTTTCTTCTCTAGCAATATATCTCTTGGTCTTGTCACTTTGTTGCATAAATGAAGACAAATTCTAACCTGAAGGATGGCAGGAAACCGCTTTGATACAACTGTAATGAGCCTTGCTCAATCTGAACTTAAAACACTTCAATATCTACTTTACAATTTCGCAAACACTTTGTATACAATATATGAAGAGGTTGATATGTTGTTTTTTCAGTTTGTTGTTTGATGCAAGAACTAGTGCCAAATGATTTTGAAGGCTAAATAAACTTCTACAATTACTATGCAAGCTTCTAAATGAAATACTATGCTCTCTTTCAATTTTAAATGGATTCAAATGAAGTACTAAGGAAATAAAATGCATCTACAGCCAAAGACATTTTTACAAACACTTGGCTTGCAAACTCTTAATCCGATTACAAAGCTTTTTGATTGCACAATCACAACTATTATTTGATCAATTACTTATTACTCCTCTCCTAATACAATGCTGATATCAAATAGCCAAGACTCTTGGCAAAGTACATTAACATAAAATATGACAGTTGCTGATATGAATGCACACCTATAGTTGTAGCTTATAACTCCTAAATACAATGCTAAATTGAATGATAAACAAAGGGAACCTGGTTGGAATGAAGTCGCCTATGGCTGGAGATGATGGAGCAATCAATAGATCAGCAAAAGGTGCCTCCTTGTAAGCAAATTGAGCCCTTCTTCAAAATTGCCCCTGTTCTGGTCTGTTCTTTAAAATAAAATAATTCCCAATATTTACAAGCCTCCACTAACTCCAAACACCATCAACAATGACCAAGGAAAGAAGTGCCCCAATCTCCAAGAAGAATCGATGCATATATGAGCTCTAATGAATTAAAAGAAGTCTCCAATGGCGTCCCTGTTTGCTTCAGACTTAGCATAAAAAATTTCCCAATTGAAATCTATCATTTCCCTTCAAAGAATTGATGCCACAAATACTACCCTTCAATGCAAATCATCTCCTATAATTGTAGTCTTCAAAATTGGCACTTGGCCACTAATTTTGCTCAATGAAGTGAGTGAAATATCACCTCCAATCTGCAACCCTTCAAGAGATATTTCACTCCCTCATTTATGCAATCAATGGGAGTTTTCGTTCCCAAAGATCAATTGATTATCTGCAGACCACTTGGCTCCACAAATGCTCAAGAAGAAATCACCAATCATCAACATCAAATCTGCATGATAGGAAATGAGCTCCTCATGTCTATTTATTCTTTTTCTCCAGCCCTTCATGAAGCTTCTAGAACAATATTTTATTTAAGTGACTTTTATAATATAATATTTAATTAAGTCACTTTATTAAATTAATTAAATATAAAGTTACCTTTTTATTTTTAATTTATTTGATAACTTTATAGATAATTAACTTAATACTTTTTAATTAAAATAATCAACTAAGTTATCCACAAGAGAAAATTATTGATTTGGACAACTTAATTAATTAAATTAATTAATCAACCTATCTCCAAAATGGGGACATTACAAAGATTCATTTTCGACCTCTGGAAGAGGGGCACTGACAAACTCTAGGGAAGGAGGTTGTTTATCTATCACAAAAATGGTGCAAGCTAGAGTAGAACAAGATGAAGAAAATAAAGAAGAATTTTTGTGACCATCGTTCGAAATGAGGTTGTGCTCTAACTTGCATTTAAGTTGACGATGTGGAATCGTGACATAAGAAGCAAAAGAAGAAAGAGAAGGAGAAGGAGCCACATTAAACACAATCTTCTTATGAGGCATGCCAACGGGCTTAGGGAAAGGAGGAATATATGGTAAAGAGGTGATTATGAATGCTTCGAAGAAGGAGCAATGAACACTTGCACTCACTTGGGGTGAGGTTCATCAGGATCAGTCGAGGAAGCCAAAAGAAAATTAAAGGTGATGGAACAAAAGCAAGGATAGAGATAGGAGCGGGAATAGAAACAAAAGAAAGAATAGAAACATAAGTAGAAGTATAAACAAAAAGTTTCCCCCTTAGTCTTTTGTGAGGCCTCACATTCTCGAGCCAATGCCTACCAGTGAAATCTATTTTTACGTGAAATCCGATTACGATGGCTATGGGTCCTAGGAATAGTAGGATGAGAAGACTCTAGGGATCCTATTCCATTGAAGGAGTGGTCACAAAAGTTGTGGTCGACATAAGAGTAGGACCTTGAGGAGGAATAGGGGAGGAGCAAAGAGAGGAATGGGGGTCTTGACCACATGCACATTTCCTTTGTCTACTTTAGAGGTAGGTGGAGGAATGGGAGGAGGCCTCAAATGTTGAGATGTAGGAACAAAAAAATAAGAGCCAACTCTTGACACCTTCCCCTTACCATAGAGAGTGGGTTGAGGGATTGTGGAAAAAACTAGGAGTTGAAAGACTTGTAGTTTAGACTTCCATAACATCCATGTGTCTTTCCTTTTCTTGTGCTAGGAATGGTAGAAGGAACAATGGACACCACTAGGGGTTGTGAAGTCATAGAAGAAGAAGAATAAGGAGAAGGCCTATGGGTGAGGGCTTTCTTGTTCTTAGCCTTCAAAGGTGTAAACGATAAGACATGTTTTTGTACACACAAGGAAGCCTTCATAAAAATCGCATGAGAATAAGGTGGGAAAAAATAATTGGTGGTCAAGACTCTAGTCTTGTACCTAAAGTAGGCATTGTAGAACAAGCCTCCTCAAGGTGGTAAGGGTCTGCCTAGATCTTTCGGTATCATGACTAGAGAATCAATGGTATTGACAATTTTTTTGTGCATAATACTAGTTAGGATAAGGTTTAGACAATGGTCTTATTTTGTGGAGAGAGATTAAACCATATTTTAATAATTTTTGAAGAACACTAGTGTAGGATAGATAATTTTGTGAAGATTCTATTACATCATGCATAGTTCTTTTTGGTAGGACTGGATCTACTATGTTTTCTATTACTTTATTCTTTTTTGATTCCCTACAAATAGACACAACTGATCGATTATTAGGATGGGAGGAAGAGGAAAGACCCTCGTACTACATCATTGTTTATTGGTAGTCTCTCAATGTAGCAAACAACTGGAAGAAGGAGGGGTATTTAATCATAGGAACTTTACATCTCAATATTGGCAATAGATATCCACCGAACACATGCTAAACATTAGAATCTGATAGGACATAAGAGATTTGGGAGAATATGGATCGGTAACTAGAAATGAAATCAGTTACTTTTTCATGAGTCCCTTACTTGCATAGACCAAATCAATAAAAGTGATCTTTGGTTCGATGTTTTCCTAGAGCTTTTGTAAGAACTGATTAACCAATTGATCAAAAGAGAAGATGGAGTTTTCAAGAAGTGAGAAGAACCACTGTTATATAGCATCCTTAAGGGATCATAGGAATGGCTTTGCTAATAGAGCATCTTGATCGAAGAAATCAATCCACATGGTGGTAAATAAAGAGACATGGGTCTACACATCACCCTTGTCAATGTACTTATCAAACTTAGCAATTTATATCCCTTGAGGGATGGAAGAATTCAAAATAATAAGGGCTAAAGGGCTATGAAAATAATATGATTGCAATGTATATTTAGAGGTAGAGATAGTCAAGCTAGCCAATTGTGATTTTATTTGTCTGATATTTTATAACTGTTATAATTGTGAAACCACATGATAAAATAATGAACACGAACACCTTCCATGAAAGAGATTTATAAACAAAGAATTATAATATTCCTCAATAAGAAAAAGCTATAGATTTAACCTCAAGAATCTTCAAGGAGAACAAGAGTCATCAAAGATTGATAGTTCTATCAAAAGACATGAAATATCAAGAGATAATACAATGAGGGTTGAGTGCTATATAGGAGCAACCCTAAATGGTAAATGGATTATATCATGACAAGTTTCAACATCACATGTGATCAGACAAAATGATCTAATAATAGCTCTCTAGTTAACATACTAAATCACTCCTAAGTTTAGCTTAAGTGCATGAGAATAAATTAGACTAATAATTAATTAAAGATTAATTAATTATTAGCTAATACATGATTATTCTAACACCCCACTTAAGATGAACTTAGGGAGTAGCTTAAAACCCTAAAAAAGAGAGTGCATGATGGGTCCCAACAAACAAGATATGGTGAGGTACCCATATACAAACAAAATATCTCTCACAACTATAGAAAATGAGAAAACCTCATGGGAAAAAATCCTCTCCAAAAGAGAGAAAGGTGAATGAAGGATTGAAAATCCTCCAAATAAATGTGAAGGAACAAGAAGCCTCCAACTGAAATAATGTCCCAAAAATAAGAGGAACATGTCGAACATCACTAAAACACAAAGAAGTTATATACTATTGTTGAATGATGAATGTTATAGTATTGAAATGAAAAATCCTCCAGAAATAGGAATGTAAGTGTCCATATAGTAAATGATCCATCTCATTGAAATTCATGGGTAACCAACCATTTCAATGTACATGTTGCATCTGACTAGTACATATGAACAAGAACTAGATACATATATCACTCCAAACCATGAAACCAAGGAAGCATTAGCACCAATAGTAGAAAACCCCCATAATGCTGAAAAGGGAGACCCAAGATAGGTACAATGAAACTATGTGAAACCAATAAGTCAATGTAGGAGAAACAACTTGCAAATAAAAGGGTGTGCAAACTAAGGCACACACACATGAGGTAAGAATCACTAGGATTCACTACTCTTGTGGAAGGGACACTCACTTCACAAAGGTGTGATGGAAAACCAAAAGAAAACATCTACCCCCATGGAACTTTATCTGATAGTGTGATTACAAAAGGCACAACAAGATGTGCAAAATCCCCAAAAAAGTATACACCAAAGTGACACTTTATCTCAATGTGTCTACAAAAGAGAATATGCATGAAAAAGATGGCTACAATTCCCAAATAAGATAGAATACTATAAATACATAAATAAAAACAAAAAATGAGCCATCCCATGCAAACAACAAGTTTCCAGGAGATGAAGTGTCCAAGTCATTCACTAGTGTGCGAAAACACAAAAATCTAAATAAGATGTACCTAGAGAGAAACTTGGGAAAAGTGCATGGATAGCTATGAAGAGTTTTAAAAGACCATCCCAATGCCATTGTAATCATGAAAAATGGAGAAACAGGTCAAAATTTATGAGCTCAAGACTGAAAACAACACCTCTAACTTCTACAGGCTATAGAATACACTAGTAGCAGAAAAAGTGATGAAACCCACACTACTAGAAAGTTGGCAGAACCAACTTTTTGATGATATCTCATTTTCATAAAACAATATCGTATGCCCAAGTTATGGCCAAAAGAAAAAGAGACCTCCTTTAGGGCACAATGGGGTCTTGAAGGGGCTATGATAGTGTTTGTACAACTGATGTCAATAGAATATTTTGGGGAATATTCTCCTATTGTCAAAAAAATCTAGCACATTTGTGCAAAATTCAGTGATGGAATATGTTGCTTTTGGTCAGAATATTCTTTTCATCCTTGGGGAAAAACCTATTGGTAAAAAAATATTGACCGCTAAAAAAGTTAGCAGGAACTGAGAAGTTTTTGGAACGTCAAGAAATTTTCTCGCCAATTGGAAAAGCACTCATTGATTAATGAAGGGGCGTTGAGAAACACAACATTGCATAATTAGTTAACAAGACAGGTGAAGTGGCCATCGATGCCCTTTGTGTGGTCACCAGTGGGCCTACCCTATGCAAGCTAGCTTGGGAGGTACACTTGCGTAGGTCATCCCACATAGGGTATTAAATACCCTTTTTAAAAAAAATTTAACAAGCCCACAAAAAATAAATCCACCCTTTTAAAAATATTTTGATTTGATTTTTTTTAATTTTTCATGCCTTAGGGGCCATATAGGAGCTGTACGACCCCTGAGGTAATATTTTGCCTCAAAATATTTCGATGCTGAAACATGAAAAATTTATAGTCAAAATTCATCGAATTGACCTCCTAAACGTAACGATGAGGTATTTTTCAGCTCAAAATAATCTGAAATCATATCTACCCTCTGGATTTGGAAAAAACAACTACTCCAAACCCTCGTAGATTTGAGCTTAGGAGTCCAAATCATGCCAAACAAAAGCCAAATCTGACTTTCTTGACAACTTTGAATCCAACGGTGAGGTTTTTTAGCACTAAAATATATCAAAAAACACCCACCTCCAAAATCTACAAAAAAAAAAGGGGATTCCAGTTCTAAAGCCTATAACCCTTGTTGAAGAAAAAACCTCATATATCAAGAAGGGGTTCATTGAATCCATGCTCTACTAGCATGTTAGAATTATGAAAAAATGAGCCATAGGATCAAACAATGAACAAAGACACCTTCCACACAAGAGATCTCCAAACAAAGAATTATAATATTTCTCAACAAGAAAAAGCTACAGAATGAACCTTAAGAGTCTTCAAAGAAAACAAGAGTCCTCAAAGGTTGAAAGTTCTCTCAAAAGGCATGAAATCTTAAGAGATAATACATCGAGGGTTGATTTCTATATAGGAGCAACCCTAAATGGTAAAGGGATTAGATCATGAAAATTGTCAACATCACATGCAATGAGATAGAATGATCTAATAATAACTCTCTAGTTAACATAGTAAATCACTCCTAAGTTTAGCTTAAGTGCATAAGAATAAATTAGACTAATAATTAATTAATTATTAGTTAATGTGTGATTATTCAACTAGTAAAAATCCATTCAGGATAAGATCAGTTGATGGAGCTCGACTAGTTGAGGTGGCAGGGGCTCGAGTTTTAGATATAGGGATCTCGTATCCCAAAGGAACATGATTCACTCTAACTCCAGGAACATCCAATGGTATAGTGTTGGTATTATTAGTAATGGTGAAAGAAGGAATAAAAGGACTAGTGTCTACCATATGCACATACACTCTTGGTATCATAACATACAATTGTGTGCCAATGATTTTTCATTAGACATCCTATGGATTGCCCAAGATAGATGTGTACAAGGGGAAATTGGTCTCTACCAAGTTATCTATCCCTCAAAGAAACTCAAGACCTTTGTGATTTGAGATAAGTAGGTCCCTCAAGCCACAAATGATAGGAGTAGCTTGTGTGTATGCATCAAATTTACTGAAGAAGTATTCAAACTCTTTTGAAGAAGTATTCAAAATCTTTTAACTTCTCATCCAAAGACTAGACATGCTCAAAGGGGACCTTGATAGAAGATTCACAAGCTAGGGGAGAGGAAGAGTTAGAAGGAGTTTTTGGTGGAGAATGCACTTGAACTTTAGCTGATGGTTGAACATAAACAAAAGGAGAGGAAAAAATAGATGATGGTATTGTAGTGAATTCCTCAAAATCAAGATCCTGGCGAGGATGATTGAATTATCTCCTAAAAAAAATATCTAAATGTTGGTAACTTCTTCTAAGTATGTGCCTAAAAGTGGTGGATTGGGTTGTGAAACTCATAAAATGTGTCACAACACTTGATCCAACACACGTCTCGACAAGAGAGAATAAACTTGTCAACAAAATATAAAAGTAAGAACAGGTTCACGTCGAGTTCACCAAACTATAGAGGAGAAAAAATGACATCCCCTCCTCCTCTAAGGGAAAGTGTTACTCAACTAACTCAAGGAAAAAAGATTAAGTGAAAAAATGGGAGGATAAGGGATACTATTTATATTTTCTATTTTATGATAAATTAAGGGGTACAAGTTTTAGGGATTGAAAGAGCACACTTCAAAGGTCTTGTGAGAAAAATGATAGGATCTCGACCGATGATGATAGCACATCACATGGATGTCCCTATGATGCACTATAGTCTCATATAAACTAATCATAGAATATGATAATAGAGATGACAAAGAGCCAACTAGCAATTCAGTGACTAAAATCTTAAATTCCCATTAAACTAAGTGAATAACAAAAATAACTAAAAAGGATATAACATGTATAGATTAAACAAAATGAAATAAAATGACGAGATGAAAAGGAAGAGAAGAAATCACAAGAGGTCCACACAATGAAGCCTACCACAATGCTCCAACTCAACAACTTGGACATATGAAAATGGAAAAAATGTTGGGGCTATTTTAGGGGCTTTCCTTAATCAAACCACCACATAGGTGTTCCCACCTCCACGGATAGCTAGATAGATAGATAGACGAAATAAAATAGACAAGTTGAAGGAAATAGATAGACATACGAAATAAAATAGACAAGTTAAAGGAAATAGATATACACGATGAAGATGTAAATAGACAAGTAAGAACAACAAAATGCTATTAAAATAAATGATAATGCAATGAGAAAGGATATGGTTACCCTCCTTTTAGCAAGCTAGTGAAGCCAAAAGGAGAGTATGCAACACCTGAAATGTGCCAAGAGAACCAAAGTGCTAGTGTAGAGAGCCAAGATTTGATAGAGCTATAAGAAAACGGTGTAGAATGAGAATGAGAGTGAAAGAATGAGCTAGAAAAAATAGAATGGATAGAATGAAAGATAGATTAAATGATAATTTATCTCGAAGGAAAACTAATTTTGAAGACTTTTGTTCCAAAAAGTGATGTAGGAAATTGATTAGTGAGATGCTTTGGTCTGCAACTTAGGGTTTGTGGGGTCTGTTCTGTTCGTGTGAAGTTTCTTGTCCGTGGAGGAGGTTTGGTCCTCCTCCACGATCGTGCCTCCGGTGATCATCCTTCCCATGAGTCTTGCTAATGCAAGGGTGTCCTTTCATGTGGTTTTCCTTACTTCTGGTGGCTTTGGTGGTGTGCGCCCGCATGTGTTTTTCTACCTTGCGCTCTACCCACAATGGATGATGGTACAGGCCCTCCTAATTTTAACGGTTCTATTATAAATCGCCCAGTTAATAATGTGGAGAGAAAATCTTTTTGGGATATCATTGCAGGTGAGAGGAAATCACTATCGGTGGGTGCAAAATTCTCTCGCAAAGCCATGTGACTATTGCAACAACACGACGGAGAATGATAAGGTAAGCCTCCTTCTACTTCTCCCTTGAAGGAAGTCTTAGTTTCGAATCCAGTTTTGGATGACGCAATTGCTGAAGAGGATAATAAATTGGGTAAAACTGCTATCTTTTTTGTGGCCATTGACCCTACTAGGGTTCCGGCTAGGAAATATATGGAGGAATGGTTTTCCAAAGTTTAGGAAAAGAAACTAGGATTTCATTTTTATTATTGCAGAATGATTCAAAAAGGATTGTATGTTGTTTTTTTCTGTAACCATAATTCTCAACTGGAAATAATTAAAAAGCAATTCTAGAATGTGGGCTCGGTGGTGTTTAGGGCTTTGGCCTAGAACCCGAAGCTTGTGGAAGATGAGGTCCTGGCCCTCTCTAGCCCTCGGTGGTTGACAATAAAACATGTTCCTCCAAGGTTATGGAAATTTGTACCGTTGATTTTGGAGCCCTATGGTAATGTCAATAAAATTGATGATACTAAAACCCCTCTCCCACACTTGGATGCTCGAGTGTTGGTTTCTCTCTCACCTAGGAAAGATGTGCCTGAGGTAATTGAAATTTAGTTGAAATATGGGTCAGTTTGCTATGAAATTGAAGTTGTTGGGGGTCTGAACGCATGCTATTTATGTCGGTGGTAGGGACACATCAAGAGGAATTTCCCTCTGATTAGAAACAAAACAAACTTGAGATCCACCTCAGGTGGGTATAACGGAATTAACAATAATAACAATAATCATGCCACCCGTACTAAGGGACATGATGTAAACAATGAAGAGAACAATGGGGTTGCTGATCCTCCTTGGGGTGTCGATTCTTCATCCCCTCCCTAGAAGAAATAGTGGCATAATATCTCTTCTGTTGAATCTCCTCTCAATAAAAAGGATAAAATTCTCGATGTGGAACTTGATTCCCTTTTAATCAAAGTAATGGAAAATTCTAGTAAAAAAATCACTGGTAATGATCTTGGTATAAAGGAAAATGAGGGCTTTATGCTTGGGAGTAACCCGATGGGAACTAAAATGGATAATACATTAAATTTGAATGCTCAATAGCTTGCACTGTTAAAAAGAAGACAAAATAAGGTAACTAAAGGCCCTAATCATGCCTCTGATAAATCAATTTATACATTTAATTCAAAAACCTTCAAAGAAAAGGTTGGGGAGGAATTGGTACTGGATGCCAGTTTGGTGCCCCAAAATGGTGAAGATGCAGACTTGCATCCCAATAATGATCTAAATATTAAAAAGAGCCTTGAACACCTGAGTGCTCTCATTAAGGGTGAACTTGTTCCAGAAAAGGAAAGACCTGCTTCCTTAAGGTCCCACAATGTTATCTCCTTTGTGTCAGGAAATACAAAATTTGATGAATTGATAATTCATAATTTCACTGAAGATCCTCACATCCCCATAGGTGGAATGATGAGCTCAGAAGATTATGCTTCACACTTGGGCATGGAATCTGCAGAAGACATTGAATTTTCATCCAAGGATATAACTGATGGTGAGATGTCCCATTTGGTGCATGATGTGAAGAAGAATACTCAGAGATATAGAAAGAAAAATTGGTCTACCAACTCCAACTCTATAAACCTCTTTGAGTCAACCCATCCTCAAAAGGATAAAAGGAAGAAGCTTAGTGGCATCATCCCTCCACTAAGCTACCTAGCTAAATGTTTTGATAATTTTTGAAATAATAAAGAGGCCTTCTCTTTATGAATGTTCTAAATGGAAGTCAACTACATCTCCTGGAATGTCTAGGGTCTGGAAACCCTAGATAGAAAGCATGTGGTTAGGAGATTCCTAACCCAGAAAATGGAAAAAGATTTTGTTCTTTTACAAGAAGTAAAGGCCACTGAGTTCAACCTAGGAAATAGCCCAAAAGTAATTTGGAGAGAGGCTACTCAATTCTCTACCAACCATGAAAGAGGAAAAGATGGTGCTTCCTTGTTGGTG
The DNA here is from genome assembly GCA_007115665.2 of Sequoiadendron giganteum. Lineage (NCBI taxonomy): Eukaryota > Viridiplantae > Streptophyta > Pinopsida > Cupressales > Cupressaceae > Sequoiadendron > Sequoiadendron giganteum. The sequence continues at coordinate 545,034,703 of CM021106.1, forward strand.
GCAAACAGGTGGTCCAAATATGTCAGTAGTTTTGGTACCTCTCCCTGTAACAGGGTGGTTTGGGTAAATATTGAGAAGGATAAAATATGTTTTGGAGTGTGCCCAGTTTATGCTCCAAATGAGTACACAGATAGTTCATTGCCCTATTGAATTGGATTTACTCCCTATAGGAGACCCCTTGGATCTTAGGTGGTGATTTCAACTTTGTAGAGAAGGGGGAGGATAAGTTGGGTGGATTGGGGTTTGACTGGAAAAGCAATGAAAGGTTCTTTTGGAAGAGAATGAAATCCAAATTGAGGTTGGAGGATCCCTTAGAAAGACATAAGAAAGACTGCAAAACTATTTGGTTCACTTAGTGTATTTCTCAAAAAGGTGGCAAAAGGGTATATTATAGACTTGACAGGTTTTATGCTAATAAGGACTTCTTTTCTGCTGCTCTAGTGGGGAAAGGTTGTAAGGTTGAGGTTCTCCCCTATTCTATGTCTGATCATCATCCTATTAGAGCCAAATTCAGTTTGAAATCCGGTGTTCCAAATGTTGGAGGTCTTAATAGACTCTTCTGCCTCAACACCTTTCTCCTGAAGGATCTAGATTGTAGGAATGTTATTCTCTTTCTTAGAAAAATAAACAGGCACTTCTATAAATCCCTCTCTGCCATTGATAGATGGTCTCTAAATGTGGAAGGTTGGAAAGCCCTCTTTTAGACTATTGGTAAAAGGAAAGCTAAAGACTATCGTAGAAGGGAAGCCCTTCCCCAAGAGAGACTACTCCAGTCATAAATGGATCTTCAGTGTAACCCCACTAGTGATTCCTTGGCTACTAGTATGGCTGATGACAAAGAGGCTCTCAAAAGGGTTCAGAATACCAAGATTAAGGGGCTAAGGGTCAAATCCAAAATGAACTGGTTGGAAAATGGGGATAAAGGGACTAAGTTTTTCTTGAGATTTATTAAAGAGAAGCAGGCTAGGGAACAATTTGACTTCATATTGGTTGGAGGGGCACCTATGGTTAGACAAGAAGAGATAAGATCTCACTTCTTTCGGTTCTATAAGGATCTTTTTACTTCTGAAAAGATACAAGAAAGCAATACCCAAGCAAGGAATCTCATTAAGAGCCTCAGACCTAAGAAAATCAATAATGAGATGGAAAAAGACCTAAGGAAAGAGATCTCAAAAGAGGAAATCCAAAAGGTTATTCTCTCTTAAAAATGATAAGTCTCCAAGAGCTGATGGCCTTCCGACTGAATTTTATAAAACATTTATTGATTGGATATCTGATGACCTTCTATAGGTATTCAATGAGGCCATTGGGAATGGCTCTCTTGGTAGAAACATTAATAAAGGAATAATTAAATTGATCCCAAAGGAAGGTGATAAATCTCTACTAAAAAATTGGAGACCCATTACTCTCTTGAATGTCTCCTATAATATTTTGGCCAAAATCCTTGCGGAAAGGGTGGCTCTTGTCCTCCCATCCATCATAAATGTTACTCAAACTGGATTTATAAAAGGGAGTTTCATTTTGGAAAATCTGATTACTAGATGGGAAGCATTGAATTGGGCAAAACTCTTTGATCAGAAAGTGGCTATGATGGTTATCGATTTTGAAAAAGCATATGAAAGGATTGAATGGGATTTTGTTTTGTTAATGCTATAGGCATTTGGGTTTCCTAAGACCTTCCATATGGTAAAAACTCTTTTCCGGGATGCCTCTACCCAAGTTGATGTTAATGGGGTGCTCACTCAAGGAATCCCCTTGGAAAGATCTATAAGACAAGGATGCCCCCTTGTTCCTACTCTCTTTGTACTTGCTTCAGATGCACTCCATTTTCTATTGAGAGAAGGCTCCTCATCTCCTAATGTTAGGGGCATAAGGCTTCAAGATGGGAATGAGATCATAAACCTTCAATTTGCTAATGATACTGCCATTATGTTTCTACTGGAGGTTTGAAACTTCAGCAATCTTTTGAAAAAATTGGAGCTCTTCTCCCTAGCCTTAGGTGCTAAGCTTGCCCCCTCTAAATCCTAGCTGTTAGGCTGGGAGGACTCTCCCAAGGATTGGCTCAGGTCATCTAATTTTCAATGGGGTGGGCCTCACAAAATTGTAAGATATCTTGGGATCCCTTTTGCAATTGAGCCAAACCTGAAGGAAATGTGGATTTGGACTCGTGAAAAGATTGAAAAAGAACTTGGTAAGTTGAACAGGCAATTTCTATCCTTAGCTAGCCGTTTGCACTTGTTTGTCAAAAGATTCTTTCTTCTTACAGTATTTAATTTGCCTCCATTTGGTTCTTTAACTCCTACCAAATCAATGAAATCCAGAAAAGAATTAGGGCCTTTCTCTGGTCAGATGGTAAAGGAAATAAGAAAAAGCATGCAGTTAGATGGGAGTGGTGTATCATTGCAAAATAAAATGGGGGTTTGGGGTTGAAAGACATAAAATTGCAAGGTATTTCTCTTGCTTCAAAATGGATCTTTGGAGCTTTGGAAGGTAGCGAGCCATGTAAGGTGTTGGTTCAGAAGAACATTAGTAGTGCAGTGCCTAAGAGGGCTAAAGGGTGGGAAGGTTTGCCCCTCAGTGACATCCTTGACAGCTTGGAAACTATGTCTCCTACAGGTTCTAATGTTTTCAAGACTATTTGGAAGGCCTGGGAAATGATGAAACCTTTTCTTGTTAATCACCAGTTCACTTGTCGGGATGGGGGGACTATTTTTTCCTTTAGATCTATTTGGTGGAATTTAATACATAAAGAGAAACCCTTAGCTCTTCTTCAAGGCTTCTCGACAAGAGGTTGGGCTACTAAAGGAATTAGATTCTTTAAGGATATTCTTGAAAATGAGAAACTAAAAGGCTGGAATGATCTAAATTTAATGAATTCAACATCCCCCCCTCCACTTGGAGAACCTATTATGTCCTTAGGGAGGCTTGTGGCCGGTTAAAATTCCCTGTGATAACTAAAGATGGAACATAACAATTCAAAGAATTTAAATGGGAAAATGGAATTGGTATAAGAAACAATAAAGTTAAAGATTTATACACTTTCTTAACAAGACAAATTGATTTAACTGAGCATTTAAATCAAGTTTGCAACTTACAATGGGATAATGAACAATGGAAAAAAATTCTTAAAAATAATTGGAACAGTCTATTGGAGGCTAAATTGTCTTGCTTTAGATGGTTATTGACACTACAAAGACTTTCTTTCAAGGGTAAAAGTAATGATATTCTAGTTTGTTCCCTCTACAGGGTCCCTGAGTTAATTGTTCATATTTTCTTCAAATGCTCCTTTGCTAAACAAATTTGGGAACTCTTTTGCTCTAGTTAGGAATTTTGGGCTGAGAATGGAAAGTTGCTTCCAGAGAGAATTTTGTTTAATCATAATATTAAGTTTTCAAAGACTGCTAAACTATTCTAGTTCTCTTTGTCTTCTAGTATTTTGTGGTCAATCTAGAAATCAAGGAATGAAGATGTGTTTCAAGGAAGGAAAAGGTTGCTTACTGGGTCTTTTCGAAGACTCATCTTTTTCAATATTTCCATGCAAGTCTACATCACTGTTGCTCTCTCAAAAGACAAATTCTGGAACTACTTACAAAACATAATAGTTTGAATAGATATCATGGAAGCAAGGTATGGGCATATGTGGCTAGAAGGGCATCCAAATGTCGAAGTCTTTCTTAGGGCTCTGCAGGCTTTCTGTCAGGATGTGGCAAGGGTGCAATCTGTTGGGATTCGTCAAGCTCAGCTTGCTCCCTCTCCCTCGGCAGAGGAGGTGGATGTTGCTCAGGCGTTAGTTTCTCTGAGGGGGTGCCATGGGGTTGTGTAGTCATCCAACCATTTGCTATTCTCTCTCTCTTGCTCCTTTACTTTACCTTCCTTCAATTTTGTATATATTGTTGTTTTTTTGTAAGTGGCTAATCATTATGGTACAGGCATTGTCGAACACTTCTCTGTTGGATGGCTTTCTCTTGTAGATATTTTGTAAAGTGTACCCAACTGAGCTTCAATGTTGGCTGATGTTATGAGGGCGAATATTCTTTATGTTACAATGTATTGGGGGATTTTATCTATTATTCCTTGTAACATATTTTTGCATTGTATGGGGGTGATATATTCTAATTGATTGTTGATGGCATAACCATCCTTTGAACTACTTTATATTTTATGTTCCTTCTATGCTTAATATATATATAAAAAAAGATAAATTGAATTGAGTTGAAGAATGAGAGGTTAGAATGGAGAAAAGGCATGTAAATGGGCATTTTCAGCACCTCTGCAAGCCATAGTGGCATTACAATTCACGGGTAGGTGGGAATTGTAACATCCCAACATCTATGTAGGCATGAATCTTTTTGGGATGTTTGTGTGACACACATACGTCTACACATTGCACTAGCGTATGTGACAAAGGTTCACTTAAATGACCAAAAATGAGAGGGTTAGGGACGAAATTAAGGTTAGAAAAAAGGAGAATTATATTATCAATTTTAATTAGGCTAAAGAAGAGGTTATGGAATGTGAAATAACACAAGGTGCAATTTTTGGCATTACAGTTATCATCAATAGTAATGCAAAAAGTAATAATTTATGTCTAGGTATATGTTAAACATTAATAATAATCAATTTGAAAAGAGTAATATACTTATAATTAAATTTATTAATATTATAAAATTATTTTCAATAAATAAATTATATATCAATTAGAAGGCCTAATTTAATTGGTTAAATTTAAAATTATTAAATAAATTTTTATCTTGAAATATCATTTAATTAATATGAAAAAAATGAGAACTCTAAATAATTTATATAGTATAAATAAATAAAAATATTTAAACAAGTAAATAATTAATCTAGATACATGACTTCAAATTAAGAATTTGAACAATTGAAATTAAATATAAAAAATTGATTCTTAGATCAAAATTTGATCATGAAGTTATGTTATGATGGATTTAGGTTCGACTTCTATAAGTGTAGATCTAAACTTGCACATAGGCTTATTTTGAAACTCATGTTTATGATCTAGCAAAAAGTGAACTTTTAGAGATTTACATGCTTTCATTTCTTATATCTAAATGTGTGCAAGGACAACCACTATTCAAGAACACATTTGTGAAATTTGTAGAATTGCAAGTCAAATTGTCCTTTATCACACCCTTTAAAATAGTCACTTTATAACTTTGGAAAAAAAATGAATGCATCAAACAAATATAAAATGAACCTAAAATAATATCACTATTTAAAAAATAAATAAATTTTCCTTTAAATGTTTTAATTTAAATATTATTTAAAATAAATATATAAATATCTTTTAAATACAATAAGTAAACTTATAAATCAATAAAATGTAAAAAAAACTCAAAATTCTAAATCGTCTTAAGTATAATTTATTAAAAATACATTTAAGAAATTCTATTAGTTATAAGTTTATATCTATATTTTAACTAGTTGGGAGTTGCCCTACTTTACAAGTTCCCACTGCAACTTAGGGTACCATTTCTAGTTAATAATTCTTTGGAAACCAGAATCTTGTAAAATGTCTTTGTAATAGGTAACGAACTTGCCTATAGCTTTCATGGTTGACATCTTCAGCGGCTGAAATATGGGAGCTACAGTATTAGAAAATAGAGACAGCAGCGGCCAAGTCAGAGAACAAATAAACGTAAATGACTTCAGATCTACCCTATCAGACGAGTTTCTTGTTAGGGTCGCTCAGCAAAAACAAATTAATATATCGTATTTTCCCAATTTGTAGCGAGGGACTACAGTGCGGGGCGAGCGGTAAGGATCTTGAGAAGCGAGGCGGCTTTCCTCTTCGACCGAGATGAACCGGTGGATGCCACCATTTGCACAGGTGCAATAATTTTCTCCGCCAACCTTGTTACCATATCCTCCGCACCGCTGTGACACATTGCTGTCAATAATGATATGGCGTTCTCTTTTATTTTATCGGATCCCACGCTAACAAAATCAACCAAAGCGGGAATGACCGGTTTGTCGACGCTCAGAATCTCGTCCACTACTTCGGAGCAGCCCGCCAGAAGGGAGAGCAGCGCGAGAGCTTCAGCTGTTACGCTCACGCTCCCCTCCTCCTCTACCCTTTTTTCTACAATCAGATCAATCAGCATCTGAACTACACCAGCCTTCAAAACGGCGTCTTTGTTTTTCTTGTATACTGAAAGGTTGAAAAGGGCGTTAGCAGCGTCCTTTTTACCTCTAGCATTGCCTTCTCGAAGGAGGGTGACCAGAGCAGGAATGGCCGCAGGCTTGGCGCCAATGGTGATCTTGTAATCGTCCACTACAGAGAGACTGAAAATCAAAGCAGCGGCGTTCTCTCGAGCTGCCATAGAGCTTCCCTGTACTACCACTCCTACAATGGCATCCACGGCGCCCGAGGCATCGATTATGAGAGCCTTATTGTTGTCGTTGATGGAAATGTTCAGCAGCGCCGTGACGGCGTTTTCCTGAGCCCTGGAACCTGAGGGAGAAGATAAAAGAGGGACCAAGAAAGGGATAGCCCCGGCCTCTGCTATGCACCTGCGAATGTCCGTCCCGCGCTTGGCCAGAAAGCGAAGCTCATAAGCCGCCTGCGTCTGTACTTCTGGGGAGCCTGTGGCGAGCTTTCTGACCAAGAAGGCGGCTGTCATCTTAACGGCATCCCCACCGCCGCCTGCGGCATTGGCGAGGTGAAATGGCACGTTGTGACGGTCGCACCACTGGCTAACGAGGCTGCGTAATGCGTGGTTAGGAACTAGAGGCGGGTTGCGCGAGAGCTTCTGGCCCGTGAGCGGACATGTAAAGTGGCCCGAGTCCAGCCATTCGGAGATTGAGGAACGGTCGTAAGTGTGTCCCGATGGCAGAATTATGGGATCTCTCATAAGATCCAACGATATCGGGCACTTCAAATGTTCAGGAACATTCGGATAATAATTATCTCTGTCCGTGCCCTCAAGAGGACTTGCAAAGTAGCCCAAGCCCCTCGCATCGCTGAAGATCGGTGAGCATGCTACTAATTTGTAATCCTCATGTTCCACTTCCTCTTCTTCTCCCTTGAACAAGACCGATTTGGCATAGATCACCAGGCCGATCAGGCTCCGTAATCTGTCCATCGCATAAGGCGCTGCAGCTCTGCTGGCCTGCAGTGTGATCTGTTCCTCCAGTTTCCTGATCTCGCTTCTGCATTTGGAGAGGCCGTCAAGACCGATACGAAAGAAGAGGTCCCTCAACCTCTCCACATCCGGCGGCGCTCCCTTGTGTTTCCTTTCCAGACTTGCCACGGCCTCCTCCAACTCACGTAGCAGGTCCGACTCCACCTCGTCCCGCTCGGGAGTGATTGTTTCATGTATCCTGATCAGCTCCACGTGGTCCAGGACCTCCTTTGACACGGCCAGTAGCCCGAGCGGCAGCATCTCCAGCGCCTTGGCCATGTCGCGCGTGATTTCCTGCAACCGCCGTGGTACAGAGCCGGCTTCCATGATGTCCCATAAGCAGCTGGTGGTCGTGTCTTGTAATATGTCTTTGGTCTTGTTTATCACTGACAGGAGCTCTCTTAGACTTGCTGTCGCCGAAGGAGGTATGATCACGTCTTTATCGTTAAGCTCGTGGAAGAGCAAGGAAAGGAGGTTTATTCGTCGACAGATGCAGAGCACATGCTGAGTATGATTCCATAGGTTCGGTTTCTCTAACAAGCCTATCTCCTTGGAAGCGAGGAGCAGGGATCGAACAAGACACGTAGGTGCTTGAATTATGAGATAGGGGCTCCATAACTGTGGAGGCAATTTGATTTCCCCCAATCTCTCCAGACGAGGGAGCCTTAACAAGAGATTTTTTGTTTCCATTTCACTGATATTACTACCGATTTGTGTGAATTAAATAGAAATTGTCGATGGTGTTGACTGGGTATGGGTATTGTATAGAATTATGTATAATATATTAAGTCAGCATCGTCAGTGCTCAGCCATTTTACATCCATATCAAAGAGAGGGGTCCGGTTCCTCACGCACCTCAATTAAAAAAATCCTCTAAAAAGTAAGTTTTACGTAAATTGGACGCTTTTCATTAAACTTAAGCCACGTATTCATTTCCTAAACAAAGTCAACTTATTGTGAGGTGGTGTTACATCCTTCATTCCCCCATCTATATGTCGTTATATACATAGTTTATCTAGATCAAATTTTTTTAAATTACTTTAAAGAAAATAATGTTCCTATAGGTTTAGTTGACTTTAGTAGATAAATTAATTTATTTAATAAAATATATATTTAAGTATAATAAATTATGGTTAATAATGATAAAGGTGTGGTGTAATGATTATTAAATAATAATGTTGTTGAAATTAATGTTTAGATATCTATTGGGCCATTACATTTGTGGGCTTTGTGTCCCTCCTAGATCATTGTGTTCACAAGTTTGAATAGTGATAATGTGATGGTTAGAGGTTGCCTCAATTATGACTGCTTTAGTTTAGGCCTAACTAAACATTCCTACATTTTTTTCGATAAAAATAATAATTAACTATGAAGTTGAGTTTATTTGAATATTAAATTTATTAATTTGAATATTTGAAAATGTGAAAAAATGGCTATTTAGCTCTAGAATCGAAGATGCATAAGCCTTATGATTAGAATAATATATGGTAAACTAGCAATGGTTATGAGATAAGAAAAGAGGTTGACTACACAACAAAGAGGGCAAATATGTGGAACTTTTTTCTTTTGTGATCTTTAGACTATTTTTGTTTGCTTCACTCAATGAACCTTAATTTCTTCCATGTTTCTTTCTAGAATATATAATAACTTGACAATATTTTTACATATTTTACAGATTTGTAAATAAGTTATACAAAGTTTTTGTACTTAAATATAATAATCTTCAATAATGCAAATACTTCTTGAATAATTGTACTAAACTAGATTCTTTTAAGTGTATTAATTGAAATGCTAATAGGAATTATATCTGAATACAACTCTCATCATTGATTAATTAAAAATAATATATTAAATATCTTGAAATACAAACACATAATCATATATCCTGTAAATTTATGTAATCTGAATAATTCACTTTAGTCAACTCATAACAAGACGCGAGAAAAAAAAACAAACTCAATTTAAAATTCCAAAATTTAAAAATTAAATTTACTTATTCAAATTTGATCAAAATCAATTTTATACTCATAAATTAAAACTAAATCAATCAATAATAAATACAAGATTCTTAAAATATAAAAAATAAAAATAAAAATAATTTATCGAACTTTCATACCAAAATATACTAATTTATAAACTATTCAATATATAAAAATAACCTTATTAAAATTAACACAAAAATAAGGAAAAAGGGCATCACCACTTCACGTCTCTTTCGAATACGTTCGGAATATAAAACGACTATTTCAACGATCAAATGGCATATAAAAATACAGGCTTTAATTATAGCATGAAAGGTTTTATTAAAATTCATCTGTATTAAGTATTTGGTTATATTAAAAAACAAAACGTGAAAAAAGCCATAATATCACGTCTTTCTTCGAAATGCGGATATTTAGTCAGCGTTAATATACAGAGTGGACGGCACCAGTTGCAGCGTTACGTGTAGCGGAGCCAACGCGATTAGATCATAGTTTACGAAATATATTGGCAAATTTGCAGAAATTGTTATTTTACAAACATCACTTCCATCGGAGTAGATTTTGTACCAGAAGAGGACTTCTTCGTGGAAGCTTTCCGCGACCTCTTAGACAGGTCCCTTCTGGTGGAAAACAGATAGTGATTCCCGCTATTCAATAAGACCGTCGCCATTTCTCTCTCTTCTGCCACCGTCCACAACTCTGCCGCCACCGTCTTACCAGTAGACGTGTAGTAGAAGCTTCTTCCTCGACCCCACCATGTCATCGAGGGGAAAAGTCTCGTTGACGTCGACCTTCCTCAAGATTTGAACTGAAGCAGATGGATTAATGCCTGCATGCAGCGCTGGTCGCAGTCTCTGCTCTATCGGCCTACTGCCATGCAAGCCACTAAACCCATAGAGGATAATGTTTTGTTCGACGGCACAACTGTAGAGATTTGAACGCAGTTGGTGTATCTGATTTACTCCTCTAAACTTAGCAGTACCTGGAGTGACGGTTGCCTCGATTTCAAGCAGGGAAGATGGATAACGAACTGTAGACTTGTAAGAGAATCTGAATTCAGACTTCTGTAACGGACGACCCCGGGGTTATTGTGACTGAGTTTTCGAACAGGCGGATCGACTGAGTAGCTTCTTCCATTCTCGTTTGACGATTGTGGATACACTTATCAACGTGGAAGGAATTTCTGGGTAAATCTAATGATCAATTTCATTGTGTAAGTCATACATATTGGTCATTATTTTAGCAAATATTGAATGAATTCCAAAAACAGTAAAGAAATCTTTCTAATATTTCAACATTGACCAATTTTCAATGAACTGAATGAACTGAAAAGTAAGAGTGATAAAATCTTTGTAATATTTCAACTTTGTTACTATTGCAATTTTTTCAATCATATGATATACTTGTTCCTTTAATTGTGTCGCATGGTAGATCTAAAGTAATAGCTTTTATTCCCGTTGATCTTATGGTTGTAATTAGAATTACTAAGTTGATTTATTATCTTATTAAATTAGTATAGATATCTAAAAACTAAAAAGAATTCTTTTATTTATTTAAATTTTGATTTATTTAATTTAATTTTCTGAATAGTATTTGTACTATATTTTATATTTTTTAAAAAAAGTACAATGTTAGAAAAAAGTTAGGATGGTAGAGGGGTATAATTACAAAGTCTAACAAGATCGGGTTTGAAATATGAAAAAAAAAAAAACTAAATAGCTAATGCAATGCCAACATTAGATAGATCATTATCATTCGAATTTTTACACCAAACATTAGTAGGGTTATTATCATCAATGGGCTCCCAACTAATGAGCATGCCTTCCTCCTCAAAAATGTCTTTGATTGGTTCTTCGGTGTAGATTAGAGAAATGACAAGTTGTAGATGATGAAACTTATCAAAATAGGCCAACCAACCTTCCCACACCCACTAGAAGAGAGGGAGGGCTACCTAGAAGGTTGGGACTAGGCACAAGCATCATACTCTTGAGAAATATGAGGTTGCCCCCACAAGATTGAGATATATGGTATTTCCTGCTAAACTAATTGCAAACACACCAATGACCCCTTAGAGGAGAGGGAGAATCTAAAGGCACTTTGACAACAATATAGGGGGCATTTCCCTAGTGGTCCAACAACTCTTGAAGATGGGTAACCTCAAGTGTAACTTTGCTAGCTTGCACCTAAAATTGCATGAAAAAATAGAGAAAATTATATCCTTGGTGTAAAGAAAGAAACAAAAATTTACATTGCAATAAAAATAAAATAGATTTTGGATCTTTCCAAATATAGAAGAAGATATCCACCTTGAAAGTATGAAAAATATGGGTGTAATAGTGCGAGAGACAAGGAAAATCCTCCAGTAGAACCATATTCTTGGAGAATGGGGAAGTACATAATGGTTTTTAAAAGTCATGGATCTAACTTCAACCCTCTTGTAGTTGAGACCATAACCAAAAAGGATGCTTGAGACTCTCCACATGTCCACATAAAGGACATTGAGGGTAAGTGATGCCCATGTGTAGGAGTCAATTTCCCATTAGAAGAACTTGATAAAGAATGTACTAGGTGAAATAGCTAATTTAGGTTCCAACATAATAAATTGAATGTATTGAATTGACAATGCCAAATTCCAAGAGAATACTGAACCTACCAATGATGGTTAAGTTAATCAACCATAGAAAAATGCGAAGAAATCCACAAATAGCCTTTACAAGGCTTATAACACCAAAAAGAGGTATTTGGGTATCATTTCCAATCTTTCCATAAAGTTTTGGGAGACTAAACCCCAAATTTGTGTAATATAGTGGGGAACAAAAGCAATAACTACTTGAAAAGTCTCCTTGTCTTGATTGGAAAACTTGAATTTAATCTTGAACTCAAGACACATTAGAAAATTCTTGGTGGCTCTTGTAGTAATGGAAAAAGTAAGCCTTTTCCTTGCTTGGTTTGATAATTGACATTAAAGCTAAACTAGTGATGTCTTGGAGTGGTGTTGTAATGTGTTGAACACATTCACACTATTCTAGGACCTTTATTTAACTAAAAAATTCCTTAATTGATCCTTTGCAAAGGCATTGTAATGTGTTGTAAAACACTTTCACAATTTTCTAGGATGTATTTTCTTAATTGAGCCTAATGGACCCCTTTCTAAATAAAATATAAATAATGTGTGCCTTGTTTAAGTGTTGTAAAGTGTTTTAAATCACTTTCACACTTATCTAGGTGGTCTTAAGTAACTTTGGTTAATTGGAGTTATTAACCCTCTTTTGATTCAAATTTAGGCCTTAATTTTGACACCTCTCAAAGATTTATCTTAGCAATCATAAGTTAATTAACAAATTATTTCATTGGGAAAAGTTTGGTCCTGGTAAGTTGATCCAGAAACCATTCGCCCTTAATGGTGAATGGGTCCTCCCTTAACATGACCCCCCTTTCTCAGTTGATCTGGAATGAGTTTTTAGCCTTCTTTCAGTTACTCAAAGCTTGGTCCTGAAAAATTACCCAAGACCCATTCGCCTAAGGTGGTGAATGGGTCCTTTCTTAATGAGACACCCCATTTTGAATTTCATTCTGGCAGGAATTTAATTATCATTCTTTCTAGATCTAGTATCGGCCTTCATTATTTGAATTTTAGGGTTAATCTCCTGATTTAGTATAAATAAGGGGCTAATTCACATTGTTTTTCCTAGCAAACTTATTTGACTTCATGATATGAAGAGAAAGATAATTATAGAGAATTTCAAGAGCATTCATAAGGAATTTCAAGATTTCAAGAGTTTATTGCAAAAATTCAAAGTCATATCATCATTTCAAGGTTTTAATGCATGCATCTGTGTTGAGCAAAGAAGCTAATGTTGCACTGGGAATATATTTACAAGAATCATCTCACATCCAAGATCTGCATTCTTGATGGCCCTTTTCTGGAGTATAGCGATCCTTAATTAAAACAATAATGCCTATTAAAATATTGTGCGCTAATACTTTTTGTAGGTATCAAAGATTTAAAAATAGTGACACCTCACAAATAACGACACTATTGTCATCCCTATTTTACTGCAGAGTGACACTTTTTCTCACTAGAGCGATGATTTTTATTGGTAGGAAAAATAGTGACTGAATTTTGGCATGTGTTTTAAATTTTAAATTTTATTTGCTCTTTAACATGTCATTGAATTCTGGTTTTTGTTTCTAGGATGACTGGTTTTGCAGGTTTGGGCAACAAAACTTGAAGTGAAGGAGAATATTGTCAGTTGATTATAATTGTAAATAAGTGTTTTTACAATTATGGGGCAATTATAACCCATTTAACAATGCTTTAGTTCATGTTTTAGGAACAAACTAGATTTCTTTTGGGCTTAAACTTAGCATTCAAATTGGTTAAAAATGAGCCTACATATCCTCATTTTGAAATATCAAGTTTAAAATTGAACAAAACAATCAAAGACTTCCATTGGTGCTTAAAACAAGTTCATTTTTCTATGATGGATTAAAGTGAACAAGTGCTTTATGTGTTTGCTTTGTTTTTGTACACTTGAAATGTGTATCCTCTCCCCTTGTACTTCATGTGATCTTGGGTGAAGAGAAAAATTCAAGTATACATCCTTTGCTTTTGTGCAAATTGAGTGTGCATTCTCTCCCCTCACACCTTTTTGTGATCTTGGGTGACGAAGAGCATCTTGAGTTTCTTTGCACATTTTTTTCATTTTGATGTATTACCTTTAGATGGCCCGTCTCCCAACATGTGAGAGGGAATGACCCAAGCGATACTTCCATTTCGGTCTGCTATATAAATATCTGGTGCGACTAAAGTCAATAAAAATTGGTGCAAATGTCCTATACCAACAAATGTCTCCCTTAGTATTTGTGTGATACGTCAATACCCTTATATATTTCTAAGGGCTGGTGGGCCTCTTAATTGAGCGAATCACCACATGTATAGGAAACAGTTTATCCCAAAAGTCTTGATTACGAACCTTTGTTCATAGTGGCTCACCATTACCTCTGAAGAATATTTTAAAGTAGTGCATTGGAATAGCACGGTTCCAAGAAGTTACTTACCATGTTTGGTTTTCTGGTTGAGGTAATGTAGTGTAGGAAAATGCATAACCTTTCATTTTCAAACTTGTTTAGGCTTGCCTTGCTTTACTTATCCTTATTTATGTCTTAATTGGCACTATTTTGTATCCACAAGGATAATAAACTACACCTTTTATGGATAATCCTGACAAACTATAAAAGATAAATGATAATTTAATGATTCTCACTATGTGTCCCTAATTTTTGGGTCAGGACTAAGATGCCACCTAGGGTGTCTTTGTCCTTCAAAGGTCTTGGGACCTTGATTTCAAGTGTGCCTTAAATAGGCCCCTTTTTGGAGCATGTGCCCCAGGTTTTAGGACTTGGGACTAAGACACCACCTAGGGCATCTTAGTCCCCCTTAAGGTATTTTTAGGATTTAATTTCAAATCTTGGTAGGATTTAGCCTCCTTTAATTAATGAATTCATGTGTCGGCTTTTTGTGGTGTAATTTCAAGATATTAAGCATAAATAAGTATAAATACAAGGTTCATTTACTCATTTCTCACCTAGAAACTTGAGTATTCATTCATAGTAGAAAATTGGAGTCCACAAGAGCATTCAAGAGAAATTTTTCAAGCATTTGGAGCCATCATCAAGATTCAAACATCATATCAAGGATATTCTTGCATCATGTGTGTTTTTGAGCTAACATTTGTGATGTAGGTCTTAAGAAATTCAAGTCAAGATCTATCAAGCATTCATTGGATTCAAGATCTACACCCAAGCTAGCCATCTCACACAAGTTTGCAGATTTCACAACAAGGGTTTGGTGAGTTGTAACATAACACTTTGCTCATTCATCATTTCCCTCCATTATTTTATTTCCTTTCAAGGTTTAATTAACAACAAGGGGTTTGATGAAGGCAAACCCCTATTTACTAACAATCAAAAAGTTTTTCCTCTCTTGTATGCATAATTTCAAAAAAGGGCCCTGAGGGTTTTTTGCACTTGTTTAGAGTATGTGCAAGATCATCATGGAAAAAATAGGCCCTCAAGTGGCAATAAAATTCAAAAAATCAAAGTTAACCAACTTGACCCAAAAATTTGAATAAGTTATCTATATTATTTCAAAAATATGTAAGAATAAAATCTATAGCAAATTGAATGTAGTTTCTAAACTACTAGGTTTATTTAATTTTTTCAAAATCTATCTAGTGAAATTTTGAAATTTCAATGCAGTAGTACTTAAATTTCAAAGAAAAAATAAGAAGTAGGTGTCTGTCTAACCACCCTAACCACAATAAAATGATAATATTTTTTTATAAGATTTTAGATATAAGTAGAGGACTCATGTTCGGATGTGATGCATATTTTTTTGTAATTTTTTTCTAAGCAAATAATTAATTATGATTTTTTTATTAAATTTTTTTGAAAAATATAAAAACTCGTATGTCTAACCACCTTAACTTGGTCAAAAATTCATGAAATTCAATATTATTATTTTTAATCCTATAGTATACAAAACATAGAATGTGACGCATATTTTGGATTCAAAAAATGTGATACCATTTGAAAGTTATAGATGTTTTTAAATCAACCTATCAATCAAGAATTTAGTCATAATCCAAATAGAAAATGAGTAATAATTATTTATTAAATTCAAAGTAAAGCATAATTTATATTGGTGGAAAGCTGAAAATCTGCTTTAAAAACCCTTTTCGTTTCATCAATTTTGGGTAAATTAAAGGTCGTCAGCCACATGGGTCATCATATCACTTAGATACCACCACTTTTTGGCCCATCATGATCCTGCACATACCCTTTAGCTCCTTCTTATAGATTTTGGCTTAATGTGGCCTTGATTTAGTGTTGTAATGTGGATAACACATTCACATTAGGTCTTGGGCCCTTGTGAACTAAAGTATTTTAATGATGACTTGTAAAGGTGTTATAAAATGTTGTAACACACTTTCACACTTTTCTAGGATTTCTAAGCATAATAAACACATTTTTAATCATAATTTATCTTATCCTTTCCTTATTTGGTGTGCTATAAAGTGTTGTAACACAATTTCACATTTCTCTAGGCTTGCCATTAATATTTGGGATTTATTATGCTTTAATTGTCCCCTTTTTGCATCCACAAGTCATATTTTGGTGTATTTTTAAGGATAATCCCAACAAAAGGCATTTAAAACATCAAAATCCTCAAAACCCACCTCAAATTCCTATGGTAGAACTCATTTTCCATTCTAGGTGAATGAGTCCCCTTAGGTGGGACCCCTTCTCCAAGGGTGACAAATGAGTCCCCTTTTACTCAAAATAAAGTTTAATTCAAATCTTTGGCGAGATTTTATTCTCCAAGATCCAATGTTGGCTTGTACTATTGTAATTTCAAGAATTTTTACATAATTGAGTATAAATACAAGGTTCCTTCACTCACTTTCACCTAATACTTTTGTGAGAACATCCTAATAGCAAATTGAGTTCACAAGAGCATTCAAGGATTTCAAGGGAAAATTTTAAGGCTTTCAAGAGCATTCTTCAAGCATTAATCATCATGTCAAAGATCACATTCTTCATGTTTTTCATTGTGCTCACAATTTTTATGTAGAGTTCATGCTCCAAGCAAGCTTCGCATTCAAGATCTATCTCCTTAAAGCAAGATTAAAGAACCACATCCATTGTAACCATTTCAACCATAATTGTAGCACTTTATTGCTAGGGTCTGGTGAGTTGCAACATCTCATTTTGTTCATTCATCATTCTCTTTTACATTCACTTTCATTTCAAGGTTTAATTACCAACAAGGGGTTTGACCAAGGCAAACCCCTATTCTCTAACCCCACAACCATTTTCCTCTCTCTTTGCATGTGATTTGTGGGTCTAGGTTGCAGATTTATCAAAGAGAAAGATTTTTCAAAGCTGTCAAAGTTGTGAACAAGCCTTGGAGGAGCTTGGAGAAGAGCTATAGGTTGAATCTTGCAATTTCAGACCCAAACCTGAATTAGGAATAGAAGAGAAAACTGGGAGCTACAAGATCCAACTTTGAATTTCCATTGGTGAATGAGTCCAACTATACCTGTCTGTTAGGGATTTTTGCATATCTAAGTACCCATTTGTTCAAAACTTGTTTTGACATAGTTTTCCCGAAGCTGGACTGATTCGCCCAACTTGGCGTATGAGTTCTAGTTGCCTTTAGTAGTGGATTTTTTGAGATTCTAGATCTCCATTCTACCTTCTCTAGTTTTCTAGGTGCACATTTCTAGTTTTACAACCTTCTATTACATTCTACTTGCATTTCTAGGTCATTCTTTGAAGCATTACATCAAACTAGGGCTTTGCATTTCATCCTTCATAACATTATCTTTCCAAGTCT
Source organism: Sequoiadendron giganteum (assembly GCA_007115665.2). NCBI lineage: Eukaryota > Viridiplantae > Streptophyta > Pinopsida > Cupressales > Cupressaceae > Sequoiadendron > Sequoiadendron giganteum. Next base: position 545,052,231 of record CM021106.1, read on the forward strand.
ATACTTGGTGGTGAAACCCTCATTCTCATCATTCAAATCCCTGGAACATTCCCCTTGTCAAATTTCAATCTCCTTTGCATTGGAATCTCAAGGAATTGTTCTTAAAAGTAACTAGTGTGGAAGATTGTGGCCCTAGGTCCTAAAACCCTAGAGGAAAGCCTTCAATTTGCATCATTACATTTGGTGACCTACATTCAGAGCATCATAATTTTGATTTGGAGTGCATTTTCATCCTAGATTTAACTTGCATTAACATTGCATTAGGTTTTGTATTGGTTAATTTGCATTTTAGGGTTTTAATTTTTGCTTAAGTGAAAAGCTCATTTAGCTTGCATTATTGTACTTAATTTCATTGAAAATCAATAAAATTATGCATTTGTGTCTTATATTTACATCAAGAAACATAAAATTCATAAAATTCAATTCAAAAAATTTGAAATTTTTCCAAAAAATCAATACCTGGACTCATTCGCCACCTTCGGCAAATCAGTTCTTTTCCATATTTTGCATTTCATTTTCTAAAATTTACAGTTCATTTCCTAAGTTTCTATTTGTTGCTTCTGCATTTCAATTTCACTTTCCACAATTTCAGTTATAAGCATTTCATTTTTATTAGTTTACATTGCATTTGCACTCACCACACATTTAGTAGCTTTTGCATGAGTTTTTAGTGTCCTATTGCTAATACCATAGTGAGAAGAAGTTAAAAACTCATGCAATACCATGATAGCACAATCATTATGGATCTTGGGTTATCTAGAGCTTCCCCTCCTAGTATTGACACTAGTACACTACGCATGGACAACATGCTTAGTAACTCTTTTCCTTCAAGTACCATGCAAGTTGAACCAAAGAATGATAGAATTCCACAAGAAAACCTCATCCACATTCATGAGGACCTAGTGAACTTACACCATCAAATTAGTCTTGAAAACATTTCAACCACTGCGATTCCTACAATTTCAAAACATTCACCACATGATTGAAAGTGAAGATGGTCTTGACCTTGTGAAGAATATAGTGCAAATCTTTGGCAAGAATTTTCCCTCAACTACTAGTTTTCCTTTTCCCATAAAAAATGTTCCAAATAAAGTAGGAGCTCAAATTACTCCTCTAGCAACAATACCCTCAATCCCTACATACACTGCTCCTCAAGTCTCAACAATGCAACAAGTTAGTAATGTGATTCCTTCCCTCGGTATCCTAGCTAGCATCCCTAGTTCCTATGTGGTATCGCATGTTATAGCTCCTACTACCTTACCACCTATAAGAATTCCATTCACTTGTTCCACAAACATATACACTCCATCACCACTTTCATTTCCATCTCATAACATAAGTAATGACCCTCTCATACATAAATTTTTTCAAACCATGTCATCCCTTCAAAAGCATGTTTCCACTATCAACCAAAACCAAAATGGCCCACCCACATATTATGTCAAAAGAAGTCCATTATCCTCATAGATATTATGAACACTAATTCCACAAGGTGTAGAGGTGCCTAGATTTGAGAAATATGGAGGGAAGGGAGATCCTTCTAACCATGTGAATGCCTACACTTCCCTATGTAGTGACTTTTTCCTTGATGATAAACTATTGGCAAAGCTCTTTCCTAGGACTTTAAAAGACACTGCCTTGGAGCGGTTCTCTTCTTTACTAAATAACTTGATTCTTTCATTAGATGAAATTGTTGAGGAGTTTATAAACCATTTCCAAGTGTAGATGACTCCCAAAATGACCTTAGCCGACTTGATGAGATGTAAGAAAAAAGAGGATGAAAAGATAACTGATTTTATCTCTCGATATCAATCACTTTATTCCAAAGTCTATGTCGAGATCCCTGACCCACACCTTCAAAAGATGTTTATAGAAAACTTACAGAACAAAATCCAAGACAAGTTGACAATGATGAAATTTCCATCCTTCATGCACTTGTGTATTGCCCTTCGTGATTACCAAAATTCAGTTTGTAGTCGTGATACAAAGTCCACTTCTAGCCAAATTGAAATATTTGATCCTGTGCACCAAAACAATTCCCAACCCTTTTGAAAACGAAAGAAAGGGTTCCTTCAATTTAACCCTCCTCAACAACCAACTCAAAATGTCCATAACCAAGTTGTTGTGAAAGCCACAATGCCTTTTAGCTATGGCGATCCAAAGAGACAATTCATTCCCTTACTTGACACCCTTCATAATACCATGTCCCAAATTCTAAACCAACAAATGATTACCTTACCTCTTGTCAAAACACTCGACCCTAATAAGCCATTACCTCCGAGATTTAAATCAAATTCTTATTGCCACTTTCATCGATAAAATGGACATGACATGAAAAATTGCAAGCATCTTAAACATTTTGTGCAAGAACTCATTGATTCCGGCCATCTATCCATTGCAGGTACTAATGATCAAGGAAATAAGTTTGTTGCCCCTCCAAACCAAAACCTACAAATTTTTACCAATCCCATGTCAAAACATAATATTTCATTTGTCAAAGCTAGTGAAACTCCAAAGAATGATGTGATGAATGTTGATACAGATGATGAACACACTGATTTTGTTCCAGCTAATGCTATCAGGATGATCCCACAATACTGGTTTACAATTTTTGGGCAAACTGGACACTGAACTGATTTTTTTAAACTAAATCTTCACTTTCAGGCTCCTATAGCGGCTAATCCATGAGGAATTTGAAGATGATGCAAAGTAGTGAATTGTGAAGTTTTGTCTATAGATTCTAAATATGTTTTTTTCAAAAATTTTGGAATCAGATTGCACTTCTTTTTCCATCTCCTTTGAAAACTAGCTTTTAAAAAAAAACATTTTTAAGAAGTGATGCTCACCGTATACAACATAATTTTTTTTTTATGAAGGATAAAATTCTATTTTTTTAGAATTTAGATTTGTAACTACAATATCTAGCACTTACATTTGGTTTCATAGTGTTTTATTAAATATTTTTTCCTTAATCAAGTTTTAATGTCAAACCACTTACAATTTAGACATATGTGGACTATATACAACATAACTTTTTCTGTATGTATCGAAATTCAAAATTTTTTTAATGGATCAAGGACATCAATACCCAACCCGAATGTATATATATATATATATATATATTGATAATCTACTATTTTTCCACATGTGTAGAACAAAGAGCTTGATTTTCAGTGAAAAACCTATGTTTAATAAAACTAAAAAAACAAATACATAATAAAACCAAAACATACTAAAATTATATTCATTGGATAGCTCATTCTGAGGACTACCATGATCATTTGATCCCCCAAAAGGTAAATAAAATGTGATTTATTATCAACATTTTGATAGGTGGGTATGTGGAGGCAGGATCATCATGGAAAAAACAGGCCCTCAAGTGGCAATAAAATTCAGAAAATCAAAGTTAGGCAACTTGACGTAAAAATTTGAATAACTTATCTATATTATTTCAAAAATATGTAAGAATAGAATCTATAGAAAATTGAATTTAGTTTCTAAACTACTAGGTTTATTTTTTATTTTTTAAATCTATTTGGTGAAAATTTGAAATTTCAATGTAGTAGTACTTAAATTTCAAGGAAAAATAAGAAGTAGGTGTCTCTCTGACCACCCTAACCACAATAAAATGATAATTATTTTTTTATAATATTTTAGATATAAGTAGGGGACTCATGTCCCAATGTGATTCATATATTAATATTTTTTTCCAAGTAAATAATTAATTATGAATTTTTTATTACAACTTTTAAAAAATACAAAAAACTCGTATGTCTAACCACCTTAAATTGGTCAAAACTTCATGAAATTCATTTTTTTTTTCTTAATCCTATAGTATGTGAAGCATAGATTGTAACACATGTTTTGGATTCAAAAAATGTGATATCGTTTGAAAGCTATAGATTTTTTTCAATCAGCCTATCAATTAGGACTTTAGTCATAATTAATATAGAAAATGAATAATAATTTTTATTAAATTCAAAGTAAAGAATAATTTATATTGGTGCAAATCTGAGAATATCCTTTAAAAACCCTTTTCATTTCATCAATTTTGGGTAAAAAAAAAAGTTGTCAACCACATGGGCCATCATATCACTTAGATATCGCCACTTTTTGGCCCATCATGATCCTGCACATACCCAGGTGTAAAGGAGACTCCGTTGTAGGTATGGTTTAAAACTAGCGAGGTTCTATCCAAGGGGGTTTGATCTAAGGTGGTTTGATCAAATCATCTTTAATTGGAATCCTTAAAATGGAACTTTTTAAGACTTAAATCATTATATTTTCTGAAAATATGTGATTTTAGTAAAAATCAAAATCTTCCTAAAGTTGTAAACCATCTTTGTGGGATCACCCATCAATCTCAATCCTATAGATGAAATGCTAGGGGTGATAAATGCTATCCCTCATAAGGGCCAAACAAAGAGTCATATTTATATTGTTGTCTCCTCTAAGGATATACTTAAACACTTTCCCGATGGTCCTCTTTACATAACCGATCGTATCTATGATAAGCCCACTAATGGGATATTAATAAAACCTAACTGTGGAGAGAACATGATCATCAAGGAATTCCTACTCTTGCATGAGCTCTATCAAGATGATTATGACAAACTAAAAGCATGGATCAAGACACACAATGGTTTTGTGTGCCCTATGATTGGATCGATCACCCTACCATTACAAATAGGACCAAAAACATTAGTTATGACATTCTCCATCATCCCACAGTCAAACCAATTTCGTGTGAAGCTAACCCATCCATGGCTTCACTCCATGAAAGTTGTCCCTTTGGTTGTGCATAAATGCTTAAAGTTCCTCTTTGATAACGAGATATTCACTTTTCACCATAGCGGCTTTAACCCCTTGTCATCTAAAGGAAACTTTTCCCTAGATTCCTTTTGGCCCAAGCCCATGGAACCTATCAAGCCAAGAGAAAAATATTTTTATTGTCCTATCAAAAGTTCAAGGAAAAGAAGATAAAAAAATTGTTTCTTCGAAACATGTCCCCATCCACCTCCGAGCCTACCATCCTTGACGAAACCATGCTTGAACCTAAACAAGATCAAAACAATCAAGACCAGCCTAAACCTCAAACCTTACCTACCTCTTACAAGCGATGAAGAAACAATGAAACCAACCTTGCCACACCTCCAAGAGTCAAACAAGTTTACAAAGTCAAAGAGAAAGTAGTTGAACAACCCCCCTGTGGTTCATTTCATTCCTCCCCTTAGGGAAGAAAATAAAATTTTGGTTGATAAACTCTCTCCTATGCAACTTGGAAACAAAACTAAAAGAAACAGAGGTTCTAGGGAGTGTAGATGTAAACATTGTTCCCTTGCTCGCAAGTTCCATGATGAACTTAAAGAAAATAATGTTCCAAACTTGACTAAAGCAATGCATGGTGCTCTTCCTCCCTAGTTGCAATAAGAAAATTACATGCGTCTTCCACAACAAAAGTTAAACTCTTCTATGGAAATTATCCTTTGACCTCCTGTTGTGATCAATTTAGATGATGATAACAAGGATTCCAAAATTAACGAAGAGGTGCATAATGAATTGAACATATTTTTTTCCTCTTCCATGAGCTTAAATGACAAATCTTCTATAAAGTGTGTTGAACCTAGTGCTTCTCCTAGTTTGACACTTGCTCTTGTCCCTCTAGCCAGTTTCCCACCTTTTGTATATATAATGAACAAGATTGGGAGGTAGATGACTTGCTCATAGATTGACTTGCATTTTAATTACTAGCCTTTTGCATTTTCTATTGTGTGATTGCATGTGAATAATGTGATTCCCCATGATGTTCTGTGTTTTTTTCTCTCTTTGTGACATTACTCTATTTGTATCTTCATTCTTCTCTATGCTGTGCATCATTTTTCCTTTCATCTTTATCTTTTTCTTGTGTTTTCCTTTTGGGGATGGCACAAGGCATTGAGACATTCATGTCTCCTTCATGTTGAGCCAAAAGGCTTTCTGTTTCTTTTTCCTTTTCATTTCATCTTTATCCTCGCTTATGTTTTCCTTTTGTGGATAACACAAGGCGTTGAGGCACCCTATGTCTCTTCCATGTTGACCCAAGAGGTTTTTCTAAGTTTTTTTTCACTCTCTTTGTGTCATTCTTCTAGTTCTATGTGTATTTCGGGGATGATGATAGTTTTGAGCTCCTTAAAAACATTGCAACAAAGAACATATTGACCCCAAATCCATAGATCCCTTATGTGTTTGGTGTTTTTTATTTTTGGGGCAACCCCTTTCTTTTCTTTTTATTTCGCATGACACAACCTTACTCGGAAACATATGACTTGGAATTTACAAGTTGGATCTCATGTCTTTCTTCTTTTTTACATTTATTATTTTCTACTTTAAAGTAATTTCTCACAACATTGTTTTTAGCAATTTCTTTAGAGTGGGGGCATACATTGGCATTATTTCTTTTCCATTTTCCTTTTCATGGTTCTTAGTGCAGCCTTCTTACTTCATATGATTTGTTTTTTGCTTTGTGGATGACATTGGGTGTGATGTACTTCATGAGCGTGATCTCTCTTAGCATATTACATTCCTCTTAGTGGCCTAATGTGGCACATTGCATACCCTAAGTTATGAATCTTCTATTATTTGATTGGTCCTCTCTTGGAGACATTAGGCATAATGTTCCCTAAGTTAAAGACCTCACATGAACTAATAAATACACCTTTGAATATTTTTGCATTTTGCATTTGTTTATATGCCCACCGTGCATAACACAACTTGCATGCCTGTGGAGCCATCCTATTTATACAATGTTTTGCTTGTCTCATGAAGCTCAAAAATCAAGTCATTTTGTGTGACGCCTTATTAAAGTTATTAGGAGGTATAACTTTGGTATGGTTGAGCGGGAAGCCCAAGATGAGGCATTACTTTCCCCATAGCCACTTGCATCTGTGTGTGAGTACATACCAGCCATGAGTGTATATTTCTCAACCTTTTAGGACTTCTCGCCTGATAGACAACCATGAGTTTTGTCGCCTCAAAGTGAGTATACATTTTTTAGACAAACAACCTAGATTAGATCCACATCATGATGGAAAAATGGTCGAAGCTTGTTTCAGCTTTCTCTTTTATTTCTTTTGCATCATTGGTAGTGTATGATTGGCCTTGTCCCTATTCTTTATATTATTTTCATGAGTGTTCCCTTATGGTTTTGTTGGTTTGTCATGAGATCTTGATCCTGGGGGCTTGATCATCCCTCTAGATCATTTTCGTCTCATCTTGCTAGCATTAGTATAGTGGAACCCCTCTTGGTGTGTGTTTGTCTACTTTAGTGTGAGTTTGAAGCAGATTCATCCTCTCACTAAAGTGGGGGCTAAATGTAATATCGAGAAAGGGCCCTTAAGATTTTTTGTGCTTGTTTAGCTCTTTCTTGCAGATTTTGGCTTAATGTGGCCTTGATTTAGTGTTGTAATATGGATAACACATTGACATTATGTCTTGGGCCCTTGTGAACTAATGGATTTTAATGATGCCTTGTAAAGGTGCTGTAATGTTCACACTTTCACACCTTTCTAGGATTTCTAAGCATAATAAATATATATTTTCAATCATATTTTATCTTAGCCTTGCCTTATTTGGTGTGTTGTAAAGTATTGTAACACACTTTCACATTCCTCTAGGTTTTTCATTAATATTTGGGTTTTCTTATGCTTTAATTGGCCCCTTTTTGCATCCACAAGTCATATTTTGGTGTATTTTTTAGAATAATCCTAACAAAAGGCATTTGAAACATCAAAATCTAAAAATCCCACCTCAAATTCCTAAGGTGGGACTCAATTTCCATTCTGGGAAAATAAGTCACCTTAGGTGGTGTTAGAGTTATCATACATTAGCTAATAATTAGTTAATCTTTAAGGTTCAGTATTCCTTCTGGATTAGATTGTGTAGAAGTTATTTCATCAATGTTTCGGACCACACTTCGTGATCCATCATCAGGATGGTAGAGAGAAAGAGGAGAAAAAATGGTTGATTGCAGATTAACACTAGATAAAAAGAGAGAGGGGAAAGGGGAGAGGCAGGGGGCACAAAGTTCGAGGGAAAATTAGAAAAAGAGAAACACATACCCACTAAGCAAGAGAGAAAACAACAAATAAAAACAAAATATGAAAAATATGAAAATATAAACATATAAAAAATAAACCAATAAATCAGAGGTAAATTAAGAAAAAAATAAGAACATTAGTACAACACGGAAAAAGAGTAAAATTAAACAAAAAGAAAGAAAAGAAGTTAAAGGTAAAAACAAGAAACTAAAATTAAAGAAAGAAAATTGAAAGAGAAAAAATGCACTAATAACAAAGGGAAAATAAACAAGAGGGAAAAAAATATAAGGAATGTGAATAAAAGAAACTAAATGAAAGAGAAACAAAATAATAAAAATGAAAAAAATTGAATATCAAAAAGAGAGTAGAACATAAAGAGGCAAAACATAAAGGCCACCATATAAAAATTAAAGACACAAGATAAATGAAAGAGTAAAAAAGTCACAAATATATATTATCAATATGTATATATATAATATAAAAAGGAGAAAAATATAAATAAGTAAAAATTAAAAAAATCAATATATACATAAAAATGAGTAAATACAAATATAAATGTAAGAGAAAATCAATAAAACAAAAATCCTCAATATGAGTGAATAAATGCAACTAAGAAAAAGGAAATATAAATTTATACAAATGAAATAAACAGAATATACAAAGGGGAAACAAAAATAGGAGTACATCTATATATGAGAAAAAATAAGTAAAAATAAATACATAAAAAACATAAAAAGGAAATAAATTTAAGAGTAAATCAATATCACAAAATGACTCATAAATGAGTAAAAATATGCAACAAAGAAAAAAGACAAAATAAATTTAAATAAATGAAAAAATCCGAATTAAAAAGTAAAACAAAAAAGGATAAAAAGTGCACAATACAAAAATTAAGTACTAAAACCAAAAGAAAGAAAAGACAAACCACTATATATATATATATATATATATATATATGAGAAAACCTATAAATCAAAAGGCCTCAATGAATAGAGAAAGAGGACCCAAGCATACACACATATGCACACACCCAAATATATAAACATATAGGTGTCTATATGCTTGAACAAAATGGAAACAAGAAGAAAAAAGAGAACAAGGCAAAGGGCACAAGAAAACAAGAGGGAAGACAACAACAAATAATAAAAAGGAAAAGGAAAACATACAAGAAAAAAAAGAATTCAGGGACAAAAGAACTAAAAGAGAACCAAGTTGGGACAAGAAAGCAACGTCCCCCCAAATAAAAACCCCAAAAAAAATCTAAAAAGGAAATGAGACAATACCAAATAACACGCACAAAGAGTGAGGATAGAGAAGGCCACTACACTAGAGAGGAAAAAGGATGGGAAGGAGGGAGATCAAATTGACACGACAAAGGGAAGAGGGACCAGAAGAGAGGAGGAAAGTGAATTGATGGTCCCAATGAGAAGGAGGTAAAGACTAGGAGTTAGGAGATAGGACCAAGAGAGGTGTGAACCTGGTTGCGAAGGTTAGAAAGCAAGGGTTTCCAAGCAATGCTAAGATTGTAGCCCTCATCACAGTTAAGGTTGGTAGGGTGGTTGTTGATATGAATAGCCTCCTTAAGCTTTCGCTTGAAAAAAATATCCTCTTTGCATAGGACTTGTGTGTTTTCCAAGTAGATGTGGTGTTTAGTGGATGAGGAGTGGTCGGTAAGGGCAGATTTGAAAACTCGATCATGAATGATGTCAACACCATGCTCTTTGATTCTTGTGGAAAAATTCCATCCTGTTTCACCGATATAGAGGATACCACACGAACACACAAACTTATTAACCCTCGACTCAAGTAAAATGTCTCTCAAATCCTTAAGGGAGGGGAGACGGTGTTTGATGGTGGAGAAAGGCTTGAAAGAGAAATGAAGCCCTTTCTTTAGAAGAATCTTGGAGATTTTTTGGGAGATTCCTTCAATATAGGGAAGAGAAGCCCCAGGGAGAAACTCAGGCTTGGAAGCAACAAAGTGAGAAAGAAAATAGACTTCACATGGTTGAAGGCCCTACAGATTTGTTTTCTTTTGTACCTATTTAGGATGAATACTTTACGAAGATAAGACAACTCTTGTTTTAAGTATTTTTCATCACATATGAGCTACACTCTCAAGGCCGGGATCTTAAGGGCCCCACTTTTTTGGCTAGGGTGGTGATGAGAAGAAGAATGGATGTAGAGGTCAGTATGTGTAGCCTTGTGAAAAACCTGATGACCTAGGGAGCCATCAATTTTTTGACAAGCAAGATGTCTAGGAAAGGAAGTTGATCATCCGATTCAATCTCCTTGGTAAAAGAGATGCAAGGAACAAGGCTATTAAGGTGAGTGTGGAACTCTTCTAACTTTTCGAGGCCATGTGGCCAACACACGTTAGTGTCATCAACATAGCATTTCCACGATTTGGGTTTGAGGGGGAAGGAGAAAAGAGCGGTTTCTTCAAAATGTTCCACATAAAGGTTGGCAATGATCGGAGAGAGAGGAGAACCCATCGCCACACCATCAACCTGCTCATAGATGATATCCTGGAAGGAAAATAAAGTAGACCTTAGGAATAACTCTACAAGGGAGGCGATCTCAACATTGGATTTGCGCTTAACAATCTCTATATAGTGGTTTGTCTTTTCTTTCTTTTGGTCTTAGTAGTTAATTTTTGTATTGTGGCCTTTTTATCCCTTTTTATAGTTTTACTTTTTAATTCAGATTTTTTCATTTATAATCAGTGAACCAACACACTGCTGACATAGGAGGGGTGTTACCACTAAGATGCATGGGTTACCCCGACAGATATTTCCAAACCTTGGCCCCCATCGAGAATCACTCTCCTACTATCAACATGTGGAACAAATCCACAACCAAAGGTAACTAATGTCCACACTCGGGTTTTAACACCCAAATCAAGGATACAAGACTACGCATCCCCGTTCATGGTAACCAGGTGATTTACTAAAAATGACAATACACACTACCGAAGGGAAAACAAAATGGGTTAACAATAAAATTACAACAACCCCCAATTCTATAACACATCTGGAACTCTTTTGCGCATCTAAAGAATTATCCCAAAAATAAGAACAAAAGAAATTTCATACAAAGGGCAATAAAACAGAAAATAAAACTACTCTTTGGATATCCTAAATCCAATTTCCCCTTCAATGATTTTCAATAAAGTTATTGCCTAAATAAATTAATTAAATAAAACCCCTTTCAACAAAAAGAAAAAACTAATTTATCTGAACTTCAATTCCTCTTTTACTTTTAATAAAATATCAATTTATACTAAGAGATTATCTCATTCAAATTTTCTATTTGTGCATATAGTGCATGCATCGATTTTAAAGAAAATAAAACATTTAAATATATACACACTGAATATATACATAATCATATATATATATATATAATTATATATGTATCAATGTATATATATATAAATTATTTAACAAAATAAATTAATATTTAATATATAAATATATATATATATATAATATATATATTAAAATTTAATTACCAAAAGCAAGTACGAAATCAAAATTCAGAATTAATTGATGACGGACGAATTTCAAAAAGGACCAGCAAAATCTCCAAATAACGGTAGAAAGATTTTGATTAAGGTTTCGATATATACATGAGTGCAGAGGGCGGTTGTAAATAGTATGCCGACCCCTGTGTGGGCCAAGCAAAGGCTATCCAGCCCCTAAAATGGCATGGTATGGGGCTCTTGCATCCATGTGCATAAACACCCGTGCAACTTCTGAACCATCTGCAACTTAACGGTAGAAGTGTCAGCCCAGCAAGTTTTTCATTTAATGCTGGTTCAACCAGTCTCAAAATTGCCGCCACATTAAACTTGCACGGGCGTCTAAATTTTTCTCTATTTTTTTATAAGTATTTATTTTAAATATTTTTATTTATTAATAAATTATTAATTTTATAATATAATGAAAATATAAAAGATATAGTATGTTTTATGTCTATATTTAATATTTTTTTGATAAGTATTTATTTTAAACATTTTTATTTATTAATTAATTATTAATTTTACAACATAAATATTAGGAAAATCTAGTAATTTTTTTTGCTAAGTTAAAATAATTAAATTTTTTTTTATAAGATAATTCATATAATTCATAAAATGATGTCAAATTTTTAATTTTTAAACATTTAAAATGATTAGAAATTATTATGTTCATATTTCAATGCGTATGTTTATTAAACATTAATATATGAAAACTACATTAAATAAATGATAATTGGTAAATAAAGTTAGAAACCTAAAAATATGTTTATTGTAAATATTTTTTTCCTAATTGAATTTTAATTAAGAAACATATCTAGGAAGAATATAATTGGATAAAATATTTGTAATTAATTTTAACATTGTATTTTATATATATGAATATTAACTTATGAAGAAAAAATGGAGAGAAATTTTACATAACATTTATTAAAAAATAAAGTTTATTGTTTTATTGGTCAAAATTAATTTTTAATTGTTAAATAATAAATTATATTATATTTTAAAATAGTTAATAAAGAGTTGTTTTTTATGATTTTGATATTGTTTAAAAATTAAAAAATAGATAGAAAAGAAAGTATAAATAACAATTACTTCAACAATATATGATAATTGAAAAATCAATAAGTAAAACTAGAATTTTAATGGTGTTCTTTATGTTTTTGAATTTCTAAATAATTTCAAATTTATTTTATTAAATAAAATTGAAATATTTAATCTAAATGTGCATGGGAAATTTGAAAATTGAATGCAAAATTGACCTATTTTTATTTTCTCTAATCTTAAAGTTTTATAGTTTATTTTCAAAATATTGCTATTTATTCATCTTTGCTCTTATTGCTTGTATCTTAAGTTGTTGCTATTTAAGTGGTCATATATTTTTGCTAATACACTATTATATTTAGTTACATTTTCTATGATTTTTTTATGTTTTCTCTCATTTTTATGGTTATTTATTTTCCTTTTTCTAATTTGTCCTTATGCTTCCTTTCCCTTTCTTTCTGCTCTCTCTTTTTATCTATTGTTAGTCTGCAATCAACCATTTTTTCTTCTATTGTAGCTATACAACTAAGATTTAGTGGTATTTGATATTCCACCAAAATTTATTCTATGCTTATCTAGGGAGTGCCTCAAAAATTTAATAAACATAATCATTGAAATATGAACATAATAGCTTCTAATCATTTAAAATATTTAAAAATTGAAAACTTGACATCATTTTATAAATTATATGAGTTATCTTATAAAAAAATATTTAATTAACTTAGCAAAAAAAATTACTAGCTTTTTCTAATATTTGTATTGTAAAATCAATAATTTATTAACAAGTAAAAATATTAAAATAAATATTTATCAAATTTTTTTTATGTAAAATTACTCTAAACATGGAACAAAATAATATTTTTCATTTTTAGTTTCTCTCCATTTTTTCTTCATAAACTTATATATATATATAACACAATGTTAAAATTAATTACAAATATTTCATCCAATTATATTTTTCCTAGATATGTTTCTTAATTAAAATTGAATTAGAAAAAAAAAAATTGTAATCAACATATTTTTAGGTTTCCAATTTTATTTACCAATTATTGTTTATTTAATGTAGTTTTTATATATTAATGTTTAATAAACGTACACATTGAAATATGAACATAATAACTTTTAATTATTCTAAATATTCAAAAATTGAAAAGTTGACATCATTTTACAAATTATATGAATTATCTTATAAAAAAATATTAAATCATTTTAACTTAGCAAAAAAATTTACTAGCTTTTCTCAATATTTATATTGTAAAATTAATAATCTATTAAAAAATAAAAATATTTTAAAAAATACCTATAGAAAAAATATAGACATAAAACACATTCTATCCTTTATATTTTCATTATATTGTAAAATTAATAATTTATTAATAAGTAAAAATATTTAAAATAAATACTTATAAAAACACAACGAAAAATTTAGGCACCCGTGCAAGTTTAATGTGGCGGCAATTTTGACACTGATTGAACCAGCATTAAATGAAAAGCTTGTTGCGCTGATAGTTCTACCGTTAAGTTGCAATGTACTAACAGGTCAGAGGTTGCACGGGTGTTTATGTCCATGGATGCAGGACCCCATACCATGCCAATTTAGGGGTTGGATAGCCTTTGCCTGTGGGGCAGGGGATGTGGCTAGGAAGGCAGCGCTGGTTTCCTTCACAGCCACGCCTTTTTCCCCATGGGGAGTGGCAGCGGTAGCGGCTGAGGGAATGGCCAGCACCTCCCTAAATACAAAGTATTTAATACTTAAAAAACAAACGATTTCAATTCAATGCAAATTTTAAATTCGTTGTACGACATTTTTTAGGATAATTTTGCAATAAGAGTTTCTAAAGGTAAAATTAAAATAAATTATGCACAATAATAACATGTAAATATATATATATATATATAATCAATTCAATATGATGAATTCACTTGAAAAAGTTCTCACAATTTTCTTTCCTATAGGTAAGAATTTACAAACTTTCTAGAAATTTTTTTTTTGCACAAAATTCTATAGAAGGTTGTTTCAATATTTTCACATAGGTTTTCAAATTTCCTCCAGATAAACAAATTTAAAAGAGAAGAATCAATAACTTTCTACAAAAAAAATTTTTAAGGAGATTTCCCAAGAAGTTAATTCCTACAGAATAATTTCTATAGAGAGTTTAATTTCTTCTCAACAACGAATTTTCCAGATCCCCAATAGTTTCTTCTGGGTTCTTCATTGTCGACAACAATCCCAATTTAAAACTTGCACCGGATTCAACATAAGAATTCATTTTTATAGAGGATTTCATTTCAACAAAAAATTTCACACACGACATATTTCCAATTTTTTCAAAATTCAAAAGCTTTTCCAAATTGCACAGACAATCTTTTTCCTGACAGTAATCTAAACTAAGAAGATTTTCTAATATGAAACTAACTAGAATAAAAGAGGAACCTGAAATCCAATGCCTAACAAGATGTGAATTTATGTAGAGCCTCTTCCATAGATCCAAGCTTTTTTCCTAGATCAAATAGAGCTTCCTCCAAAACAAATAAAATTCTAGAACACAAAAAATTTCCCGAGACTGTATATTTTTCCAAAAATTCAACCAAAACATACAATTGAACCAAAAACTTTTTTTTTAAACAAGCTTCCCCACCAAATATCCTCTATCCTTCGTCCGTGAAGAAACTTCTCAATTCTTCCCGTTACAACCATTAATTTCTCCCCGTGAATAAATTTTCCCAACAAACCTCATAAATATTTTTCAACACATGTTGAAAGCAAAATATCTTTCAAAACCAAATTGCACCAAATCGCCAAGATAATTTAAACATTAAAACTTTTAATAATTTCTAAAATACTTAGCATTTCTAATTTAACTTAATTCAACTAATTTAATTAATTAATAAAATAAATATAATCCTAAGATTAAATTATTTTATCAATTAGATTAAATTAATTAATTGATTAATTACTATCTTCTAACATAATACACTAGATTAATTTAATGATCAACTAAAATATTTAAATCCATTATTTACCTTTTACAAACTTTGCAACATAAATAATTTCAAGGAAAAATTGAACAACATATAACAAACAAAACCAACTAGAATTGATGACACACTATGACTAGGGTGATGGCTTGACACAAGAATCCTAGATACTATCTCCCAATCAACATTACCATTGGGCAATGGACACGCTCAAACCTATGAAACCAGGTGGAGTTGATGTCCTGTACCTGCAAACCTGTAAATAAGGTATATCTTGAACATGCATATGTACATCATAATAGAACACACCGTGAAGAGAGAATCATAGAATCACAGGGTGCTCACAAGCGAGTGGTGAAATTTCGTCCCCTTCACCAATACAATATCAGAAAACTGACGATTCTAAGATCAATGATCTACTCATGAGCATATAACAATATTATTTCAAATAATCCCTATGCTAATACAAAGCATGATATAATAATATAACATCTGAATAAAGTACCATCACATCATAACATAAAATCTACATCGCTCTAAAGTTAGCGATCAAAGAATAATCAAGCATCATAGTATATCAAAGTCAAGGTACTAATACAAAACAAAGCATAACAAGGACACACACTGTCTGATCAAAAAGAGGAAAATGGAGGGGTGTTA